>OZ004680.1:10835530-11435530 GCA_963924505.1 Agonopterix alstromeriana | reverse complement strand
ATTTAATGTGTACAAATAAACAGTAAATAATTTAGTTTTGAGGTTATAATTTTTGAAGACTTACAAAATATTAAATATCTACTCAAATTTACGATATTAACCGGGGATTATTATTGTTTTAAGTAAAACGTATTGAATGAAGCCATCCTGTACAAAATCACCAGTTTTCCATTTTTTGTACATATCTAAATTTAATTTTATGGTATGTAAATGTCTTAATTATTCAATTATACAAAATCGGGGATTATTGAGAATTTATGTTTTTCAGGTATTTATCTACTAAGTATATTCCAAATTATCACCAAAAGTGCAATTAATGCAACCTTCTCCATACAAAAATCCGTAGATTTCCCCGACTAATAGGGGGTTTTAACAATTGTTACATGGCGTTATGCGTAGGGATTTAGTAAGACAGGAAAACTGGACCATACTTGCACCCTGGGTGGTTGTACCGGTGTATGAAAACCGATAGTTATTTTGAAATTCACAAAATATTTCAATCATAAAGTGATACAGTTTAAAAATCAGTATGCCGTTTTTATAACCTGTGTGATTATCGCATATGCTTTCGAATATATTCCCCGAGAGGGTAATCAGAGATATTCTGAAACCTCAGAACATCCACGTTTCATCAGTAGTACCGAAACTCTGTCCAGTGTGACGGGGGGTGAGCCTGTGTGATTATCATTGTAGATAAATGAAGGGTAAATTTTTGTTATACAGGGAGTCTCTGGAAGTGTGGATCAAATCAAACAGACGCATGGCGAAGGTCATTTCCAAACTTTTCGCCCCAGAGAATGATGGTTCCATTCCCTTTCGGCTCATAAGGACACATTCTCAACGTTTTGAAAGTTATGATAACTTTTGCTTTATTCATAATATCGCATAGTGCTTGAGCCAAGTAATTAAACAAAAAATTATCAAGGTATCGGCTTTCTTTTTTTGTCAGGAGGTTAAATGAAGATTTGCCTTTCTTGGAATAGTACTTTTTTCAGCTAGAATACATGGGTCAAATAATAAAACAAATTTAGCACATAGGTTTAGATCTCACAAATATTTTACTCGGTTTTCAAGCGATTTTCACGGAAAAAACGTAACTACCAAAAGTTGACCATTTATTACAAAAAGTTGCCTATTTCATACAGATTCTTTCAAGATATGAATCAGGGACACCCTGTATAAAGGTATTATGTATATACTACAGGTTCGTTCGTTCCTATGCCATTGTTACAGTGTATGTAATTAGTTTTGCTCCAGTGACACATGTAATGCTCAACGCTAGTCTCGGTTACAAACATGTTTAGCCATCAACTCATTAGTCGTATGTATGTATAACTAATGTCCGCCCAAGTAATTTTCCAGATCAGCTATTATTGGCAACAAACGTTGCAAACTATGTCCACTTAGTTACTATAATATGTAGTTGATGAATTATTACCAAGCTAAGGACAGTGGAAATGGATTAATTTCTCTCTATTGTGATAAGTTAAAATATATTTCAAGGGCGAGCAAAAATGTGTTGCAAAACTATAGGTAAATCTACTCAGCCCTTTGAATTGACTCAGCAAATAAGTTACGAACTAGTCAATGACTTAGACTAAGTTTAGTGGTGAATTTAGTGAAATAACCATCTTGAATACATTCTCCAGGTATCGAATTGGTTGATATCCCACATATCCGCACCAAGCGCCTTTCAGAGTCTTTTACAGGGTGTAAGTATGTGGTTTAGAGGTTAATGATACTTTTCCTTATCCCCTGTATAATGCGCACAACCAAGGAGTGGGATGTCCGGTATGTGTCAGTATTTCCGAGCGGTTACAACCCGAATTCTTTTAAAGTACGAGTGAATAATCTTCTTCTGGGTAAGCTCGCTACATCTTCGACCCCATCTATGTCCTGAGGTCAAGAGCAAACCCATCAGGAGTATAAAAAAAAGTATTAAATGTAAGAATAAGGATTCTGACTTTGTCTACCCATCAAACTGACCAACTATTACTACTATGATTAAACAGATCGGAGCAAATAAAAATCTGCTGTTCCATATTAAACTGCAATGCCTACTCGACTCAAATGTATGCAACAGCTGTTTTTTTTTGCTCCGATCGGTTTGCATCCATAGTAAAAGTTGTTCCGTTTTGTTGGGTAGACTCTCAGTTTAAAAGGAGGCTAATGCTATTTATTTCACCCTGTATATGCGTCCCACAGCGGGGTACAGGCCTCTACTATCAAAGAGGGTGTATGTCCACAAAGCGTGCCCAAACTTCACATACGCATACGAATTAGCGTATACAGGTTCGATGCCGTTTGAGTTACAACGTCGGTCGGCTTTCGAGCTTCGAAACATTCAAAAGTAGGTAGGTATTGCTCTTTGATTTCTCTAGTGCTGCCTTCACTGTATTTTGCGTATCGATCGGGTCGCTCTACCTCTGATTTGTTGAAGATGCTATTTTGAACCTCAGCACTTGAGATTCGAGATGCAGGAACACGGTTAATATCATCCGAAAATAAATGCAGACGTGAGACAGCGCGGCGGCCGAGTTGACCTTTGCTTTTATTATAGATTTTTAGTGACGCAAATCATCTTTTAAAAGTGTCATTGGGTGGGTTTAAAAGCTATCGAGGGATTCGCAAAAGAAATGAAACTTTTAACCAGCTGATTAGTTTGTCTGCAGGCTTTAAATTGTGTGATTAATTATTCTGTTGTTTTTTGACAAAAAGTTGTGGCTGACTGTTGTATGGGACCACCGACGTATTGAATACGTATATTGCCTATTTTTATAAGTAGTTGCTGTTTGCAGAAGTGCTGAGTATCCAGTGGCGGATTTCCAAATTATCAAGGTATAGGCTGAATAGTTTTTGCCGCCCTTGCCTCTACAATTGTCATATCATACATTATTTTTACAATGCAACAATTTCGTTGAAATTGCACGTAAAATCATTTTTCGGTATATTTTTGAGCTAATCGAAGCTCAATCATGTATTTGTCTTAAGACTATCTCGCTATTACTGTTCAAGATTTTTTTTGAATTCCAATCGAATTTTCTGAAGCTAGTGCATGTGAAACACATAATAGTCGATACATACGATTGAAATCGGTAACATTATTCACTAAATTATTCATTATATTCGAATGAAAATCGAAAAATTATATACAAACCATCCAGTTCGTATCCTCCAACCAGTAGGAGGACTAGCATGTATGGGTTGTTAGTGGGAAGAGGGAAATATATTTTTTACAATTTCTACTCATAAAAAGTGTGGGCAACGGGCACAGAGGCGAGAGGCCGATTACTCCAAATAAATTAGTATTCCCACATTTTCGACTTAGTAAGGTCAACACATCTTTCATGGGGCACTGTATACGTTATTATAATAAGATACCAGAGAATATTCTTAACTTGACGGACAAAAAGTTTAAGTCCCATGTTAAACAAGTCCTCTGTAAAAAAGGTTACTATAAACTCGATGATTATTTGAATGACCAAAATGTCTGGTCTTGACAATGTTACACTATGGAATTTAATATTGAATTTTTGTTGTTGTACTTTGTATATTTTGTTTTGTTTAAAAGAAGTGTGTTGTAGAGTTTCTGGCCGCATCTTCTCTACAACGGAACACCTTCCGTCGCGGTGGTAGATTCAAAAACATGACGTCAAAAAGTTATCTATGTGATATTATTTTGAATAAACAAATTTGATTTGACTTGACTTGACTGGTTGAGGGGCGGCGAACTAGCTGCTTTACTCTAGAATATGGAATTTTGCTACTCTCGGAATGTGCAATGACAAGTGATAGAGAAAAGTCATCGGCAAAATTTGTTGCAGACTTCTATCTGTAAGACATCAGAAAACCGTCATGGAAGAATCTTTTTGACTTCTATAAGGTAAAAAAAAAAAAATGTGTCCCCGAAATTGCCGCCCCCAAAATCTGCCGCCCTAGGCTCGAGCCTACTCAGCCTGCTGGTAAATCCGCCGCTGTGAGTATCCCTATCATAATCTAAGCCGACATTAGACGTCCATTGCTGGACATATGCCTTCCCCAAGGATCGCCACTACGACACTGGTCCTGCGCTGCCTTCATCCTATTGGTTCTCGCCACCTTCACCAGGTTCCGTCATCCATCCCTAAATCTATAGACCAAAGTCGCTACCGAAAAGCCGTGTAGCCGGCAACGGTCAAATCGTAGGTCTAGAATGATGTATTCGGTAGGTATGTCAAATTTTTTTGGGTCTTTATTTTAATTTTTTACGGATAGAGGACATCATTTTAAGAAACTAATTTAATTTTTCTTGCAATTCATCGAGTTTATCAATACAAATTTAATTTTTAACTGTAATTTTACAGTTAAATATTACATTTGAAACAGAAACGCCAACATCAAATGTCAAATATATTTTTTTTCTTAGTGGCCAGTTATTTTAAGAAGATTTTTTGTTTACCAAGGAGTTTACAGGTAATGCGAGTGACGTCACTCGTCGGACCGAAAGACGACGTTATTTTATTGAAAATTTCTGTAATCCTTTCATTTTAAAATCTGACATATAAAATATTGTTATTGAGACAATTATCTCGAAATGGTTTCCGATTCAGCCCTCCCAAAAAAAACTTAATATACCGAATAGCGCGGAAAATACTCCCAAAGCTAGCAATGATGTAGAGTACATTGTTGACTTCTTGTTGCTAGCGAGAGTGATTGCTTGCTATATTATAGGTACACTCGGTTTCAATATTGTACTCCTCTCTGGGTTTAATTTTAGTTTAAAAAAATATGTATTTTAAAGGGAAACACTTAATCAATCAGTCAACACACTCGACTTTGACTTGGTAATTTGCCAAACATAATCCGTTTGAAACTCAGCAGAGCATTTGATTTGATTCTAACCAAGGATTCACTTTGATCTCCATCTTGATGCGACATTGATTAATGGATAGCCAGAAAAAAAACTGATTTATCAATGGGAACATGACTTTTTTGTTTAGTTCTTGGAAATTAAATTAAACGGTTGTTCGTTTTACGAAATAAAACTGTAGTGACATGTTTTTTTGTGTCGCTGAGTTTAATTTAATGATTTTATTATTTCTTCATTGAGAGTATTTTCCGACGTAGCGCTTTCAGCGTTGCGACATTATCAAAGCGGTGCTTTGTCATTTCGTACTATACCCCATTAAAAATAGCAACGAAATTTTAAGGTTATTTTGCATTACAGAAACAGAGATTTGAAACACGTCCTCTCACTTATTCTTAGAACAGCTTTAGTAGCATCCAAGATATGTCGGATAGTATATGTATCCAATAAATTAATTACATTTGGTAATCAGAATTAGCCAGAAAGCTAAATAGGAATCGGAAAATCTCGTCGTCCTTATTTGGAATCTAAGAGGAAGGATCTCCATAGAGTCCGCAGAAATTTACGATTGTAGTTGATCTCTTTTGTCTTATGACATACCTTTAATAGTAGAAGGAGATGGAACTGTAGATATTTGTTTATGCGGCTGTCCACTTTTTTTTGAGCTAGTGTGTGTGAAAAGTGACCGTAAACATAAGGCCATATGTCACTCGGTGCCTTTTGTCCATACTACTTGACACCACACACTCAAACCTAAACGTCAAAAAAAGTGGACACTTTACAATTGGTATGGCTCACTCTAGTCTTAAAGAGAGATCCTTCCTCTTAGTTTGGAATGAAGTATAGATGTCAAGTACCTAGATGTCATATGAAAAGACAACACGTTGCCAACGAGACGCTGACATCGCTGCGTCGGAAAAGGCTCTAAAACTTTTCACTTTTAAATTCTGAACTGTAATTAAGTTTCCTACTTTTTGAACTGCATTTAATCAAGATTGTCTTTGAAACTTAAAACCGGTCTGGAAAATGTTATTCCTTTCACGAACTTTTATGAAGCAAAAGCAAAATGAAAATTGTATTTGCTACGCAGTTAGTTATAAAATGTTATTAAAGAAGCTTACTGCGCAGTTCAAAACCATTTTTTTCACAATGCATTAACTTCTGCGATGTTATTTTATGAAAACTTATTGTTGTCCAAGCGCAGATACATTTTGACTGAAGGAATCTGAAACATTTTGATAACAAAAGGAAAACGAAATTTCAACCGAAAGAGAGAGCTAGTAAGGCTTAAGACAATTTAACCTGGTTAAAATAACTTGGCACAAACGAAAACAACTGAGAGCAAGACGACAATAAGTTTGACAGAATCAGTCGACCTCATTCTTTATCTGCGAGGGTTGAACATAAAACATACATTATCTCTCGACCCTATCCCCTTTGAGGGTGATCGAAAAATTTACTGCCAACTATCTTTTTAATACAGTAACTCTAAATACGACACCCGAGGGAATAACTGGGGCGCAGTATTACGACCCATAATCTTAATACTACAAAAACCTAATATAACCAAAGAAATACAGCATGAAGCTATCGCTACGGATCTAATTCTAATTTAAAACTGTGGATCCATTGGGTTAACTATGATTTACCAATGTCAAGTATTGTCACCAAGTAATAGCCGGTGGCTGAAAGTCACCCAAAGGGCAATGGAACCATAGCCGGTTGGAGTTCCCTGCGAGATCGAATCAGAAATGAAGAGATTCGTAGAAGAACCAAGGGTAACCGACGTAACTCAAAGAATTGCTAAACTAAAGTGGCAATGGGCGGGACATATTGCTCGCAGAACCGATGGCTGTTGGGGCCGAAGAGTTCTCGCGAGTGTAGCGTGTGTAGGCCCTCACAATGTGGACCGACGACCTGATGAAGGCGGCGGGAACCCGTTGAATAAGGGCAGCGCAGGATCGGTCGTTTTTGGGATCTTGGGGGAGGCCTATTTCCAGTAGTGGACGGTTATCGGCTGAGATGATGATGAAGTAATATATCAGCATATGTGCTTACCATTGAACGGTAATCTTCCGCTAATCAGAGAGGCACATGGAGAAACGCCCACGCCCCATGTCAGGTTATTCGCCGTAAGCCAGTGGGATCTCACATAAGTCACTGACAAACCCTCACGCCGGTGCACCACCGGCCCGTGCAAGTCAACGGTCGACTGATATAAGGGAAGGGGCAATGTGTTCAACTGCCAATTTGGCAAAAGTGGCTTCTGTGTGCGCTTTGTGGTGCACCTGAGGTACACCTTAGACGCTTCATATAAACGGGCTCACAGTGACAAGAAGAGGCGAGCATGCTGAGTGAGGGCGAGTGAGAGATGAATATATCACCGATTATTGTCGTCCACCTCCCGTGTCACGGTGAGGGGGTGACGTAGGGTGTGTTCGTACTGTAAGTTAGTGTAGTACTTCTTATACTATGCCTGAAGGCTCTACTCTGCTCCTTAGGGATAGTGAGCGTTAATATATTTGTGTTAGTAGCGATGGAGAGGGCTATGCTTGGAGTTTCCCTACGAGATTGAATCAGAAATGAAGAGATCCGCAGAAGAACCAGAGTAGCTGACATAGCCCAAAGAAAGTGGCAGTGGGCGGGGCACATTGCTCGCAGAACCGATGGCCGATGGGGCCGAAAGGTTCTCTAGTGACGACCGCGTACCGGAAAGCGCAGCGTGGGTAGGCCCCCCACAAAGTGGACCGACGGCCTGGTGGCGGCGGGAGCTTTTTGGATGAGGGCAGCGCACGACCGTTCGATTATGGCGATCCTTGGGGGAGGCCTACGTCCAGCAGTGGACGTCCATCGGCTGAGATGATGATGATGAGTACTGTGGGGGCTTTTAACCCTGAGGCCAGTCCCATCATGCCTCCACCTTGCGCACAGATTTGGTAATAGTATACATGGTCCATCTTATGGTAATGTAGACCGTCAAACTGAACAACATCGAAAGCGCGATAAAAAATAAGCTGTTCCATACAAAACTGCAAACCTATTTTTTTGCGATTTCGATGTTTGGCCCATAGAGAAAGTTGTTCAGTTTGACGGTATGATCATCCCCTTAAAAAAGTGTCAGCATATTACGAACTCTACATAACAATGAAAACATTACACTTCCTAACTAAAATAAAACTAAAAACTATTACTATAAATAAAAAGGTATTTTAAGACCTTTACTTACATAATACCTATCAGAGAAAATTGTGTTGCAATTTGCAGGTGTCGAAAATGTCTAGTGCATTTGGTCATGTTGGCAGTATACCAAAATTTGTTGTCATGTGATACACCCACTGCTAATAGGTACTTATTAACAATCCAAAACATAATTATCACTACCATCCTGTACGTACCACCGTATTTTAGAGAAGTTTATTCCGAAAGCGCTAATGCGCGCTGAATACAAACGAAGGCTGGTGATATTTTCAATACTAACCAATTAAAGTGAATGAAATTTTTCAGAAACAATCTCAATGCTTTAT
The DNA here is from genome assembly GCA_963924505.1 of Agonopterix alstromeriana. Taxonomy (NCBI): domain Eukaryota; kingdom Metazoa; phylum Arthropoda; class Insecta; order Lepidoptera; family Depressariidae; genus Agonopterix; species Agonopterix alstromeriana. The sequence continues at coordinate 11,427,160 of OZ004680.1, read as the reverse complement.
GAAGTCAGATTTTCGTTACAATATACAGAGTTTTGTATGGAAGAGCAGTTTTTTTCGCGATTTCGATGTTTGTGCCATAGAGAAAGTTGTTAATTTGACGGTCTGATCACCCCCTTAAAAAGTGTAAGCATATTAAGAAGGACCCAGTCCTGTATAGAATCTAATGAAACGGTAAACCACCGCATAGATAGATTGAATGCAGTGACTGACCACACGGAAGGTTTGGGAATCAGAGAACTAGCTGTCGATTCCTGAGCCTGAGAAAATATCAGACGCCTCTTCTCTCGTCTGAGGCGCGAAACTCAACTCTGTGTAACTTCTTCTTATCGTGTGGGCAGCAAGCCCTGGTGTCAGAGTTTATTCAGACCGCCTTACGGCCTCTGACGTGGATTTTATGTAACGACTACTGCCACCAGAGGTAGTAGCCGGGACCTCATCTTTCTTTTCAGACAATCAGGTGATTCGGCCTGCAATGTCCTAGCCAACTGGGGAAAAACGCACAAAGTGACATATCACTAAGTGTGTCCGTGGGAATCGAACCTCCGTGTCAAGAGCCCAATGCTCTTAACCATTAGACCAAGGAGGCAATTTCTCTGTGTAACGGAAAGCACAAAGTGAATTTTTAAAAGCTTTAAAATCTTATGTCTCGGTACAAAAAATGTATTAAGGAACGCTATCGTCTCTCTTTAAATTAAATAAAGCTCATTTGAAAGAAAATACTTTTATTTATACAAAAGAAAGGTTGTTTACCTAAAAAATACTTTAAGATGTAAATAAAACACTGTTTTATAAGGCTTTTCACCTCATAAAGGGAAAGGTAAAAGAGCAAAAACCTTTAGTACCTCAACCCGCAAGCAAATCTGACGACCGACGGACAAATTAAATTTTCAAATAAATTGATATTCACTATTCTCGTCGAGAGTGCAATGAATCATCTAGCTAGTCAAAATGGCGCTGTAATTTTAATGGATGTTTCAAAGAACCAATATATTATCCTTCTTTATATGCTGGCTTTCTAGCCGTGGTGGTCCAGTGGCTAGTAGCCTTGCCTGCCGTGCAGGAGGCGATGGTTCGATCCCCGTCCAGGCCGACTCGCACCAATGAGTTTTTCGGAATTTATGTACGATTTGTAACACCACTGGCTTTTCAATGAAGGAAAACATCGTGAGGAAACCTGCATGCTTTAATTTCGAGGCATGTATTGTACCCACTGTCCATTATAAGTGGCGACGGGCTCACCTCCCGTCACACTGGACAGAGTTTCGGTACTACTGGTGAAACGTGGATGTTCTGAGGTTTCAGAATATATCTGACTACCCCCTCGGGGAATATAGTTGTGAGCATTTGCTATGCTATGCTATGATTAGACTATAAAAGTAGATTAAATTTTATTTTTAGATTAAGTCCGTCCTTGTCATGTCACTTGTTTGATTTTAGACCACAAGTAAAGATGACAAATTAAGTATGTATAACCTCACATTGCAATAAGTACGGATACAACGACCTCTTTCTTTAGGTATTATTCCTTATAAGTACCTATAGTAACTCTTGGATAAATCAAAGTTTGGTCTAATCCGGTCTGAATGCCGATCAAAGTTTGCTACAGGTATACTAATAACTTGAAGAAATAATTATTGTTTTTGGTGTTACATAATATGTTATTTTGCAGAATGCCCTGTTGTTTAGGGAAAACCCTGGTGTGGGATGTCACATGCGTGGATGGAAACGCTGGCCCCATCGCAAATTCAGGTCACCAACAGGGCTGGCGCGCCATGGTGCCGTGGCCGACCAGGCCCAGTTTCTCAAGCGACGCTCAAATACTCATCTCTGATTACCCCACTGGTAATCGTGCGTGCGCTCCATAGAGACATAAAGACAGTGAAACCCTCATAACTTCTAACATTTAATGTATTTTGTTTACTAATGATATTGATTTGTTTAAATACAGGTTCAATTAAACAATCAAAAGACTTAGAAAATAAAATGCGTTTAATTCTAGAAGTTATGAGGGTTTCATTCACTGTCTTTTTGTCTCTATGGAGCGCACGCCACTGATAATGACACACTATGACTTTACGGCCCTTGCTTTATAAACAATGGGCCCGTGGTCGTCCGACACCACCTGCCTCATCAAAGCCGTCTCCGTACTCCGGGGACCCCCGGCTCGGCTCATCCCTCGCACAGCGACTCAGCCTCGCTATTCAGCGAGGGAATGGAGCCAGTGCCCTGGGGTCCATGCCACAGGGTGGCGAGCTGGGCCCTATTTAACGTGACAATTGACAATTCAGAGTAAATTGCTCAGAATGCTAGGAGAATGTTACCTACTGCAAGTTTAGCGTCATTAGTAGCCAGCAATGTACTCTGAATTGTCTTTATCAATTGTCACGTATATTAAGTAGGTCGCTGGATGGCGTTTTTGCCCTGAAGTTAAGTTTTAGATTAAGCTTTTTTTAATTATATCATTTGAATAAAATGATAATACAAATTACCTATTTTTATTTTTATGTAGATTTGCATATAAATAAAGAAACATCGAACAAAAACATTACCTCTGTTTTTTCCTTGCTAAAATAAAAGCAATTAAGTACCTAGTGGTCAACGCAGTGTAAATAAGGAAACGTGTTCCGAATTCCCTGAACCGCGCTTTTATTATAGCAACATTAAAATGTTAATGCGGGAAAAAGAAGACTACAATTGCACAAGCAGAAAAAAATTGATATTTGATTAGCATCCTTTTATACTAACCACGAAACCATCCTTCCCACCCACCACCACAACCACCACCACACCACCACCTTTCCATCAAACTAAACAACTTTTACTAGGGGAGCAAACACCTGTAGGCAGGTGAAAGCACGAGCTTTCTCGTTTCGCCATCGCATTCTAAATGGCATCGATATCAAATACGAGTATTAGAAAATGCAATACGAAAACCAAATAAGAGATGGATGGATTGTGGAAGGTGACATTCTGTAAGAAACGAAAGACCCCACAAGGACTTTTTGTATGTACCTATTTTTGGATGCAGTAGGGTTTTTCGTAAATTTTCGTAAATTATGATTTTTGCGTTAATATCTTTGCACCATGTATATTGGACATCATAATACTTAATTCCATAGTAAATAAGGATTGGCAGATGCTATCAGATTTATTTCTTCCTTAGTTTAAAATCTTCAGTAAAAAAATACTGCGCGTTAAAGAAAATCCGCGGAAATCAGTTGGCGATTCGCCAGGGTGATGTTGTTTGGAAAAATATAATAATGAACAGTCTGTCTGTAGCACTTTATTAGTCACGAAGGTTAACGACTGATCGTATTTTTGAGCCCGTGGAAACAAAATATTTGGTTACGAAATGTTTTAACGAAGAAAAAAAGATGTAAGAACTCCGGGAAACCTAAAAAATGATTCAAACTCAAAAACAATGTCGCAACTTATTGAACAATGAGGAAGTTATGAACGAAACCTAATAAGATTTTAACAATCTGCGAATTACATGCCAGAACTTTTGAAAAGCTGTGATGTTGAGGAAAATCAACGTAGTTAAACTTTTCCATAATTTTTTCAGCTTTCTGGATTTATAAAATCACGTTTTTTACATTACGTTCTAGAATGTTGTTAAAGTTTCCATATTTTTTTCCAGCTATCTGGATTCATAAAATCTCGGTTTTAGGGTTTCTTACCCAATTGGTGAAAACAGGACCCTATTACGCCTACGTTGTTAGCCTACGTCGGTCGTCCGTCCGCTTTCCGTCCGTCCTACCTATTTAGGGCTGTAACTTTTGAACCGTAATAGCTAGACAGTTGTAATTTTCACAGAATATGCGTTATTACGGTGGATTTATTGACAAATAATAAAAGTGATAAAAAGTTAAAAATTAAGGGGGGTCCTGATACAAGAAACTAGTTTTTATCAACCTTTTTTCATCTCGCTCTATCGTAAAAACTGTAATACATGCAAGCGTCAAACTTGATGTGTTTATAGAGCAAACACTACAGTATAACAATAAATAATAAAAACCGGCCAAGTGTGAGTTGGTCTCGCGCTAAAGGCACAGATTACTGATTTGTAGCAAGCTACAAATGCGACAGTGAATTCAAGTGACTCGCACTTGACCGGTTTTATTTTAAATTACGCTTTAGAATGTTGTTAATGTTTTTAACTTAGTCTTTGTCTTTTTTTTGCGTTGTTTTCATAATAAAAGTTGCTCAGTTTGACTTCAATTTTCCCCCTTTATACATACAGGGGGTTGAATGTAGTGTCCCATATTGTTAGTTGTTCAGTTTGATGTTACGCATTGAAGTTTACACCCTGTATGCTTATAATTATGGTACATTCACACCAGATACGTCATTCGTCGTCCATTCATTTGGAAAAAGGAAAATAGTGTGGAAACGCCCACTTGACGTCATTACACTTGACAAGCACATTCATTCACAGAATAGAACCTACGTTAATTAATATTGAGGGTTGATAATTTCCTTTTCAATAGAAGTGGTAGGTAATTTACTGGAATTAAAAAAATTCGTCTTTGAATAAAAGTTACCAACCTATGTCAAGTTTTTTTTTTGGAGGGCTGAATCGAAAACTATTTCGAGATAATTGTCTCAATAATAATATTTTCTGTGTCTGAGATTTTAAAATGAAAGGATTACAGATATTTTTAATAAAATAACGTCGCTTTTCCGTCCGTCCAGTAACGTCACTGGCAAACCTGTGAACTCCTTGGCAAACTTAAAACCAACTTAAAATAACTGGCCATTATGAAAAAAATAATACATTCACAATGTTAGAATTTGACATTAAAATTTGATTTGTCCGTTTCTGTTTCCAGCATAGATTTAGAAAGAGAAGGCAGGAATTTTTAAAGCAGTAAGTAGTTTTTCTCCATGGAGTTCGAATTATTTTCTCTCCACCATTTTTGCATTTAGAGATTACAGATCAAAATAATGTAAAAATTAAATTTACATTGATAAATTTAAACTCGATGAATCGCAATAAAAATTAAATTGGTTTCTTAAAATTATGTCTTCTATCCGTATAAAATATGAAATTAAGACCAAAAAAAACTTGACTTACCTACCGAATTATTTCAGATCGATGTATCTACAAGCCTTTACATGCGTGGCTTTCAGTGTCGACGCTGCGGTGACGCGACGCATCGACCGTAAACTACCGTAAAGTGCGTAGCGTGTCAATTGTCATTTAATACTGATGATGTATGAAATCATCACTCACCACCACCTCATCACCTATCCCACGTGATGTGTTACGCGTGAAAAGTGTCACGTGAGGAGAGTTTTCTCAAGTGAAATGTTTGTATAACTATACAGAGTGTAAGGAAAAGTATCATTAACCTTTGAACAGGGCTGCAATCGCGGTTAATAACCGTGACTGGACTACGTACGAACCATAATTTTTGACACATTTGGTATTGCGCTAATCGCGGTACAGCTCATGACAGCCGTTAGAGCCGTTTTGACAGATCGCTCAGACGTTAAAGGCTGTCAGTTACATAGAGTTTAGCGAGATGTGGAATTCAGCACAGTTGAATAGTAATTAGATTGCAATGTGATTAGAACTAAAATTGGATAAGAATAGAACTTCGATGTTTTAAATTAGCACAATCGGTCTCCGTACTAATCAAACTGAACAACTTTTACTATTGGAGCAAACCTGTCAGAGCTAAAAAAATAAATTCCTGTTCCATACTAAACTGCAAAGGGCACACGACTCTAATGTATTAAAAAGCAGATTTTTTTTGTTCTCACAGGTTTGCTCCCATAGTAAAAGTTGTTCAGATGATGGGTAGAGTATGTGGTTCAAAGATTTAATGATACTTTTCCTTACACACTGTGTACCCGACAGCGCGCCTACAAACGAAGTTTGATCCTATTTCCAATATAAACAATAAAGTTAATGACAATAAAATGTCATTTAATTAAACTGGTATATACGAAATGGAATTAAACTGCGTTTTTATGGAGCGCGCTAACGGGTATCCTGGATGGAACTTTTATGGAATCAACGCGGTCCGTTCGTTCTTTCATCTTTTTACTGTATCTCTTTATAAATATAAATGACGCGATGTAGATTTAATTTAAATTAATCCTAATCCAACGTTTTAAATATGACAGCTGTAAAATATTAATCTTGTAAAATATTCAAAGCCATAATCAGGTGATTCGGTAACGTTTCTCTTTCTCAGATATAGCATAAAATGTTTTGGAAATTTCCTTTCCATTGAATAGTCGTTGAAAACGGTTGTTTATTCACCTTGTTGCCATTTTCTATTTACTTAATATAAATGTAAAGTTAAGGACCAAAAATACATCATAAATCGCTAACAATTAAAATGTGAAAAATAATTCGGACCCCTATTATTTTGATGTAAACAAAAGTTTGTTTATATTGCTTAAATATCTTAAAGAGAGTTAAAAAGTAAAACAAACATTTGTTTACATCAAAAATAATAGGTGACCGAATTATTTTTCACTTTTTAAGAGGATATAATTCGGAGTGCGCTCCATACAAACATACTATGGTGATATTTTCAATACTAACCAATTAAACACAATGAAATTTTTCAGAATCAATCTAAAAACAAATTTCTATGCTTGTATAGAGTCAGATTTTCGTTAAAATGTATGGTTTTAAAAATACAGTGCCTCTAAGATTTCCATACAAATCTTAAATTAATCCTAGCATTGAAACTGTATATTTTAACGAAAATCTGGCTCCATACAAGCATAGATATTTGTTTCAAGATTGTTTCAGCAAAATTTCGTTGAGTTTAATTGGTTAGTATTGAAAATATCACCATAGCACGTTTGTATGGAGCGCGCTCCGAATTATATCCCCTTAATTGCCTGTTTTAAGCGTTAGGGGTTTTTTAAATTTGTAATTTAAGGTTATTTCGTAATTTGTAATGTTACTTGAAAACTGCTGAACCGATTTAAATTAAATAAAGCTAAGAACACTCTCGCAAAAATTAGCTTTCTATTAAAAAAACCGCATCGAAATCGGTCCACTCGTTTGGGAGCTACGATGCCACAGACAGACAGAGAGACAGACAGACCGACATAGGCGTCAAACTTATAACACCCCTTTTTTTGCGTCGGGGGTTACAAATACTGAAATCTCCTATAGCTATTTGTTGCCAATGTTTCGGGATTGATCATATGTACCATAGATACCATAGTATACTCCATCCATACTATACTCCATTCAAAATAGCAACGAAATTTTAAGGGTATTTTGTATTACAGAAACAGAGATTTGAAACACTTACTCTCACTTATTCTTAGAACAGCTTTAGTAACGTCCTAGATAATTATGTCGGCTAGTAGATGCATCCAATACATTAATTTCATTTGGTAATCAGAATTGGCCAGAAAGCTAAATAGGAATCGGAAAATCTCCTCGTTCTTATTTGGAATGAAGTATAGTATTAAACATTATTTAAAAAGTAATGTGTAACTACTAAAACAGCTATTTGCTTTCAAAAAAGAAATTTCGCTAACATGAAGTCGAAAGAAAATAAAGAAAACAGGAAACGATAACTCAATTATGCCCTGGTTGTATGGAAATCGCTGAGTGACACTGATAAGACCACTATTTGTGTACCCTTCTTTGGCTATTTAAAGTAAGTGTATAATTGATGAATATTGTAGTACCTCTTGCCTATGTTAAGAATACTTTTTTCGATCTTCAGGGTGAAATACTCATCAAACTGAACATCTTTTACTGTGAGAGCAATAATGAAATCGCAAAAACAAATCTGCTTTAAGTATGTAAATTTTTTGTTAGTAAGTACCTAATAAATATTACTAATATAATTGAAGACCACTTTGAAGAATACAACGTGTTAATGAATAAGCGCAAAACCTCATACAACCCAACTGATTTATAACAAAATAATTAGATTGAAACAATAATTTCATTATTTTGATAGTTAAAATTTAAAATTATTCGCATTTTAAGTTTTCAGGCAAAAATGATTTGTTTTCATTTCAGCAATGAATGAAAGTGCTAAAGTGCTCATGGATAAATTTTATGAATCTTGTTTTCGTAGTATGTAAGGTGAGTGTGCCTGAGCGGTGGGTTGAGATCGCGTTCAGTCAATTTTAATATTTACAAAAAAATTATTTAATATTTTGAAGAAAAAAAAACATGTTGAAAACATGATAATTAGATTTTGCTCTCGATTCTAAACAAACTACTTTCTAGTTTTGCGTTAATTCATTAACACGCATTTATGCGGACTCTATGGAGATCCTTCCTCTGAGGTTACGGTAGTAACTATTAAATAATCTGTGACCATACTTCGTTTGCATGGATCGCGCTCCGAATTATATCCTCTAATCCCCCTGTATACAGTATTACGATAGTTATGGCACTAGAGCTCTACTCCTAACGTAATCAAGACGAGTGAGCCAAATGCGTAGTATCATTAACACAATGTCAAGTGCCAGTACATAGGTTATGTACGCATCTGTGGTTGTGCAACTACGTACATAATTATACCCACGCATGTGTCATGGTGTAGGCAGATAATATCATCACCCTTGAGAAAACGAGAAAAATCGAGATGTGCCATAGTACCTATACAGAGTCCTTCTTAATATGCTGACACTTTTTAAGGGGATGTTCAGAACATCAAACTGAACAACTTTCTCTATGGGACTAAGGTCAAAATCGCGAAAAAAAAATCTGTTGCATGCAAAACTGCAATCCTACTCGACGAAAATGTATGGGACTGCACATTTTTATTCGCGATTTCGATGTTGTTCCCATAGAGAAAGTTGTTCAGTTTGATGGTCTGATCACCCCCTTAATAAAGTGTCAGCATGTTAAGAAGGGCCCTGTACAATACGATTGTTAGAAAGAACGTTTGTTAAATGCATTACTAGTCATATACAAAGTGAAGTTGATATCATTAGCATCCTTTTAAACTAAGAGTCTACCCATCAAACTGAACAACTTTTACGATGGGAGCAAAATGATCGGAGCAAAAAAAATCTGCTGTTGCATACATTTTCGTCGAGGAGGCGTTGCAGTTTAGTATGTAACAGCAGATTTTTTTTTGCTCATATCGGTTTGTTCCCGTAGTAAAAGGTGTTCAGTTTGATGGGTAGAATCTTAGTTTAAAAGGATGCTAATGATATCAATTGCACCCTGTATATGACTAGTAATACTTTTTTAAGGGGGTGATCAGACCATCAAACTGAACAACTTTTGTCCCATACATTTTGGTCGAGTAGGATTGCAATTTTGTATGCAAAATTGTCTTCTTCTTTTATCGATGTGCTCCGGTCTTTATATTTCAATGCCAAAGTGAGCGCGCATGACGTTTTTCTCGTTATGTCGCTTTGTCGTGCGTGGCATACTAGCCTTGCTGCTGCGATTGTAAGAGGAAACCATACGACTAAATTAGATATTCTATGAGGAAACTAAATCTTTCGATTCATGCATGAGTCATTTCGGATACCTACATTTGGCCTGACCATCGTCGATATGGTGTGATTAAAGTTGCGAATAAACTCCTACAAAAGACAATGCCAGGTTTCCATAGAAACTTAGGCCACCAGTGGAAACATATGGAACTATATGGAAATAATAGTACCTATGTAATGCCATTTATTAAAATGACAAAGGAAAAGGTTTGTAGAAAGTCCGTGGTTTGCAATTCTACTATGCGAAATTATCTAAGTGTATATTTAAAAAAAAAACATCCATACATTTTGTTCGGTAGGTTTTTTATTGAGATCTCTTAGTTGGTCCCAATATAAAAGTTGTTCATATTAATGGGCACTTGGGCTAATCGTGTACTAAAGAGAAATATGATAGGCCATACGGAAGAGAGCTAGCGACTCAATCACGAGGCGGCGTTTCGATTCCTGGCCTGTACCACCAAGTTCTATGGAATTTATGTACGGTTGTATTTATCATTATCACTAGCTCGGGGATGAAGGAAAACATCGTGAGGAAACCTGCATACTCGAGAATAAAAAAAAATAGAGTTCGGATGTATGTGTCAAATATGGGTGAGCTTGGGGCGAACACAATAGACCAGCAATGCATAGCAGTGTTATATAACGACCCTTGCTTGCAATAGCCCAGCCAACAATACTTTCATTTTTTTGAGTTTTCTGAAGCAATTCCCTTACACCCTATATAGGACGCTCGTATACACACATAGGTAGGTAAGGTAATTCTACTAACAAACATTTCTGCCACTTTTTGCGGGGGGCGAGGTAACAGGAAATCCGCAACTTTGGATTTTATTCCCCATAACTTTAGATTCTAATTTTGAATGTTAAAAATCATGAAAAGTAGTCTTGTGTGAACCCCAAACGTTCTAAGTTCGAAGTTATTATTTCGCAATTATAGGCTGTCTCGTTTAGTGATAAGGTGTAAAATTGAATGTAAATGCACAAGATCAATTGTGCTTATACCGTGGCAGAGTGGAAATGCTACCGCAAGGCTAGTCCTTATAATTATTAGTCAAAGCCTGAAATCAACCCCGATTTTTGCAACCTGGAGAAATTGCATGTTTCTATGTTCAGTGGTTTAGGCTGTATTATTTGTTAGTCAGTCACGGAACTGTTTTATACAGGGTTTAACAAAACACCCTAGTAATACTTAAGAGGATATGTGAAAAAAATAGGATTCTTCAAAGCATCAGATATCATGAAGTACTAACAGTAGGAGTATGATTTCAGGATATGTGTAAATTGAACATATTATGAAAATTTTGATTGCCGCCAAAACACGATTAAGACAAATTTTCTCGATAGAAAAACAAGCCAAAGTAGCCTCCGTCTTTATCTATAAACGCTTGGAACTGCTAAACGGTGAATAATAGAAACACGAGACTTGATTTAAAAAAAAGAGATTGATATTTTATAAATTTTGATTGCAGCAGAAATTAACTTTCATAAATAGTAAAATCACAACTAAATAAAGTTTGTTTCGGCGCTTACGTCGTTTTATTTAGTCAGGCGCGCGCGCCGCCCCATCTCTTTCTCTCGCGTCAGGCAGTAATATAAGCTATCACAATCTATTAAAAAGCTCAGTCGGCTGTGGCCCATGGGGTTTCATGTGTGGTACTAATGCTTTTTCTCATGGCTATTTGTTAGTGTGCGTTGCGGAACAAATAGTGTTGTCTTGTACGTGATTCCAAAAAAAATAGTAGAAAAAGAGTAGAAACAACAACAAGTTTAAATTAGCTGTATAATTAAATAAATACATGAATTTATTGAAATTGAATGTCTATTTGTCAATTCTTTGATTATTTTGGTACTATATATACAATTTATTTGTAAATGTAAAATAAAAGTATAAGTTTAAAGCTTTACTCTAGCAACACCATCACAAACTTCACTTTCGGGGTTTTCACTTATGGCGTGTAATTTAAAATTTTGTGAGACTTTGTTTAATTAATTTTCTGTAGTTATTGGACAAACATGTCCCTAGATTTATATCGTCAGTGCTCAAAATGCGGAATTACACCGCAACAGGATAATTTGTTACCATTTCATCGGTTTCCAAAGCCTGAAAAAACAAACATTTTGCGGTGAGTTTACCTAGCTATTTTTACACCATGATAGAAATACTGAAGCTTATATCAAATGCAGATTCTTCATTATTCTACTGATTCTTCCTCATCATACAGCAAGTGGTCATCTGGTATTTTGGGAATCTGGTACAAAGGGAACAAAGCGTATTACCTACGTTCTTATTTAATAAACACATTTTTACCGGATTGCGAATTTGTGTTAACAAAATAGCTTTACAGAATTTTTGTTTCAGAGCTAAAGCATGGGCTAAATATTGTTGGCCAGAACAGGAATCATGGTCTTTAGAATCGCGTAACAAGCTATTTACTAGCACCAAAGTTTTATGCAAAAGGCACTTCGAGGACTCTTGTTTCACAGACAGTGCTATTATATAAAATAAATAAGATGTTTTTGCACCTAAGAGAACAGTTTTATTTCTTTTAACAAACTAACGCACAATTTAGAAGTGCTCGTTTCCCTTTAGACTAGGCGCGCACGAGCAACTTTTGTCTCCGTAACTAATTTGTCTCTCACATCAAGTCTATAGGCTTGTATGAAAGTGCGCGCATGTAACGACGAGACTTTCCATACAAACCCTATGAGAGACAAATTAAGTATGTAGTTGCGGAGACAAAAGTAGCTCGTGCGCGCCTAGTCTTAGCTGTCAAATTTTTCTGCAACCAAAAAAAAACTTCCCTTTTTAAATTTCCCGCTTTTTTTTTTAATTTGAGATTAGTTCACTGCGGATCCGCGGTGTCTCAGTAGTATATATGTATGTCGCCTTTGATTGGACGGCGGTTGACTTTCTTCTCTCGGTAGAGAGTAGTATATTCCTTGCTGTGGCCTTTGCCCGCGTCGGACCTGCGTTCGCATGCCCAATTTCCGAATTACGATTAATTATCCAGCTTACGTGTAAATATTATAGTGTAATATATTAAATACAATCTAAAATAAATTCGAGGCCATAGCAGCTTCACATTTAAGAGAATATAATTCGGAGCGCGCTCCATACAAACGAAGTCTGGTGATATTTTCAATAGTAACCAATTAAAGTCAATGAAATTTTTCAGAAAAAATCTAATAATTAATCTATATGCTTGTATGAAGTCAGATTTTCGTAAAATGTATAGTTTTAAAGTTACAATACCTCAAAGATTTCCATACAAATCTTAAATTAATCCTAGCATTAAAACTGTATATTTTAACGAAAAAGCCAATAGCATTAAAACTGTATATTTGAACAAAAATTTCTGCAAATTTTTCATTTACTGATTGGTTAGTATTGAAAATATCACCAGACTTCGTTTGTATGCAGCGCGCATTTACGCATTCGGAATAAACTTCTCTTAAGTATATTTCTCACTCAAATATGTATAGCAGTTTTTTTGGACTTCATAGACCAAGAGCTAGCTGTTATTATCTTTAAGTCGGCGGTCACGTAATGAAATCAATTTTCGGATTTACTATCTTGTTTTTCAATTTCTTCAAATAATTATATTTATTTGTCATAATGGAATCTGGTTATAAACGTATTTATGAACCGTTGTCAGTATTTTTACCCAGTTGAAGGATTCTATTGCTCCGGAACATCTTGCCTGGTATGAGTGTTTGAAAACTCTGTGGCCCTTAATTGTATGGGTCGTCAGTATGGTGAGCCAGGCTAGAGGGCAGGGTAGGAAAGGCGAGTGGTCGCAGAGAGTTTCTTCTTCCAATTTGTTTCTTTCTTGAGTGCTGGATCCGGAATGAATCTACGCCGATTTGGCGCCATTTTATATCATTTTCAAGCAACCACCCCTCCTTACCCCGCACTCTTGCCCTGAATACAAATCTCTTTATTTCTCATACAATCTTAATTTCTACGCTTACAAACCAATATAATTATATAGTTAAGATACTTATTTTCTTATTCTAAAAATAGCATGTGCATCATCTGCCGGTGCATAACAGAGTGCAGAACGAAAAGGAAAGGTACAATATTTATATTACCCAGGCCCCGCTTCCTCATAACACAGGTTCCGGACGCCGGGGCCCCCCTCGCTCGCCTGTATGCGCTGACAGAGATGGAGCGTTCTGTCTCTTTCTAACACTTATTTCTAATAGGATTCTACCCCTTCTAATGACGTAGTGAAGCTTATTGGCGTAATTTCTAATCGGAATTTATAAGTTCTAACTCGAGTCTAATTGTTTTATTTGCTTGTGCTATGCGTTAATATTAATAGGGAAGTGTACTTAATCTAATCTGGGGTAAAAATCACTAGAGAAATCAAATAAGAATCCTATTAGAACTATTTACATAACTTGTGTGCTAAGCCCTAATTCTAATAAGAAAAATGTATTTATTGAAATGAACACTTAACCTAAACTTATCCTACTAGTATAAAAGGGTATATAAAACGAAATAAACAAAGTAATGTAAAAAACTATGTACAAAGGTAGTCAATTCAGGTTGCGTAGTGCACATTTCTCCCGCCGTCGCAGCTCTGCGATCCAACCTGTAGCACGACGATCCTCTTGGTCGGTCTCCGGAGGACATGCCCGTTGCTGGTTACGACGTCCACGATCCTCACCTCGCCGACTCGCCCTGGGTAGACCGCGACGATCCTTCCTGTCGGCCATGTGTTGCGGGGCAGGGTGGGGTCGCAGCCGATAGCGTGCGCTGGTCGTGTGAGGCTCCCGCCGGTGTTGGAGTAGAGGCTGGTACTCTTTGACCTAGCGGCTCCAGAAGACGTCCGCCAGGCGTTGAGCGCGCTGCGCTTGCGCGCGGTGAGGTCGTTTGGGTCCCAACAGGATGTGGTTGGGTGTAAGCTCCTCCGGTTCTTCTGGGGTCACCGCCACGTGTGGGAGTGGGTGGGAGTTGACGGTGTTCTCCACCTCGGCAAGCAGGGTGAGCAGTGTCTCGTCGCTAGGGTACTGCTCGTGGAGTTTGACGCGCAGTGCCTCCTTCACGGTGCGTACCATGCGCTCCGACGCGCTGTCCATGAAGGGGGAGGCCGGGGGTAGGTGATGCGCCGCGCCGTCGCCTCCTCGCTGACCGCCGCCAGCGGGGCCTTGGCGAGCTCCTTCTCCGCAGCCTTGAAGCACGTCGCGTTGTCACTCCATAGCTCCTTAGGCACTCCTCTTCGTGCCACGAACCTCCTCAGGTCGCCGGTCGCCGGAGACGTAGGCTTCGCTCTTCGTATCTTGCATAGTTGACAGTGTTTGATGACGTTCACGCACCGTCGGTCGTATCTTCAGTACCCATAGTCGCTGCTGTAGCTCATTCACGACGGTTTCGATACCGCCATGTAGTCGCTCGTGTACGTGTTGTATGTACAGTCGCGTGAAGTAGTGTTTCCCGTCGAGTACGGTCGGGCTCGCAGTGTCTTCAACGATGTCAGGTGCTACGTGGATTCTTCCTTTGAGCCATCTTCGCCGAAGACCACTGATAGCGCCGACAGCTTGTCTCCCGGCTGAGGCGCCGCGCGGCTCCTTACTCGACCTAAATCATCGGAAAGACAATCTTCTTGTACAGTTTTCCACCATAGTTTCTCAGCGGGAATGAGATAGTGCGCTTCGATACCGATGGTGTTGCTATCTCATTTCTTCACGTACGGTGTCTCGTTCTTGCGTGTTTTCTTATCAATCTTTCAATCAGAGTCGTTTTTATTGTTTTCTTTCGTTCGTTTGCGCTTCGTAGCCAATACTGTTTCATTTTTCTTCTTTCGACATAAATTGACGAATTGTAGCATGCGCGCCGTAGCTCGTAGCAAAAGTGGGAACGACGAAAATCGCTCGATTCGAGGTAGGTGAGCGTGGTCAGGTCGCTGATGTGCGACGTGACAAGTCCCCTATCTTCTCCTGTCTTCGGTGCTTCTGTCTTCGTCTCTTGTGGCCATTCTCGTTCGTGGTTTCGTAGGAAGCTCGGCCCGTTGTACCATCGGACCTCGCTCCCGCCGATTGAGACCGTGGCGCCGCCCGAGTTGGCGGAAAACTGCTGTACTACTGAATTTGTATTGGACACCCATCCGCATAGCTCGAAGCCGGCTTGCCGATGAATGTAGTCGACTGATTTCGATACTTCTTTGGCTTCTTTTTCGGTCGGAAAACTTGTTATGTAGTGGTTCTTTTCAATGGCTGCAGGATACTTTTCTATTCTTCACGTATAGCGCGGTGCATGGTGATCGCGCCGAAGATCACCGACGTCATGCGGTACTCTCGCGGTCGCTGGTTCCCTCTCTCGTCGCCCCGCTATAGAAATCGTATTGCCTCTCTGTCATCCTCTTGAACTCATATTTGCATAAACATTAATTCCTTTATGTCAGCTGACACGGCGTGTTGGTGTTGACGAAATCGCATTACAACTCCCGGCAGAGAATGCAGCAAGTCTGGACCGCAGAGTAGCATATCGTTCAGGCTGCGTCCGGCTGTCTTCGCTTTGGCGTTGTGTACTACTCTTATCTTCGGTTTCGCGGGGTTAATGACCGCGAAGTGGGGTAGGTACCATGTTTTATTTGGCACAAGCGGTGTGGTAGCTTCCTCGGCGTAGCCCAAAGTGAAGAGGGTTTGCATTCTTTCTTCATATTTCTTTTTCAGGTCTTCATCTCGGTCTAGTTTCTTCTCTAAGTTGTGCAGCCGTTTGAGTGAGTTTTTGTAGTTGTTCGGAATCTTCATGTCGTCTTCTTTCCATATAAGTATTGTTTTGAAGCGTCTGTCGGGCAGGCGGTGACTGGTTTCATTCAATATCTTCAATGCGCGCTGCTCAGGGTCGCTATTCTGTACTCGTTTTTCTATCCCGATTGATTCAAACTCGAAATAATTCTTCATCATCTTCTTTCGTGTATAGTTATTGAAATTATGTATTTTCATTAATAACACCAAATATTATTACACAGGGTGTAAGGAAAAGTATCATTTTACTATGGGAGCAAACCGTTATGGGAGTTACAACTCTTTGCGTTCTACCTATCTATCTCAAGAACGGTTAACTATATTAAATATTATAAATGACCAAATTTGAAGAAAATTTAAAGTTCTAAAATTTTTCTTAAAACTTCAAAGGTCATTTAGAGCATAGAAAAGAAGATATTTCCTAAAGACCTGTTTTTTGACATGTTACCTTGAATTTTTTGACCTGCATAAACGAGATTTTATGTGACATTTGACCTAACGTATAGGATGTCATAACGATGATTTAAAGAAGTTTGTAGCTTATTATCTCTCATTCCGAGGTTGACCCTTTTTTTCACCAAATTTTCCTGGGGTACTAGGAGAAACAGTGATAATGAAAAAAAAAACGGAACAAAACATTAAATTTGAAACGTAGGCAGGAACATACGAGAAGTATGAGAGAAAAGAAAAGGTAATAAGTTGTAAATGATTCTCCAGCACTCTGTGACCTAAACCTGCATATACGTTTAGCACCCTTGCTTGTGCTCGGGTGCTAACTTCACGCTGTGCAATAATGAACTACTTAAGTCACACTTATCGTAATGTACTAATGTAAATAAATGTTGATTTTAGGTCGTAAGATAAATATTATTAGTGATTTTGTAAATAAATGTTGATTTACCATTTTAAAATTCATTCATACCTGTTATAATATCCTTCATCATCCTCATCCTTCAATGCTATGCCATGCATCTGAGGGATGCGAGGTATTTTAGAATTACCTATGGATTTTCAAAATAGGTTTATGAGTGTTATACAACTTCTCAACCTGAAAGTTCTTGTGGTATCGAGAATAACTGAGATTATTGCAGTATTACGAAACTTATTTTTTCACGTTCTTCTTACATTTTTGTTGACGGCGTAATATAACTTCCAGGTTTCATCTAGATAGTCGGTATGTTTTGACCATATAACGTTTTGACTTGTATTATATCAATTACAAGTACAAAATAAGAAGTTGAATTGATTTGATTACGGGACCTAATGACGTAAAGTTACCAACAGGTAGCTCTCGTACTATAAAGTAAAACAAAATCCTGTAATGATAGTTTTTTTCCTTCTAGATAGGTACAGTGATTTTCGGTATGATATTAATGAGTTTTAAGTTTTTTAAGTGAAATCAATTAAAAAGTATCGCTAGTTAGGTATTGTTTCTATCTATAAATTGGTTGTCCGTAATTGATCCTGTAATAAATTAATAATTGATCAAGGAGGATAAATAGAACGATACTTAATTATGATATATTGTGTTTTTTCATACGACAAAAGATACTAATAATATCTTAATAGCGAAGCGTCTTCTACGCATTTTGAGTGATTTGATTTTCGCGGGCTAGTGCGCGACGATGTTCGGTAGCGGGGCGCGGGGCGCTTGCTGCGCTAAGCCACGCCCATTTCGCTTCAATTATTTTTCGACATAGGCCCTTAAGGGGGTGATTTAGACCATCAAACTGAACAACTTTTTGGTACTATGGAGCCAACAGAGAAAGAAAATCATCTGTCCCATACAGCTGTCTTTTTTTTTCTCCATGTTGGCTCAATAGTGAAAGTTGTTTAGCTAGATGGTCTGAAGCACCCCCTTAAGTATAACCCTGTTACACCCTGTATATCGATTTCGCGACTGTATTTAAGTAGGTATTTATTTATTCACGCCGTAATGTAATTTACAGAAAGAGAAACTGTAGACGTAATTTTAAAGCGCATTTCATGGAGATCACAAAATAAGTCAACACATAATTAAATTTTCCTTATTTACATTAATAAATTGACGTAAACTCTCATAATGTGGAACCATGACCTACAAACCATATCATTTAATGTTTATTCTGGGCTTCCACTGCGATGTATATCAACAACTTTATTTTTGTTCAATTTAAATATTCGTTTGTGAAGAAGTTTTTCCTTGAACGTAAATAAATAATTATGTTATTATAGCTTACGATTACAGTTATCAACTTTCCAATTGAAATTAAGTGGAGAGAAAGCCGCTTAATACTCTTTTCATCCCCCCATATCGGAAAGAGTATTTTTTCTCTTCGATATCTGAGTGCAAAAGCCGTTTTTATCCGCTAGAGGATAAATTAAATTGAATTTAGAACATCGTGTGCACTAAGTTTGTGAATTCAAAACATAATTAAACCTATTTACTTCTCCCTCCATGGTGCCGAATTTATCATACAACCTTTTTTTTTTGCATTTAGTCATTTCCTCGCTGAGGTGGGATGAAAAGTTACGTGTTGCACTCGACTGCATGGATTTTTCACCTCGTGCTGTTTTGAGTCCCTCGCCTCGCTGACGCTCAGGATTGGCGCGTATTCTCCTAAGGACAAAATGGGCAAGTGCTACGGGCGGCCGGTTCAAGGGGGGCGCCCCGTAGGACCATACACATGGGGAGGGAAATTGTTACACGCACTGAGACTACAGATGAACAGTTTTCTGGTTATAATTGACGTCACATAGCTCTAAATTTGGATGTACCTCGTGGCAATAGTGTCATGAAATAACAGACAACTCTTGATAGTCAATTCTTAAATATTTTAAAACATTATAACTTTTGCTGGCACAAATCTTGGCTACGGGCCCGCCGCCGGCAAGCTGCAGTTGGCGGCGGCCAATCATATTTGCCCAGGGGCGCAATATTTGTAAATACATCCCTGCCCATTTCCCCATCCTCACGTTTCTTCCCTTTATAATTTACATACAGATAGGAAAATAATTAACCTCGTCAATCGTTTGCGCAGTCCCCCGACAAAACCCAAAGTCGTTTAGTAATCAAAGGGTGCCAATTCGGATTGCAGCGAAAAGGGCGCGAAAACGATTCGCCATTCGTAGCAAGTGAATGAAGGTGGCACATCCTGAATAGTGAATATAATTTCGCGCGCTATTGAAATTTATCAACTGCGCAGACTTACAACTGCTGTACCTACATTATTATCATCATCAGCCTATCATCGTCCACTGCTGAACATAGGCCTCTCCCAAGGCGCGCCACAAAACTCTGACCTCGGCCTTCCTCATCCAGTCGCTCCCTGCTACCTTTTTTTAGGTCGTCTGTCCACCTACCAGTTCTTAGTCTCCAGCTCTAGAACTCTAACACCCCATCGCTTGTCAGTTCTTCGGCAGATATGACCAGCCCATTTCCACTTTAGCTTGCTAATTTTCTGAGCTATGTCAACCAGTCTAGTTCTCTGACTATTCTATTCTAGTTTTAAAATTATGGCGTCCATCTTGGTTTTGCCAATGTCAAGTTTATGTAGCAAAAGTGCTTGACATTGTACGGTTAAATCTTTGACTATTTATATGTGGACTGGTTACGCGTGTAATTCTACTAACAAACATTTCTGCCACTTTTTGCGGGGGGCGAGGTAACATGAAATCCGCAACTTTGGATTTTATTCCCCATAACTTTAGATTCTAATTTTGAATGTTAAAAATCATGAAAGTAGTCTCGTGTGAACACCAAACGTTCTAAGTCCGAAATTATTATTTCGCAATTATAGGCTGTCTCGTTTAGTGATAAGGTGTAAAATTGAATGTAAATGCACAAGATCAATTGTGCTTATACCGTGGCAGAGGGGACATGCTACCGCAAGGCTAGTCCTTATAATAATTAGTCAAAGGGTTAAATAAATGAATTTTGGTGACTTAAAGGGTTGTTTTTAGAAAAGAACACTATCACTATCCTGAGTCACCACTGGAGCTTCGTTGTAGGCCGGTGAGGGGGCAACCGACGACCGACACGCGACGTGACCACACAATAGCAGACTTGCAACGCGACTCCTCTAGTTCTCTGACGTATACAGGGTCCTTCTTAATAAAAGAAAGCTTTAAACAACAAAACACTAAATTAATGTTAAATAATTTATACAGATGGCTAGTGCAACATAGTTTTTATAGCGTTGAAGAGTTTTTAAATTTTAAATAGTAGATGTTAAATAATTACAGAATGTTAGTATTATAGGTTTTAGTTTTTTTAAGTTGTTACACATTTGCATGCTGTTGTTACAGCTGAACAGAAGAAGCTTATTTTATTATATTTTACCATCTTTTGTATACCTGTTTCAAGGCAAATAAATGATATTTCTATTTCTAAGCTGACACTTTTTTAAGGGGATGATCAGACCATCATACTGAACAACTTTCTCTATGGGACCAACATCGAAATCGCGAAAAATAATCTGCTGTCCCATACATTTGGCTCGAGTAGGTTTGCAGTTTTGTATAGAACAGCAGATTTTTTTTCCAGATTTCGATGTTGGTGCCATAAAGAAAGTTTTTCAGTTTGATGGTCTGATCATCCCCTTAAAAAAGTGTCAGAATATTAAGAAGGACCCTATATTTCATTCTTGTTTGACATACACTCAGTTGCAGAGTCATTCAGCTCATTAGAGTTAATCCTCCATTAAATCTCTTGCTAACTACGTCAACAAGACAAAAAGTGACAGCAATAGATTTAATGGAGGATTTACTTTAATGAGCGTTTCTGCAACGGAGTGTTACTAAGGCAAAATTATCTTTAAATGAAACACATTTTTCTTTTTATTTAATACTTGATGATACCTATAAATTGTGGACTTTGACTATTTACGCGTGTAATTCTACTAACAAACATTTCTGCCACTTTTTGCGGGGGGCGAGGTAACATGAAATCCGCAACTTTGGATTTTATTCCCCATAACTTAATATTCTAATTTTGAATGTTAAAAATCATGAAAAGTAGTCTCGTGTGAACCCCAAACGTTCTAAGTTCGAAGTTATTATTTCACAATTATAGGCTGTCTCGTTTAGTGATAAGGTGTAAAATTGAATGTAAATGCACAAGATCAATTGTGCTTATAACGTGTCAGAGGGGAAATGCTACCGCAAGGCTAGTCCTGATAATAATTAGTCAAAGATTGTGTAGTTTCGCGATACAGAATAACAATTTCACCATTACAACGACTGACGCAAATCTCGCACTTAAAGAACCCGGCAACAATTTGATTTTATGGAAAATTTTACAGTGATTATAATAAATAAGCATAATGATCTATTTTCAGCAAACTAATTATACCTACATGCTATACTAATTGCAATGGTTAGCATACAAATAAGACATTTTATTTTTAAACGTGCTCTTTATTTAATGAGATCATTATCACCACTATAATATGGAACCATAGATAGACTACCGAATGTATAGACTTCTAATAAAAACATTTCTAAGCATAACATAACTGTTAAGTGAACTCCAATTTCATACTGAACTTTTTTATTTAATGGTCATTTAATGGTTTTTTAGGTGAACATCTGTAAAATACCGAATATTTTCTGATTTTTACATGCAGATAGGCCATCGTCAGACTGTCACGCATGAAGGCCATTAATTTATCATGAAGGCGTGTACGGCTGATAAGACGAACCCTTTTCTAAACTTCTACTCAAACTCAAAAATATTTATTCAATATACTAACTGGGTGTAACACGAACAGGTTTCAGACCATAAAACTGAACAACTCTTACTATGGGACCAAATTTTAAACCGCAAAAAAAAATCTGCTCGTTCAAATATTTTTGTCGAGTAACTACCGATATTTTCTATGGAACAGCGGGCTATTTTCGCGATTTCGATGTTGGCTCCATAGTGAAAGTTTTCAGATTTATCTGAAACACTTGTTCGATATGTAATGCATTAATTTTACACCCTGTAGAGAGATCTAACCCACTTATTAAAATTCAAACCACATATCAGAAATCATCCCATGCAGAATTATTCTTAAATTGTCCTGATTAAGATTCATAAATCTCATCGCTCCGATATATCTATACTGCATTTCAAATAAGAACGAAAAGATTTTCCGATACCTAAATAGCTTTCTGGTCAATTCTGATATGCAAATATAATTTATTTATCAGAAAGATATACTATCCGACATATCTTGGACATTACTAAAGCTGTTATAAGAATAAGTGAGAGGAAGTGTTTCAAATCTCTGTTTCTGTAATTCAAAATAGCCTTAAAATTACGTTGCTATTTAAAATGGAGTATAGCTAGTGGCGCATTTCAACCCACCCTCTCAGTAGCCCAGAGGTTAGGTAAATCGCCATCGAAAAAATACGCAGAATGCAGATTTATCTTTATAAAAAGTCCATATGACAGGGTGGTCTTTGTATGGAAGGCTCATGCCTTGTGTTATTCTGGTCTCCGTTTGCCATCGTCAAACAATGATATTTCGTTTCCTCGTCTAAATTTAGCCATAACTTCGTGATTCGAATGACAATGGAGTTCAAACCGAAAGTTTGTTTTGTACCGAACAAAGTACAGTACTTTTGATGTTTATTCATTTTTTTGCACGTTACTAATCATAATAAGTTTATAGTACTGTAGCCCCGCGGACTTTTTAATTACCAAAAAGATTACCGATTGCCGTTTTGATATTGTTGTAAGGTACGAAATTACTAATATAAAAACCTAAGTCTTACAGAACACAACCCGCCGTAAGAAAAAAAAAAACTGAAATCTTGAAATTTCGAGGTTACCGTTTTTTTTCTAAATTGTCAAGTTCTTTGCCTAAGTTCATTACCTACCTAGTAAATAATTTCTCATAGGCGTTTTTTTTTCTTTTATACTTTATACAACGTGTTAATGAATTAACGCAAAACTAGAAAGTCGTTGTTTTGAATCGAGAACAGAATCGAAATATCATGTTTTCAACATAGGTATTTTTTTTCAAAATATTAAATAAAGTGTTTGTAAAATTTAAAATTTACTGAACTCGATCTCATCCCACCGCACAGGCACACTCACCCTACTAACTACCAAAACAAGATTCTTAAAATGTATCCACGAGCACGCTAGCGCTTTCATTCATTGCTGAAATGATCACAAATCATTTTTGACTGTAAATTTAAAATGCAAATAACTTTAAATTTTAAGTATCAAAGTAATGAAATTATTGTTTCAATCTTATTATTTTGTTGTAAATCTGGGGTGTATGAGGTTTTGCGCTTATTCATTAACACGTTGTATAAAGAAAAAAAACGGCTGTGATAAATTATTTACTTTCGCCATACAACCGCACCGTAACTTTACTGGGCTAATCAGAAATGTCAACAGATAAACCCAAATAATCAACCGCTGATTAAACTGACTCGAAGAATTTATATCAATTAAAAACCGCTTTTATTGATAACGGGTGTTTTCCAGTCATGATTAGATAGCTAAATAACACATCAATTTATTATTATTGTAATTTACAACAACAAACATTTCCTAATAAATAATTTATCAAGAGTTGGTATAGGTACTTAGTTATTTTCCGCTGTTGGGGAGATGTTTCTGTCGTATCGTGATCGAAATGCGTAAATTTTCCACTCATTTGATCGTAAAAAGTCGTCGTGTCCTTTTGGTTAGTAGCTTCATCTTCTGTGCAGGGGTCACCGGTTCGATCTCAGCCTAAATCAGACTCAAATGTGTTTTAGGAACCACCAATGACTTTTTTTTGTTAAGGGGATATAATTCGTAGCGCGCTCCATACAAACGTACTATGGTGATATTTTCAATACTAACCAATGAAAGTCAATGAAATTTTGCTGAAACAATGTTGAAACAAATATCTATGCTTGTATGGAGTCAGATTTTCGTTAAAATATACAATTTCAATGCTAGGATTAATTTAAGATTTGTATGGAAATCTTTGAGGCACTGTAACTTTAAAACTATAAATTTTAACGAAAATCTGACTCTATACAAGCATAGAAATTTGTTTTTAGATAGATTGTGAAAAATTTCATTGCGTTTAATTGGTTAGTATTGAAAATATCACCAAAGTACGTTTGTATGGAGCGCGCTCCGAATTATATCCTCTTAAGGAAATCTTCGTGAGGAAACCTGCATGCTTTAATTTTGAGTTGTTCATATTGTGTCTTGACCATTAAAAGTGGCGACACGGGCTCACTATCATACTGTCCTGGATATGGAGTTTGGGCTCGTAGTGAAGTATACATATTCTGGGGAAAATGTATCTGGTGCTAGACACAGGTCTCCCTTTCTCCTCCCTCTTTTGCATAGGACGGTCAACTCTTCAGGAATGGATCCAAGTGGTCTCTAAATCATACTGGCTCTACCTTGAAGATTAAGACGGTGTTGTGAAACCAAGCCTGTGTCTACGTCAAAGCCCATGACCGTCTCGTGGATCTTAATAATATGAGGCAATGTTTATTGATCTCTTTGAATAAAAAGGTCCTATTAACAGGACAAGAGCATCACCGTGTAACGAAACTTTACTTCGTCTTGCGTACCCTGGGAAGGAAGCCTTGATACCCTACGATCATTGCTGGCAGGCTACCTAACTCTTAATACTATAGCATCAGTGATTGGCATGCCATTCAATAGGTATGGAGACACGATAGAAGAAACAAAACAAATTGTTAAATATCAATAGGTATATCTGCCTCTGTGCTCTAATAGTTAAGAGTATTGGGCTCTTGACATGGAGGTCGTGGGTGCGATTCCCATGGGGACTACCTAGTGATATGTCACATTGTGCGTTTTTCCCCAGTTGGTTAGGACATTGCAGGCTGAATCACCTGATTACCTGAAAAAGCAAGATAATTCCATGCTTCGGATGGCAGGTTAAGCTTTTGGTCCCGGCTACTATCTCTGGTGGTAGTAGTCGTTACATAAAAACCACGACAGAGGCCGTAAGGCGGTGTGGAAAAACTCTGACACCAGGGCAGCATGGCATAAGATTAGAAGAATAGGTATATCAATGACTTGCTTTTTTAAATTGGACTAATTCAGTTCTCCAACAATTACTTTCGGTTGCATGACCACTTGTTACAATATAGTTTCAATAGAACAATTAGATTCAAAAGCTGATGCAACGTACCTACCTAGTTTTATTTTCATCATGAATGATTCCAATTGATCAATCTAGTCAATCTGCGATCATGTGGACGATCCGTGGTTTTGTTTTCAATAGGGTATTTTACAGGTTTTAAAAACTGTTCTACGTTTATCACTGATGTCTATGGACCCTATAGAAAATGTATAATTTACGTTCCATTACATATAGTGCAAGAAAAAACAAAAACAAAAATAATTATTTAAATATTCCGCGAAAACGCTTTTCCTGACAATATACGTGGCTACAAGCAGGTGACGTCACGATGCCGTAAACTTTGTACAACACTCACACTATACACGCAACTGTTTACAAGCAGTTGACGTCATTAAACATTCGGACAATCACAGTCGTTTACGATCACGTGACTAAAATAGACAAAACATATATTTTCTTTTACGATTTTCTCTGAAAATATCCACTATTTTTCTTAACTGACTAAATAGTTGGTTTCCAAAATTCATATTTAATACGGATGCCATCAGTATAATCCTATATTTTACATGTTGTCAAATACCCTATTACCTACTCTATCTCATATTGATACCGCGTGGTGACAGTGAGACCCCTCTATTGCCCGCAGTATTAAGCAGCTGGTCAATCAATCAAATCACTTATTCAACATAGTACAAACAAAGATAGCATAAACATAACTTTCCTAAGTCATTTTTGGTGACTCTACCACTGCGTCGGAAGGTGGTACCGTAGTGAAAGATGTGGCCAGAAATTATATAACATGACACTTTTAATATTTTGTATTATAAGTAAGTTAAAATGTCATCATCGGCCTGTTATCGTATCGTATAAAAATGTAAGGCCAAACCAATACAAATAAACCTACCACATATATATTATTGTGATATATTTCATTATGCAACATAAATCTAAAAATAACCCAGCCTATTTCTCAGTGATTTTGTAACAGAAACCCATAAAATGTTACGTGTGGTGTAAAACAATAAACTTATCGGCTAAATAGGTGAAAACAAAGCTGTAACCCAGATGCAGTAACTAGGTTGCAGATACGATTCGAGTACCGAAATACAGGCACTGACGTAAGAAGGCAGATGGTACGGTAGTAATTGTTTTACATCTTTTGGGATTGCCCCTACTATGGAACTCAGCCCGCATTCAATTTAACGGTAACTTGTGTAGATCTTGAAATGTAGATCTTGAAGTGTAGATCTTGAAGTGTAGATCTTGAAGTGTAGATCTTGAAGTGTAGATCTTGAAGTGTAGATCTTGAAGTGTAGATCTTAAAGTGTAGATCTTGAAGTGTAGATCTTGATGTGTAGATCTTTACGTGAAGTCGTAGTCTGCAAGCAACACTTCGGCGCTAATCCTTTCTCAGTGATTTAATCAACCTGTTATCAGCGGTATCAATCATCATAATCTCCCTGCCCTTATCCTATTACTTGGGGTCACCGCAATATGTCGTCTTCCGGGCATCAATAGCGAGACAAAAGCATACCGCCTCCGCTGTCTTAGCCATATAGAAAGAACGGGTGAGGATAGGCATGTCAGGATCGCTATATCTGGGTCAACGTCCAATGGGTCGCTGGAACGACATAGCGTGGAGGCTGGTTTGCATGAGTTTTAAGCCAGCTGCTGGGCAAGATAGGTTGCGCAGCAAAAGTAGCATTCTCTCGTTTCGAGGTTAAGACCCACTTTGGGTCGCTGAGCCAGTGGAGTTAGTTATCAGCGGTAACAAATAAAATACCTACTACGTACTGAGAAGAGAGATGGTGCCGAAAAGCTATTTCATTCCTTCATTTTATCCTTACGCCCACGTAAAAGGATGAGGATCATCCAGAGGTCAGCGAGGAAGTGAAAGGCTAGGAAAAGCATTCGAGCAATGAAATTCTATTCACATGGACCCACCACATCATACAATAATAAAAATGTGCTTGGTTGTCATACATTTTCCGCTGACAATGGGGAACTTGCACCTAAATTATAATGAGAAATTATCTAATAATAGAACAGTTGTGAATAGAACATTACTAAAAGATTTATTCTAAAGTTTTTATTTTTCCGAAATATTGCAATATAAGTTACGTGGATCGGAACGTAATTTCAAACACCAATCAGCGCAGAGTGACGAAGCGATTAGCAACTTGCGTGCGTTTGAAAAGTACGGGAACATATTATAGCGGATGATTTGTGATGAGCTTCACGCTTCATGAAAAGGAGTGACGTCGTGTCATAGTAGTGAGCGTTTTAGCGCGGAATTTGAAAAGTCAACCTTTGCAATAAATAAATGATTTGTGCGTATTTTACCATTTTTATTTTTGGTATTTTTATGTAAGCCTTAAATCGTTTTAATACAATAAATATAAAACTAAGCAAGTTCCCCATTCACACAATTCCAGTCCTTTCAGTATTAGAGCAATAAAATAGAAGGTCAATTCTTTATTCAAATAAGAGTGAAAATGGAATGAGAACCTACGGTAACAGAGCATTAGCACTTCGATTAACCCCCTCTGCGTAACTCACCGAGTTCATTCGCCTCCTATTTTCAAATTCCCTCAGCACCTTGCGGGATTATCCTTACAGATAAAATAGGCGGTCTAATGGATCCCGCAATTTTCAGAGGCGCCTTGGACTTTTAGAGCCGTTTCCTACCTAGCGCTTTCGGCGAAGCTTTAGTCAAGTACGTCACGTGATAGCTGACTGTACTAACGCTTGACCTACCTAGAAAATGACCTAACTCAGAAACTGTCTTGACAAGAAAATTACGACGTTCTAAAATGACGTGTATACAAAAAATACGTATATAGAAAAAAACCTAGTTCGCCATAATGGAGAAAGGTGATTTCGTACAATTTTAAAGGCAATAAATAGGTACACCGCTTAGAGAATTGATTCTCTAAGGTACACCGCACGTTGAAAGGGCCAAGCGGAAAAAAGTCTCTTGTAGTCTAGAATGAGGCATTCTATTAGCTTATGTTTTTTTTCTATCAGTTTACCATCAATCCTTCTCCTTCATCATCATCCTCTGAGTGCTAAAACTAGCAAAAAGTTCCTCCATTTCTATCTATCTTGGGTCACCTCGTTTCCGTCCAAGAAAAGTCCACGGAGTCAAGGTCATTAAAAAGGCATAGAAAAAAGGTCTTCTGCCTCCTATTTCCTATTTTACTTATGGATAGTGTTCTTTTTATGAAAGTTACAGCCTGTAGGATCCTACTTCAGGGCAAGGGCCTCCTCTCAAGAATATGGATAAGAGTGATTGGGCTAAACTCCACGTCTGCTGTGCAGTTGGTGAGGCAAGGTAAGTGGTCAATTTGCTGTCAGAGAAAAGTCTAGTGACGTGAATGTGTGGTGACGAAAAAACTAACATTAATCTGTTAAATTAAGGCTTGATTGCAAGGGCCTTTATAGTTCCCTAATTCGGTACTGCCCTAAGAGGAAGGATCTCTCTTTAAGACTAGAGTGAGCCATACCAATTGTAAAGTGTCCACTTTTTTTGAAGTTTAGGTTTCAGTGAGTGGTGTCAAGTAGTATGGACAAAAGGCACCAAGTGACATATGGCCTTATGTTTACGGTCACTTTTCACACACACTAGCTCAAAAAAAAGTGGACACCCGCATAAACAAATATGTATAGTTCCAACTCCTTCTACTATTAAAGGTACGTCATAAGACAAAAGAGACCAACTTCAATCGTAAATTTATGCGGACTCTATGGATCCTTCTTCTTAGGTACTGCCTTTCCGTACCTGTGAAAGGAATGATCCCTAATTCCTCATTACCTCCTGCCAATTCCTGTAATCCCATTCCTTTTCGGGGTCATCGAATCCGTGTCGTAATCGTTTTGTCTTGTTGTACCTACTCGATGCTATTTGCGGAATCGATAAACGTTTATTCGTTTTTGCGATGTTACCGATTGGTTACGGTTTTATGATTTTGTGCGTTTAATACTTCCCACGTCAGCATCAGTGTGAGGTGTCGTTACAATAGTTTAAATACGTCACTCTTTATGGTAGATAATGAGCAAATTTTTTCTAAACAATTTGGTAATATTATTACGTAGTTACTATTTTATATTTTAGTTGATTACTAGTTGGAATCCAAAGTTGCGGATTTCATGTTACCTCGCCCCCCGCAAAAAGTGGCAGAAATGTTTGTTAGTAGAATTACACGCGTAACCAGTCCACATATAAATAGTCAAAGGTATTTTGTACTTGCCTACACATACCAGTACTTCAAGTCAACAGCAGATTTTTATTTTGTTCCGATCGGTTTGCACCCATAGTAAAAGTTGTTCAGTTTGATGTGTAGACTCTTACACTGATGGTACAAATAAAATGGTATAAAATTTTATACCAAGAATAAACTAAGAATAAGCAAAAAGTCTACTAATAAACCCGGAAAACTTAAACCTAGTATTACGTCGGCGTAACTGTTCTGTATTATAGTCATAGACAAATATTAGTTTTTTTCTCAAGTTTATCTATGAACCGCCACGTTGCCACCAACGTAGTCATGAGTATATAAGTAAGAAATTATGATATCCTTATTCTTAGCTTATTCTAGTCAAGTCAAAGAGATTATACGTAATAGAGTGAGCCATACCAATTGTAAAGTGTAGTGTGGACAAAAGAGGACCAAGTGACATATGGCCTTATGTTTACGGTCACTTTTCACACACACTAGCTCAAAAAAAAGTGGACAGCCGCATAAACAAATATCTATAGTTCCATCTCCTTCTACTATTAAAGGTACGTCATAAGACAAAAGAGACTAACTACAATCGTAAATTTATGCGGACTCTATGGAGATCCTTCCTCTGAGAGTCAAGTACATTTTTTTTGTACCTGTAATGTTAGTTTAAAAGGAGGTTAATGATATCAATTTCACCCTGTAGATCAAATAATAAATGATGTTCCGAGTGAATTTTTAAAACAAAGAAACTATCATTTCTGTGGCGCATATTTTATCCACGTGTGCCCTAAATAGGATACCTTCGACGTACCTTGACCTAGTATCGGTACCGGTATATATTCCATAAGAAATGTCTTCGGTTCGATGTAAACAAATACCTAACCTCAAAATAATGAAATATGCAAACTCTAAGCTGCTAGGATGCCTATACTTCATTCCAAATAAGGAAGACGAGATTTTCCGTTCCTATTTAGCTTTCTGGCCAATTCTGATAACCAAATGTAATTAATTTATTGGATACATATACTATCACACATATCTTGGACGTTACTAAAGCTGTTCTAAGAATAAGTGAGAGGAAGTGTTTCAAATCTCTGTTTCTGTAAAGCAAAATAGCCTTAAAATTTCGTTGCTATTTTGAATGGGCTATAGTACGAAATGACAAAGCACCGCTTTGATAATGTCGCAACGCTGAAAGCGCTACGTCGCGTCGGAAAATGCTCTTAATGATGAAATAATAAACACATTACATTAAACTCAGCGACACAAAAAAGATATAGTATAGAGTGAAGTAAAAAAATGTGATAGTCGTTTTGTTAAATTACCGATCAGATTTCAATAGTAATTTTTAAACAGGAGTTTCGGGAAGTACACAGGCTTTTCTTTTCAGTAAATAGGTACCTATAACAGTTTAGTAAAGAAACATATTCACTACAGTTTAGGCTACGAACAGAAGTGCGATTTTTGAAACTAATTCGTTGAACTCGGCAGTTGAAAATGTCAAAATTACTATGGAGATATGTACCTTTCTACTGCTGATTTGACTTTCAAAAATCGCACTCTTGAACTATGACTTTTGAAAGTCAAATCAGCAGTAAAAAGATGCATATCTCCATAGTAATTTTGACATTGTCAACTGCTGAGTTCAATGTGTGAGTTTCAAAAATCGCACTCCTGTTCGGGTTGGGCAAAGAGATTATACGTAATAGAGTGAGCCATACCAATTTTAAAGTGTCCACTTTTTTAAACGTTTAGGTTTGAGTGTGTGGTGTCAAGTAGTGTGGACAAAAGAGGACCAAGTGACATATGGCCTTATGTTTACGGTCACTTTTCACACACACTAGCTCAAAAAAAGGTGGACAGTCGCATAAACAAATATTTATAGTTCCATCTCCTTCTACTATTAAAGGTACGTCATAAGACAAAAGAGACTAACTACAATCGTAAATTTATGCGGACTGTATGGAGATCCTTCCTCTGAGGGGTTGGGTTGTTATTCTGCAACTTCCGCACAATTTTTAGATTTTTAAATTCTCTACGCAAATATTTTTTAAATAATTTCAAAAACACTTCTAATTATAACAGCAAGATACAAACGGTTCTGAAGCTTTATACAGGCGGAGCAAAAATTACAAGTTGTTGTTTTATGCCAAGCATGGTGAAGTTTTTCATAGACCAAGCTACTGTCTCTATAAGCAAAGAAACAACTATAAAGTAAGAAATTATAAAGGTATACCTCAGGTAGGTAGACAATGACCGACTGTTGCTAAGGTAACATCCATGTAACATCGTATTTAACCTTCAGAAAACGATCGGAGTACCAATGCACTCCATCGGTGAAATAAATGAGAACAAGTTTAATGATTCAGGGATATTATATCTGATTTGGAAGTTAAGTGTTTGATAGCCACGTTTGCGATCCATTGCTGTACTACTTTAGTTTTTTACGGAACCTAAATATTATTTTTTGTGATGATATTTTATTCACACAACAACGAACATTGACATAAATAATACCTAACCTAATAAAACTTTCAGAAAAAGAAAAAAAAACAAGAACAACAAAGAGAAGAGCCAGATGATGGGAGCTCAGCCCGTAGATAGATTGCCGATTGTAGGTTCATCGGCAGACCATCTAAGCTGCTGCCGTGGGCCAAGAAGGCTGGCGGCGGCGTTGCCTCTTTGGATGGCGATACTAATGCGCTGTCCGAGGTACGCGCCAGCCCTAGTGTCGCCTGTAGCGTCTATCAGTCTTGAAGATAGAGGAGCCTGATTTAACTCTGTTACAAATAGTCATATTCATCATACAAATATTTGTCACTTACGGGATTAGAACTAGCCGCGATCCTCTCAGCAGGGTTCACTACCAACTGAGCTATCTGACCGTTTAATAAAATTAAATTTAAGATTTTCCATAAACGTTCAAATGTATAGAGGGTTACAATTGTACTCCACGTGCCTCATAGTCGTGATATTCTCCGATTCAAGGGTTAAAACGTTCTGGAAACATAATACCTCCATTGCTACAAAGTGTTTGATACTTTGAGGACAGGATTGTTTGAAAATCTCCGTAATTCGATCATTACTGTACAGTTTGCTAATAATCGGTCCTTTCTTAGCATTGTTTTGAATGAAAGCATAAAGTAGCACAGTTGTGGTCGCTTTGGGAAGTGGTCCTTATGGGAAGTGGTCCTTTTGGGCCGAAAGGGTTTCTGTTTAACCTAACTTTCACACCTTGTTATTTCATACAAACGAGAAAAATTTACAAGTAGACGTAAGCATGTGCGGTACTGTGTGATTGCGAGCGAGACAGGAAGACGCCAATGCCTACATTTTCCGTCACGCTTCCTGCCAGAGTAAAAATCTTTCGTTTGGTCACAGAATATACAGGGTGTAACAAAACATATTATGGGTGAGTTAGTTAGACCATCAAACTGACTAGCTTTCATTATGGGCACTTAAGAGAAGTTTATTCCGAATGCGTATATGCGCGCTGCAAACAAACGAAGTCAGGTGATATTTTCAATACTAACCAATTAAACTCAATGAAATTTTGTAGAAACAATCTAGGAACAAATATCTATGTTTGTATCGTGTCCGATTTTCGTTAAAATATACAGTTTCAATGCTAGGATTAATTTAAAGGAAAATCTGACACGATACAAGCATAGATATTTGTTCCTAGATTGTTTCTGCAAAATTTCATTGAGTTTAATCGGTTAGTATTGAAAATATCACCAGACTTCGTTTGTATGGAGCGCGCCAACAGTAATATACCCTTAAGTCGCATTTAAGTCGAGTCGGTACTGCAGTCTTGCATGATCGAAGTTGGCTCCTTAGTGAAAGTTGTTCAGTTTGATGGTCCGAACCACCCCTTAACCCTATATACTTACAAAACACGTATTAAGAGGATATGTGAAAAAAATAGGATTCTTCAAAGCATCAGATATCATGAAGTACTAACAGTAGGAGTATGATTTCAGGATATGTGTAAATTGAACATATTATTAAAATTTTGATTGCCGCCAAAACACGATTAAGACAAATTTTCTCGATAGAAAAACAAGCCAAAGTAGCCTCCGTCTTAATCTATAAACGCTTGGAACTGCTAAACGGTGAATAATAGAAACACGAGACTTGATTTAAAAAAAAGATATTGATATTTTATAAATTTTGATTGCAGCAGAAATTAACTTACATAAATAGTAAAATCACAACTAAATAAAGTTTGTTTTGGCGCTTACGTCGTTTTATTTAGTCAGGCGCGCGCGCCGCCCCATCTCTTTCTCTCGCGTCAGGCAGTAAT
Organism: Agonopterix alstromeriana; assembly: GCA_963924505.1. Taxonomy (NCBI): domain Eukaryota; kingdom Metazoa; phylum Arthropoda; class Insecta; order Lepidoptera; family Depressariidae; genus Agonopterix; species Agonopterix alstromeriana. Next base: position 11,393,321 of record OZ004680.1, on the reverse strand, counting down.
ATAAGCTATCACAATCTATTAAAAAGCTCAGTCGGCTGTGGCCTTTGCCCGCGTCAGACCTGCGTTCGCATGCCCAATTTCCGAATTACGATTAATTATCCAGCTTACGTGTAAATATTATAGTGTAATATATTAAATACAATCTAAAATAAATTCGAGGCCATAGCAGCTTCACATTTAAGAGAATATAATTCGGAGCGCGCTCCATACAAACGAAGTCTGGTGATATTTTCAATAGTAACCAATTAAAGTCAATGAAATTTTTCAGAAAAAATCTAAAAACTAATCTCTATGCTTGTATGAAGTCAGATTTTCGTTAAAATGTATAGTTTTAAAGTTACAATACCTCAAAGATTTCCATACAAATCTTAAATTAATCCTAGCATTAAAACTGTATATTTTAACGAAAATCTGACTTCATACAAGCATAGAGATTAGTTTCTAGATTGTTTCTGCAAATTTTTCATTTACTGATTGGTTAGTATTGAAAATATCACCAGACTTCGTTTGTATGCAGCGCGCATTTACGCATTCGGAATAAACTTCTCTTAAGTATATTTCTCACTCAAATATGTATAGCAGTTTTTTTGGACTTCATAGACCAAGAGCTAGCTGTTATTATCTTTAAGTCGTCGTAATTTTCGGTTTTACTATCTTGTTTTTCAATTTCTTCAAATAATTAAATTTATTTGTCATAATAGAATCTGGTTATAAACGTATTTATGAACCGTTGTCAGTATTTTTACCGAGTTGAAGGATTCTATTGCTCCGGAACATCTTGCCTGGTATGAGAGTTTGAAAACTCAGTGGCCCTTAATTGTATGGGTAGTCAGTATGGTGAACCAGGCTGAAGGGCAGGGTAGGGAAGGCGAGTGGTCGCAGAGAGTTTCTACTTCCAAGTTGTTTCTTTCTTGAGTGCTGGATCCGGAATGAATCTACGCCGATTTGGCGCCATTTTATATCATTTTCAAGCGACCACCCCTCCTTACCCCGCACTCTTGCCCTGAATACAAATCTCTTTATTTCTCATACAATCTTAATTTCTACGCTTACAAACCAATATAATTATATAGTTAAGATACTTATTTTCTTATTCTAAAAATAGCATGTGCATCATCCGCCGGTGCATAACAGAGTGCAGAACGTAAAGGAAAGGTACAATATTTATATTACCCCGGCCCCCGCTTCCTCATAACACAGGTTCCGGACGCCGGGGCCCCCCTCGCTCGCCTGTATGCGCTGACAGAGATGGAGCGTTCTGTCTCTTTCTAACAATTATTTCTAATAGGATTCTACCCCTTCTAATGAGGTTAGTGAAGCTTATTGGCGTAATTTCTAATTGGAATTTATAAGTTCTAATTCGATTCTAATTGTTTTATTTACTTGTGCTATGCGTTAATTTTTTTAGGGAAGTGTACCTAATCTAATCTGGGGTAGAAATTAGAGATGCCACGAATAGTGAATTGGCCGAATAACGAATACCGAATATTCGGCAACGCTGTCGGCCGAAGCGCCGAATATTCGGCCGCCGAATGCTTGGTGGGGGCGCGTTAGCTGGAATAAGACAAGTCACAACCTGTTTTTCTCGTTGCGTTCGCGCGGCAGGCGACGAAGGTGGGCGCGCGGGACGGGGTGCAAGCAAACATTGTTTGTATTTTTTTCAATTGCGAGTAAATTGCGTCACGGAGCGCTTTGTTAGTTTATAAATAATACGTTAAGTGAAACTTAATTACTATTTTGCTAAGAAGTTTGTTCCTTAGTTCATTTTCAATTGTTTTTTCGTCAAAAGGCTTATAAAATGACACCGGTTAATAAAAAATCGCCCATATGGGAATATTATGAGATTTGTAGTGAAAATAATAAACTGGCCCAGTGTTTGTTATGTAGCATCAAGATCTCAAGAGGCGGAGAAGGAAAGAAAGCAAGTAAGTAAAACGTATTTAAATTTATGTTATGTTTTATTGTTTTTGTTGAAGTGAATAAAGTTTAGACAACGTTGTTGTTTTATAAATCTTATTAAAGGAAAACGTTAGGTTAATTTTAATAGTTTCGAAATAGTTTTATTCACTTATATATGTTATGGAATAAAGTTTTAGGAGAAATTATTTATATACCTATATTTATTTGATTTTCTATAAGATAGATAAGGGAAATAAATAAAATAACTTATTTAATTATAATTAATTTAATTTCTTTTATTTACAGCTACAACCTCTTTAAAAAACCATCTTAAAACCAAACATGCTGACCAATACGCTGCTTTAATTAATGTTCCATCGACACGTGGCAGCAACATAGGCGGTACTTCTACTTCTACCGATGCAAAGATGCCAGCAGAACCTGGAACGTCCAGATCAAAAGAACGGCAGCTCACCCTGAAGGAAACATCAGAAAGGAAATTGCTCTGGGACATTAATGATCCGAAATCAATAAAATATCATTACTTGATTGGCGAAATGATTGCTTTGGACAACGAACCATTGTCACTTGTGGAACGAGTTGGATTTCAGAGACTTATGGCAAACGCTTTGCCCCATTATAAAGTACCTGGTCGCACTTACATGACTGAGAAAATTGTTCCGGATATATACAACAGAATTTGTGCTAAAATAGAAGCCAGTATTTCACAGGCAGCAGCATTATCAGTGACATCTGATATATGGACATGCCAGCACAATAACGAGAGCTTTCTGAGCTTCACTGCGCACTGGATATCTCCAGAGTTTATTCTGGAACATGGCGTTTTAGCTATGAAATCATTTCCTGGCTCACATTCTGGTATCAATATTGCAAAAGAACTCAATGCTATTACAGAAAGATGGAATATTCCTCAATCCAAGCTCCATTTACTTGTCCATGATAGTGGCTCTAATATGATAAAAGGTGTGCGAGATGCAGGATATGATTCAGGTAGGTGCTTTATTCATTCACTACAACGAGCTATAGATCATTCGCTAATATCTCAACCAGAAATACAACAGATGATAGCTGCTGCGAGACGAATTGTTACCCATTTTAATCATTCTGGCTTAGCAGAGCAGAAACTTAAATCTATTCAACAAGAACTTAACTTGCCAAACCACCAACTAGTACAAGATGTGAGCACACGCTGGAATTCTACCTATTATTTAATGGAGCGATTATTAGAACAAAAGCGAGCTGTCTCCTTGTACATAACAGATCATGAAACTTTAATAAATCTGACACATGCTCAATGGGAACTATTGGAACAGTGTATCAAACTCCTCAAACCATTCGAAGAAATAACAAAAATATCTAGCTCAGGTATCTCTTGCATCTCTGAAGTGATTCCACATGCAGTAACTTTATTAAAATATCTGGGAAAAGCAGAGACAGCTGAGAAAGTACCTAATTTAGTCACGATGAGATCTTCACTGCAGGCCGAGCTAGAAAGGCGATTCAGCTTCGATGATAAAAATAAATATCTGGTTGCTACTTTTCTGGATCCTCGATTTAAAACGAGTTTTCTAGGATTGGTTCAAGCAGAAAGAGCAAGACAAAATATTCTTCTAGAAGCTCTAAAAAAAAGTTGTGATGAACTAAGTAGTACCGATGACGATTCTTCTCCAGCGCGTAAGAAAAGAAACTTGAATGAAAATGATAGGACTGTTGAAACACACAACAGTTTCTGGAACTGTTTTGAAGAAGTCGCTACAGATAATGCTAATAATGATGAGGAGGACGTGGAGAAGAATGCTGTGGCAAACGAGTTGGATTTTTATTTGAAAACAGTTCGCCTAGATCGGAAGGCCGATCCTTACAAGTGGTGGTCAGCAAACGAAAAACAATACCCGAACCTTTCGAAATTTGCAAAAGTTTATCTTTCTTCGCCTGGAAGTAGCGTTTATAGTGAGAGGTTATTTTCTGAGGCTGGTAACGTTTACGATGAAAAGCGCAATCGTTTGCTACCAGAAAATGCTGAAAAGCTCGTTTTTATCCATCACAACTTACCACTTATTAATTTTAAGTACTAAAATGTTGTAATTTGGAAATAAATACATAATTCTTGAGTAAAATAACGTGTCTTTTTTTACATGATTTGCTATTCGGTATTCGGCCGAATAGTACGCACTATTCGGCCGAATACCGAATAGCAAAAAAGTGGCCGAATAGGCCGAATACCGAATAGTTGCCGAATATTCGTGGCATCATTAGTAGAAATCACTAGAGAAATCAAATAAGAATCCTATTAGAACTATTTACATAACTTATGTGCTAAGCCCTAATTCTAATAAGAACATTTTATTTATTGAAATGAACACTTAACCTAAACTTATCCTACTAGTATAAAAGGGTATATAAAACGAAAGAAACAAAGTAATTGTTTACTTGTAGATGTGTTGGATGAAAAGGAAACTCTATGATTAACTACCGCGAAAAGACTTTATTTCAAGTTGTCGTGTCACTTATGTGGTACAGCGGGAAAATAATTATAGCGCGTTCTATTTCTACGGCACAGCCATCTATCGAGACATAGGGTAAACTAAACATAACAATAATACATACAAACTGAAGACTCAGACAGACAGACGAATTAATAACACACAAAACAATGCGATTTAGACATGCCGCTCACCAAAGAACTCTGTTCTTTCTCATACTATAATACTAAAACAAAACACAACATGACCGCATTCATTTTAGACCTTAGTCTCCTAAACCAACTAAGTTAAACACCGCCCACCATGAGAAATTAGTTTTAAACAGCTTAAAATAAAATATTAATCAATATATCACACTAAACTACTAACAATATCTCAACGACACCCGTTAAGTATCATGTCAAAATAAAATAAACATAGGTAGGTAAACATTAATCCTAGTCTCTTATAACAATCAAACCAGTCAGTACAATTACCTATGGTAAAACAAACATCGATATTCAACGTTACGTGGTAACAAACAATAAAATTAACTCATTTAGGTTTTGTCAAAAAACACAATTTGTTACATGAACGTTTACAAATTCCATTCTTTGTTTTAATACTGACAACACGTGTAACATCATCCTTTCCAGTATGCTTTTCTACAATCCTCCCTAACAACCATTTGGCAGGTGGTAAATTATGATCTTTTAGAATTACGATATCGTCAATTTCAGGCTCGGATCTTTTAGTAGTCCACTTATAACGTTGATTTAATGTCACCAAATATTCATCAGACCATTTCTTCCAAAAATCGTTAACCATTCTTTGAACCAGTTTCCATCTCTGTAATCCTGACATGCGAACTTTTGCATAATCTTCATCCGGAATTACGATCAAGGGTTCTCCTACCAAGAAATGTCCAGGCGTTAGTGGCAACGGATCATCCGGATTATCACTCAAATAGGATAGTGGACGTGAATTTAAACATGCCTCTATTTGTGTCAGTACTGTGGTCAGCTCTTCAAATGTTAGGGTTGAGTCTCCAATCACTCTCTTCAGATGTGCCTTAGTAGAACGAACCCCTGCCTCCCACAAACCACCGAAATTGGGTGCATGTGGAGGAATAAAATGCCACGTTGTTCCCTCATTCGCTAACAATTCACCAACATTGTCTGGTAACTGTGACACAGCTCTACTAATCATATTGCGCAACTCTTTGTCCGCTCCCACAAAATTGGTGCCATTATCACTGAACAAATTTTTACAATGGCCTCTTCTGGATACGAATCGACGAAATGCTGCGATAAAACCAAGAGCTGTCAAATCCGATACGGCTTCAAGGTGCACTGCCTTTGACGTCATACAAACGAACACACATATGTAACCCTTGTATGATTTAGAACCTCTTCCTGGTGAAAACCTAAGATTTATGTGACCAGTAAAGTCAACTCCAGAAGATTCAAATGGCTTAGCTGGTCTTAATCTGGCTTCAGGAAGTTGACCCATCAATGGGTTGTTATTTTGCCGAGAATATCTTATGCAAGTATTGCACTCTCTATAACACCTTTTCGATAACTCTCTCGCACGAATGATCCAAAACTTGGACCTCAAAAAATTTAACATCATCTGTGGTCCCCCATGAAGAGTCTTGATATGGGCATCTGAAATTATTAACTTAGTGAGATGGCTCTCACTAGGCAGTATGACAGGATGTCTTTTATCAAATTGAACTCTAGCTTGATGAATACGTCCACCTACCCTTAATATCCCGTTCTCATCAAGAACAGGACCAAGAGCATGTAGCTGACTCTTCTTGGGAATACTGCCTTGACACTTTAACTGTTTGACTTCCTCCTTAAAATATAACTCTTGCGTTCTCTTCACACACATATCGAACACTTCGTTCATTTCCTTTGTTGTCACACTTCTAGGAAACTTCAACCTTTCTTCTATCGGTAGTTTTAATTTTAGAACTTTCCTGCAATATGACAATACTCTCAATGCTTTCCTTAGTGTCGAAAACCTATTCCATATAAAAGATTCTTCAGGTTGAACGATAGCAGTTAATGTCTTTATAGGTATCTCCTCTTCTGTGGTTGAAATGTCCTGGAGGTCCTGTAATCCACTATACTCATTATTTTGATGCAACCATTCAGGTCCATGCCACCACAGATTATGATTCATCAGCTCTGATATAGGTATACCTCTAGAGGCACAATCTGCAGGGTTCTGATAAGTATCAACATGGCCCCATTGATCTCGATCTAACATAGTTAGAATCTCTGATACCCTGTTACTCACAAATGTTACCCATCGACGTGGTTCTCCTCTTAACCATGCCAGAACAACAGTTGAATCTGACCACGCGTACAGTTTCACTTTAGGTATTTGCATTATCTGCGAGACTTCATATATTAATTTAGTCGCAAGTACAGCAGCACATAACTCCAAACGTGGAATCGAAATCTGTTTTTCAATGGGTGAGACTTTAGTTTTCGCTGTTACTAGATGCACAGAAACATTACCTATTTGGTTGACAGTCTTCATATACACAGCTGCTGCGTATCCAGCCTTTGACGCATCAGCAAAAACATGAAGCTGTACATCATCACCATCTCGTGTCTCCAACCATCTTGGTATAAACACGTTATGCACGTTAGCCAGATCATTTCGAAACTCCATCCACTCCTCTAACAGTTCTTTGGTTAAGTGTTCATCCCAACCTAAACCAGACTTCCACAATTTCTGCATATATATTTTTGCAGTGATAACAACTGGTGCTATCCAACCCATTGGATCATATAGCCTCGCAATGTCTGACAGCACCTTTCGTTTAGTAATACTCTCTGTAATTTCCGGTAGCATCAATGTATACTCAAAATTGTCGGTATTCTTGTTCCAGCAAATTCCCAGAACCTTGATCTTTTCTTGTGTCTTGAATACGAATGATTTCTCTCGTTCTTTACAGTCTTCTTTTATGTGATTTAGCAATTTCTCACTGTTACTGCACCATTTTTGTATGTTAAATCCACCTTGTTTCATTAACTCACTCATTTGCTCATAAATCTCTATGACTTGGTCCTCCGAGTCACATCCTGTCAACATATCATCCATGTAGAAATCTTCCAACGTGATTTTAGCCGCTACCGGAAACCTTGACTGTTCATCCTTAGCCAGCTGTTGAAGAGATTTCACTGCCAAATACGGAGCACTTGCTGTCCCAAAGGTAAGTCTTAGTAAACGATAGTGCTGAATAGGTTGACTTGGATCTGACCTCCAGAATATTCTTTGACAATCTGTGTCATCCTCCAGCACTCGAATTTGCAAGTACATCTTTTCAAGATCAGCAACAACGCAAACAGCGTGCCGTCTCCACCTCATTAATATGTGGCGCAAATCTTGTTGCAGTTTTGGACCAACTAAAAGATCGTCGTTCAGTGAAACATTATTTACTCCCTTGCATGAAGCATCAAAAACTACACGGACCTTAGTGGTTTCTCTGTCTTCCTTAATTACAGCATGATGTGGCAAGTAGACAACATGTGGATCGTTGAGTTTATCCAGATTCGTGATTTCTCTCATGTGATTCTCCTTGACATAGTTCTCCATCACTGATTTGTATTGTTCGTGAAGTAATGGATTTTTGAGTAGTCTCTTCTCCAGTGATTTAAATCTCCGCAGTGCTATTTGACTCGATTGCCCGTGAAAACACTCAGGATGTGGACTCTTGAAAGCCAACCGAACTACATAGCGTCCCTCATTGTCTCTTGTTGTTGTCTCATTATAAATCTCTTCACATCTGATCTCTTCTTTTGTCAATTTCTTCTCAATACTATCTGGCTCCCTTTCTATCTCCCAAAATTGTTTCAGGAGCTGATCTTCCTTTACCTGAACATGAAAATTTATTACGCGACAATTGGACAAAGACTCACCTTGCACTCCACCTGATAGGATCCACCCAAGTTGCGTGTTTTGTGCTACGGGACCGTGCTTCGACGGATGCCTCATAAGCCCTCCTAGTATAATCTCGCTGTAAATCTCTGCCCCCAAAATTAGATCGATTCTACCCGGCGATCCAAAGTTTGGATCAGCCAATGGTAAATTTTCAATCTCATGCCAGTTAGAAATTGATGTTTTGCTAGATGGAAGGAATGATGTTAACGTGCTTAACACAAATGCATTAATCGGTACAGAAAAAGGTTTATGTACTGACTCTAAAATAAATGAGACCTTGTTCTTCGTTCTGGTTTGACCGTCACCTACTCCAGAAACTAGACCATTTACAGGAACTCGTTTTAGGCCTAGTGATTGTGCAGTCGCCTCAGTTAGAAATGAAGCTTCGGATCCCTGATCGACTAATGCTCGTACCGTCTGTGAGTAGCCACTTGCCGATTTAATTTTTACCACCGCTGTGGCCAATAACACCTTACTCTCATTATTTCTCGTTGCCAAGTGGGCTACCACTTTCTCTGGTGGTGACTCAATACTCAATAGCTGATCCTTCGGGGGTGATAAATTTTGCTCATTACTCGAAGACCCCGTCGAACCTGATTCTCGATTTTGGCTTCTCTCAAAATGCAGTAGCGTATGATGCCTCCTACCACAGCGACGGCAACTCGTCGACTGACGGCAGGAATTCACAGAATGCGTAGGTGCCAAGCAGTTGAAGCACAATCTCTTTGATTGAACGAACTTACACCTCTCTTCAGGAGATTGCTTTCCAAAACGCTGGCATTGATATAACAAATGTTTCTCGTTACACATCACACAAGTACTCGTTATCTTTTTCTCGTTGTTTATAGTTGAATGAAATGATTTCTGTGCAGGACCATGTTTCATGTTACTCGATGTAATAGATTTTGGATTTTTGTTACCTTCAAGCGCCTCCAACGTACGAAATCTCATCTCCATAAATCTTGTTAATTGCTTCCATGTTGGAAGATCGTCTGACTCAGCTTGGTTGATTTGACTCTCCCACAGTTTGCGAGACTCTGTGTCAAATTTGGATACGATCAGATGATTTACCATCACGTCCCAGTCGCTCGTCACGATTCCTAAATTATTTAAAGATTTCAAACACGCAGATGTAGTATCAAGAAGTTGCTTAATGGAACTTGCTGACTCACATGTGATGATCTTCTGAGAAAACAAACGCTTCATAATTTCATTTGAATTATATCTTTTATTGTTGTAGCGCCGTATCAATTGATTCCAAGCTGCATCGTAGTTCATCTCAGTTGTAGACAGATTCTTAAGAAGATTCTCAGGCTCACCTGACAGGCTGCTCTTCAAATAATGCAGTTTCTGGACTGAACTCAAATTTACATTATTGTGGATCAGCGACACAAACATATCATAAAAGGTTTGCCATTCTTCGTAACCACCTGAAAATGTAGGCAATTGAATCTGCGGTAATTTTACTTCACAGCTTGTCATCGACGTCGTTTGTTTCGGTGCTTGTTCGCTTGTTATAGAAGCGTATTCTCGTAAATCGTCTTTCAGTTTGATTTTGTAATTTAAGTAGGTATCCTCAATCTTGGAGTAGAAATTGTCCTTGAAATACGATAATTCTGTCTTTTCTTCTCTCTTTGTACCACCGACGATTTTACAATGTATCTGCGACATGTTGACTATCAATGTTTCTAAATGTTCCAATCTCGCCTCGATATATGATTGTGAGATTCTATCCTTCGGTGTCTTTTTATAATTAGTATACGCTCTAGATAAATGTTCGAACATGTCTTCTTGTTGGAAAATGAAAGCCTCCATTTTGAATGTTTCCAACAAACCTCTGAATCACTCAGTAGTGTACTTATTACAATGATTAATCTCAACAACGGCAGAAAATAATTCAAAGATCACTTTTAGCTCAACGATATATCAGTAAACATTTTATAATTCGTAAAATCGTCCGAGAAAAAATTTCATTCAAAATTCACAAATGTCACAAAAATTGGAATGTCACTTTTTTTCTTCTTTCCCTGGTTTCGGCACCAAATGTTTACTTGTAGATGTGTTGGATGAAAAGGAAACTCTATGATTAACTACTGCGAAAAGACTTTATTTCAAGTTGTCGTGTCACTTATGTGGTACAGCGGGAAAATAATTATAGCGCGTTCTATTTCTACGGCACAGCCATCTATCGAGACATAGGGTAAACTAAACATAACAATAATACATACAAACTGAAGACTCAGACAGACAGACGAATTAATAACACACAAAACAATGCGATTTAGACAGTAATGTAAAAAACTATATACAAAGGTAGTCAGTTTAGGTTCTGTCGTGCATATTTCTCCGCCGTCGCACCTCTGCGATCCTCTTGGTCGGTCTCCGGAGGACATGCCCGTTGCTGGTTACGACGTCCACAATCCTCACCTCGCCGTCTCGCTCTGGGTAGACCGCGACGATCCTTCCTGTCGGCCATGTGTTGCGGGGCAGGGTGGGGTCGCAGACGAGTACCAGGTCGCCGATAGCGTGCGCTGGTCGTGTGAGGCTCCCGCCGGTGTTGGAGTAGAGGCTGGTACTCTTTGACAACAGGATGTGGTTGGGTGTAAGCGCCTCCGGTTCTTCTGGGGTCACCGCCACGTGTGTGAGTGTGGGTGGGAGTTGACGGTGTTCTCCGCCTCGGCGAGCAGGGTGAGCAGTGTCTCGTCGCTAGGGTACTGCTCGTGGAGTTTGATGCGCATTGCCTCCTTCACGGTGCGTACCATGCGCTCCCACGCGCTGTCCATGAAGGGGGAGGCCGGGGGTACGTAGCGGCAGGTGATGCGCCGCGCCGTCGCCCACTCGCTGACCGCCGCCAGCGCGGCCTTGGCGAGCTCCTTCTCCACAACCTTGAAGCACGTCGCGTTGTCACTCCATAGCTCCTTAGGCACTCCTCTTCGTGCCACGAACCTCCTCAGGTCGCCGGTCGCCGGAGAAGTAGGCTTCGCTCTTCGTATCTTGCATAGTTGACAGTGTTTGATGACGTTCACGCACCGTCGGTCGTATCTTCAGTACCCATAGTCGCTGCAGTAGCTCATTCACGACGGTTTCGATACCGCCATGTAGTCGCTCGTGTACGTGTTGTATGTACAGTCGCGTGAAGTAGTGTTTCCCGTCGAGTACGGTCGGGCTCGCAGTGTCTTCAACGATGTCAGGTGCTACGTGGATTCTTCCTTTGAGCCATCTTCGCCGACGACCACTGATAGCGCTGACAGCTTGTCTCCCGGCTGAGGCGCCGCGCCGCTCCTTACTCGACGTAAATCTTCGGAAAGACAATCTTCTTGTACAGGTTTCCACCATAGTTTCTCAGCGCGAATGAGATAGTGCGCTTCGATACCGATGATGTTGCTATCTCATTTCTTCACGTACGGTGTCTCGCTCTTGCGTGTTTTCTTATCAATCTTTCAATCAGAGTCGTTTTTATTGTTTTCTTTCGTTCGTTTGCGCTTCGTAGCCAATACTGTTTCATTTTTCTTCTTTCGACATAAAATTGACGAAGTGTAGCATGCGCACCGTAGCTCGTAGCAAAAGTGGGAACGACAAAAATCGCTCGATTCGAGGTAGGTGAGCGTGGTCAGGTCGCTGGTGGGTGACGAGACAAGTCCCCTCTCTTCTCCTGTCTTCGGTGCTTCTGTCTTCGTCTCTTGTGGCCATTCTCGTTCGTGGTTTCGTAGGAAGCTCGGCCCGTTGTACCATCGGACCTCGCTCCCGCCGATAGAGACCGTGGCGCCGCCCGAGTTGGCGGAAAACTGCTGTACTACTGAATTTGTATTGGACACCCATCCGCATAGGTCGAAGCCGGCTTGCCGATGAATGTAGTCGACTGATTTCGATACTTCTTTGGCTTCTTTTTCGGTCGGAAAACTTTTTATGTAGTCGTCCATGTAGTGGTTCTTTTCAATGGCTCGCGCGGCTGCAGGATACTTTTCTTTGAAGTCTGAAGCATTTCTATTCTTCACGTATAGCGCGGTGCATGGTGATGATATCGCGCCGAAGATCACTGAAGTCATGCGGTACTCTCGCGGTCGCTGGTTCCCTCTCTCGTCGCCCCGCTATAGAAATCGTAGTGCCTCTCTGTCGTCCTCTTGAACTCATATTTGCATAAACATTAATTCCTTTATGTCAGCTGACACGGCGTGTTGGTGTTGACGAAATCGCATTACAACTCCCGGCAGAGATTGCAGCAAGTCTGGACCGCAGAGTAGCATATCGTTCAGGCTGCGTCCGGCTGTCTTCGCTGTGGCGTTGTGTACTACTCTTATCTTCGGTTTCGCGGGGTTAATGACCGCGAAGTGGGGTAGGTACCATGTGTTATTTGGCACCGGCGGTGTGGTAGCTTCCTCGGCGTAGCCCAAAGTGAAGAGGGTTTGCATTCTTTCTTCATATTTTTTTTTCAGGTCTTCATCTCGGTCTAGTTTCTTCTCTAGGTTGTACAGCCGTTTGAGTGAGTTTTTGTAGTTGTTCGGAATCTTCATGTCGTCTTCTTTCCATATAAGTATTGTTTTGAAGCGTCTGTCGGGCAGGCGGTGACTGGTTTCATTCAATATCTTCAATGCGCGCTGTTCAGGGTCGCTATTCTGTACTCGTTTTTCTATCCCGATTGATTCAAACTCGAAATAATTCTTCATCATCTTCTTTCGTGTATAGTTATTGAAATTATGTATTTTCATTAATAACGCCAAATAATATTATACAGGGTGTAAGGAAAAGTATCATTTTACTATGGGAGCAAACCGTTATGGGAGTTACAACTCTTTGCGTTCTACCTATCTATCTCAAGAACGGTTAACTATATGAAGTATTATAAATGACCAAATTTGAAGAAAATTTAAAGTTCTACAATTTTTTTTAAAACTTCAAAGGTCATTTAGAGCATAGAAAAGAAGATATTTCCTAAAGACCTGTTTTTTGACATTTTACCTTGAATCTTTTGACCTGCATAAACGAGATTTTATGTGACATTTGACCTAACTTATTGGATGTCATAACGATGATTTAAAGAAGTTTGTAGCTTATTATCTCTCAATCCGAGGTTGACCCTTTTTTTCACCTAATTTTCCTGGGGTACTAGGAGAAACAGTGATAATGAAAAACAAAACGGAACAAAACATTAAATTTGAAACGTAGGCAGGAACATACCAGAAGTATGAGAGAAAAGAAAAGGTAATAAGTTGTAAATAATTTTCCAGCACTCTGTGACCTAAACCTGCATATACGTTTAGCACCCTTGCTTGTACTCGGGTGCTAACTTCACGCTGTGCAATAATGAACTACTTAAGTCACACTTATCGTAATGTACTAATGTAAATAAATGTTGATTTCAGGTCGTAAGATAAATATTATTAGTGATTTTGTAAATAAATGTTGATTTACCATTTTAAAATTCATTCATACCTGTTATAATATCCTGCATCATCCTCATCCTTCAATTCAATTCAATTCAATTCAATTCATTTATTGCTTTCATGTACAGTATTAAAGGTCTTATAATATGATTAGGTATGAGTACATGAACCCTGTTGATTAGGGCATTGCAAATTAAAGGCATGCAAGATAATTAACAATGGTTTAACAATGAACGTTAAATAAATAGGTAATTACTAATTATACAGAAAACATTGAAATCATAAAAATTTGAATACATTTAAAATAGAAAATAAAAATTGTTATAATCGACAATAATTTTAACAATGAACATAAAATAATTAGGTGATTATACAGAAAACTTTGAATAAAGATATAATCATAAAATTTTTATACTTACATTTAAAATAGAAAATAAAAAATAAAAATTGTTATAAAACGACATTGCATTAATTTTAGACTATCACGCTATAGCTTATCACACATAAACTCATCAATCGTGTAATAGCATTTGTTGACTAATAGGGTCTTAAGTTGTCTGTAAAAAGGTTTGTCTCCGGTTTCTGTTTTTATATATTGTGGAATTTTATTATAAATTTTTACCGCCATATAATGAGGGCCTTTTTTAAACAACTGCATGTTTCCTTTGGGTAGTTCCAAAAGGTAGTTTCTTCTCGCACTTTTACAGAATTCGAATAGGTATATGTTTTTTCGTACAAACAGGGCCGCTTCAAGAATAAAGATGGAAGGAAATGGTAAAATTTGTTTGTCTACGAAGAATGGTCTACAGCTTTCTCTTGGCTTTATGTTAAATAGAATTCGAATGCATTTCTTTTGTAGCACAAAGACGTCGTGCGCATCGGTACTGTCTCCCCACAACAGCACACCGTATCGCATCCATGCGTAGGCATAAGCGTAGTATGCGACTAATGACGCTTCGGGATGTGTGTTTGTTTTGAGAATGGCCAGGACATAAGTGAATTGCGATAATTTGGATTTTACAGTTTGCAGGTGATTTTCCCATGTTAAATGTGTATCTACAGTAAGTCCTAAAAGATTGTAACTTGTCGCTTCCTCGATATTAAGTTTATCTAAGACGTTTTTTAAATTTAGTTTAACTTTTTGTCGGGGTCGGAATTGGATAACTTTCGTCTTTTTTAAGTTTATTTCAAGGTTGTGTTCAGACAGCCAGCTCTCCACCAATTTAAAGTTTTTTATTATGTTTCTTTGGCTTTCTAGATCATCTTTACATTTAAATAGTAGTGAAATATCATCAGCGAATAATATGCTTGGGATATTAATTGCATTTGGTAATTGGTTAATGTAAACCAGGAACAGGATACATCCTGTTACACTTCCCTGGGGAATAGACCAATTTGTATATTTTATTGTAGATTTAGCAGCTTTAATTTCGCGAGTCTCGTTGTCGAAGTATTCAATTTCGACATACTGTTGTCTGTTGTTCAGGTATGACTTGAACCTTCCATGCGCTTTACCCCGAATTCCTATGTCGTATAATTTAGATAATAGGATACTATGTGAGACTTTATCGTATGCTTTTGTCATATCCAGTAGTATACTAACCGCATAATATTTATCTTTGATGTAAGTAAGAGCCTCTTGTATATATTTTATAACCGCGTCTGTGGTACAGCGATTTTGTCTAAAACCAAATTGATTGCTACTTAATAAATTATATTTTTCTAGGAAGGTATAAATGCGCTTAGTCATCGCCTTTTCAACTATTTTAGAAAAAACAGGAAGTAGAGCAATTGGCCTATACTGACTTAAATTTTCCTTACTCCCGCCTTTTTTGTATATGGGTTTAATTTTTGCTAGCTTAAGTTTATCAGGGAAGCATTCCTCGTCGAACGATTGATTTATGATCAGAGTTAAGGGATAGGTTAATTCGTTGATACATATTTTAATAAGAGCATTCGATACCTCATCCGCTCCATAACTATATTTGTTTGGTAGCTGTTCAATAATTCTACGTACTTCTTTTTCCGTAGCCGGTTGTAGATAAATAGAATTCTCAGCGCGTGTGAATTGTGGCAGTTCCCCACCCGCACCGTCGTAGCTGCCAGGTGAAGTAGTGGGGCAGTCTAAACCGGTTGGTATCTGCGTCGGATCTGGAGCTAATGGTTTACCTACTGATGCAAAATAGTTGTTAAATAAGTTTGTCACTTCGAAGGGACATTCAGTAACTACGTTTGACTGTTTCAATTTAATTTTTTCGCAGTTACATTTTTTATTGTGTTTTGATACGTTATTTATTATATTCCACATGGTCTTTTGTTTATTTTTTGAATTTCTAATAGCTTTAGTATAGGTATTTTTCTTAGATTGTTTTATGCAATTCTTTAGAATTTTTTGATATTTTTTATGATAAGTTTTTAATACTTCGTTATTTGTTTTATTCATCAATATCCTAAGTAACCTTTTATGTTTGCATGAATTTCGCAAGCCTTTAGTCAGCCAATTAGTTTTCTTTGTCTGTCCTAATTTTAAACGTTTTTTAGGTATAGTTTTATCTAGAATGTATTGTATTGTATCGTAGAAGATATTGTAGTTTTCGTTTATATTATTATTATTTATTAAAAGATTTTTCCAATTATATTTCATTAATTCTGATTTAAATAGAAGCATGTTATTAGGTGTAAAGAGCCTTTTATTTATGTAGTAGGTTTGTGTTAATATCTGTTTTTTGGTTGATATAAGAGTACATAGTAAGCTACTATGGTCTGAGAGACCATTTTCAATTACCGTGGCATTAATGTTTTTACTATTCGTGAATAAGAGATCTAAACATGTGGACGTTTTTTCGGTAATTCGAGTTGGGTCTGTAATTATCTGGTGTAGGTTACATGTTAAAAGTAAATTACATAGTTTTTCATAGAGTTTTCGTTTTCGTTTCCTGTCAATATTAAAATCGCCCGTAAAGACAATGTGTTTCTTGGAACCAAACCTTTTTACTTTTTTTACAATTTCATCAATTATACTAAAGAATGTATCAATGTAACGATCCAATCTATGTATGCTAATTACAACGAGATCATGTTCTATTAATTCTATAGCACAACATTCAGTAATATACTCCACAGATAACTTTGCGAAGTCGAGCAGTTCTGTATAGGCTATCCCTTGCCGCGTAAGGATGGCTACTCCGCCACCTTTGTAGTGACGTCGATTGTAGGAAGCCGCAAAGTTGTAATTGTTTATTTGCATAAATTGCATCTTATCTTCCTTAATCCAAGTTTCAGATAGACATACTATTTCATGTTTTTGTTCTTCTAATAGGCTTTCTAATATATCTTTTTTGTTGTTTATACTTTGTAGATTTTGCACTAGGATTTGAAGTTTATTTGCGAAAGGAGTTAGGGATATGAGAGGCGGTATCTTGCGGTTTTTCATGTTGCATTTTTTCTCTTTGCTCGTTTTCGTGTGGTGGAGTAATTAGTATAGTTTGTTGTTCCGTATCTTGTGTGTATGTAGTTTGGTTGTCCTCCTTCTCATTCCGTTCGGGTGTTGGGATGTATAGCTTGCCATTTATGTATAATTTATTGTCTCTTATTATCGCATGTTTTCCGTCTCTCCTATTTTGTTGTAGCACTTCACGCAGGAATTTTCTTTCTTGGATAGCCGTCTGATCTAAAAGTTTGGAAATTGATATGCCTGCATTTCTAAAGGATCGTTCATGTTGGAGGATGTGCCTTGTCATCTTTTTGCTTATCAATTCTACAATGAGCGGTCTTCGATTACCTTTTCTTCCGATTCTCCTAATGTCTTCAACATAGCCAATCAAATTTATACCTAATATGTCTTGAATTAAATACATAACTCTGTCGTGCAAATCTTGGTCATTTTCATGGTGGTATTCATCCAAACCGTAAAGCACAAACTTCTTGGGGGCGTCGTAATCATAGTTGCTTTTTTGTGTGTTTTTTGTAGCTAATTGTTTTTGCAATTCATACATTTGGTTCTGTAATAGTTTATTTTCATTCTCTAACTTGTGTATTGTTTCGTTCACTTTTCCAATTTGGGATTTAATGTTTGTTTGTTCGGAGTGTATTTTTGTATTGTTTTCTGTCATTTCCACTTTTATGTGACATATGGCTGCTGTTATTTCGTTTTGGACGTAAGATTTAAGCGTATCCATTTCAGAGTAAATATATTGCATTAATCCCTCAGTATTTGTTTGTAATTTCTCATCCAGTAGTTTGCCTATTTGTTCGAGGGTAGGCATCTTTATTGGGGACTTATTCTGTGAGGTTTCTGCATTTATAGGATTTGGGATAATTTTATGGGGGTCCAACGTGTCGCCGAGTATACTTTGATCTGCAATTATATTTTCATCTACTGACATCGTAGTGTCGTTGAGATTTGGTTGTCGGTCTTTTAAAGGTGTGTCGTCGGTTTTACGACGTCTAGTAATCATATTACATTCTGGACAGACCCAGGTTCTCTCCAAGTCTTGGATCTGGCTTACATATTGAGCCCTACTTATACTGACACACGGATGGTGGAAACTACCTTTGCATTTTATACATGTTATTAATTCAGCAATCCCGATCCGTGCGTTACATGCTACACAGTTTCTCATGTTTCTTAAGAGTTCCTTTTAATATGTGTAAATATAAGTATTTTGATCTAGGTAATAATTCAGCAAAGGTTTGATATATTTTAAGTACCTTTATCTCGTGCGCGTAGGCAGCAATTTTCGTAGCAGCGAGTAGTAATCAGGCGCGTAGCATTCGCAGTCCAGGAACTGGTGGGGCGTTGCTGCGTAGACCGACCGTAGCAGCGTAGCAGGGGCGCGCTCGTAGGAGATCGGGTGGTATCGGGTGGCTCCGCTTGACGTTCGGTCGTTGACCCGTGCGCGTGAGGTCGTCGTCGCCTCGCTTGCTAGTTACCAATGTTGTCCTAGGTCCGGGTTCGAGATTTCAACGGTTTTTGGGTGTTTTCGATATATCTTACGTTTGAGAACACCGATTTCAATTTGGTTTGTGTCACGTTGTAGGCTGGAGTTTACTCTTGAGAATGGCATTAACTTCAATATTACAGGTACACTTTTTTCAACGAATTAAAATTAATTTAACGGAGCTGTTAAAATACACTGTTGTCGCGCTAACGTTTTATATAGGTAATGCTTCAATGCTATGCCATGCATCTGAGGGATGCGAGGTATTTTAGAATTACCTATGGATTTTCAAAATAGGTTTATGAGTGTTATACAACTTCTCAACCTGAAAGTTCTTGTGGTATCGAGAATAACTGATATTATTGCAGTATTACGAAACTAATTTTTTCACGTTCTTCTTACATTTTTGTTGACGGCGTAAAATAACTTCCAGGTTTCATCTAGATAGTCGGTATGTTTTGACCATAGAATGTTTTGACTTGTATTATATCAATTACAAGTTCAAAATAAGAAGTTGAATTTATTTGATTACGGGACCTAAAGACGTAAAGTCTAACCAAGAACCGAACCGAAGACCAACAGGTAGCTCTCGTACTATAAAGTAAAACAAAATCCTGTAATGATAGTTTTTTTCCTTCTAGATAGGTACAGTGATTTTCGGTATGATATTAATGAGTTTTAAGTTTTTTAAGTGAAATCAATTAAAGAGTATCGTTAGTTAGGTATTGTTTCTATCTATAAATTGGTTGTCCGTAATTGATCCTGTAACAAATTAATAATAATTGATCAAGGAGGATAAATAGAACGATACTTAATTATAATATATTGTGTTTTTTCATACGACAAAAGGTACTAATAATATATTAACAGCGAAGCGTCTTCTACGCATTTTGAGTGATTTGATTTTCGCGGGCTAGTGCGCGACGATGTTCGGTAGCGGGGCGCGGGGCGCTTGCTGCGCTAAGCCACGCCCATTTCGCTTCAATTATTTTTCGACATAGGCCCTTAAATTTAATTCTCATCCCGAAAAGACAATTTGTTAGCTGGACGTTATCAGGAACAATTCGGGACGCTCTTAAAGCCGGGACATAGCAATTACGGTCCTGTCCACTCCAATTTAATCAGTTTAATGTTTATCTCGAATATTTACGATTATCGTCACCAGTTACGACGTCGTTTCTGGTCACCCTTATAATTTAATCTGGCATGGAGTGAATGTTCTGTAAGTAGAGCAGATCGATAAGGAATGTTCTGGGGTTTTATGGTGTTTCGCGTTTCTAGGACGTTTACCCTTTTAAATTCATGTTATATTTCTTTTTATTAGCACCTATACTTCATTCCATATAAGGATGAATAGATATTACGATTCCTATACAAGGTGTTAAAAAAGTAAAAATAAGCATTTTAAACCATTTTAAAATTTGTTTAGACCATCAAACTGAATAACTTTCAGAAGGGACATACACGTGAAAAAAAAATTACACTCGAATGGCACAAATCTACTCGAGCTAAAAGCTGTCCCATACATTTAGCTCAAGTAGATTTGTAGTGTAGTATGAAATATCCGTTTTTTTTTCGCGATTTCGATATTGATCCCGTAGTGAAAGTTGTTCAGTTTGATGGTCTAAACTACCCCTAAATGTTTATTTGTATTTTTGTAACACCTTGTATATCTTTTTGGCCAATTCTGATTAACAAATATATTTTATTTATCAGAAAGGCATTATAATCCGGTATTATCTAAAAGGCTGTTCTAAGAATAAATTATAAAAGTGTTTCAAATCTCTGATTCTGTAATACAAAATAGCCTTAAAATTTCCTTGCTATTTGGAAAGGAGTACTTATAAATATCTAAAATGTTGAACCAAAGATTAATTCTAAACATAAGCAAGCGACTAATTAAATGTATCCAGTTAATTAAAGGCACGAGTAAACACAATGTTTTTAATTAATGAATGGTAATGACGAACGATGTGGATTCATGATCATTCGCGAAAAAAACGAGTGCTAAAAGGATGTCAAACAAGCTGATTCTCTGTTTCCTCTGTTAATTCCAGCGAATTAATTGGACGTGTTTTGTTAGGACTACCATTGCCAAACGTGGAATATAATCTTTTGGTTTGTGATTGAGCCAGGAACGATTTTTTTTAATTCCAAAAACCTTAATTCATTTACGAAAGTGACATTATAGGTACTCTATGAAATTTAGGTAGGTAATAATAAGTAAATCATGTTTTTTTTTATTATTTATTAAACAGTGAACATTTTTATTTACAACAAATGAGATACAAATTATACATACATAACTCTTAACCTAAAGAAAATATTAATTTAAAAAAGAAGATTTTTCTTAACGTTAAAACTGTTTTTTTGTACCTATTACTATACCTATCCTTCTTAATACGCAGACACTTTTTTAAGGGGTAATCAGACCATCAAACTGAACAACTTTCTCTATAGGACCAACATCGAAATCGCGAAAAAAAATCAGCTGTTCCATACATTTGGCTCAAGTAGGTTTGCAGTTTTGTATGGAACAGCTGATTTTTTTTTTATCATTTCGATGGCCCATAGATAAAGTTGTTCAGTTTGATGGTCTGATCATCCTCGTAAAAAAGTGTCAGCATATTAAGAAGGATCGATCCTATATTCAAGTGTATTTTTTGTTTGTTTTCGGTGTGCAAAAAGTAGGTACCTATTATCTAGGGTCCAACTTAATATGCTGACACTTTTTTGAGGGGATGATCAGATCATCAAACTGAATAACTTTCTATATGGGACCAACATCGAAATCGCGAAAAAAAATTCACCTGTCCCATATATTTGGCTCGAGTTGGTTCACAGTTTTGTATGGCACAGCTGATTTTTATTTCGCGATTTCGATGTTGGTCCCATAGAGAAAGTTGTTCAGTTTGATGGTCTAATCATCCCCTTAAAAAGTGTCAGCATATTAAGAAAGACCCTGTATATGGTGAAATTTATATCATTAGCATCCTTTTAAACTAAGAGTCTACCCATCAAACTGAACAACTTTTACTATGGGAGCAAACCGATCGGAGCAAAAAAAATCTGCTTTTCCATACTAAACTGCAATGCCTCCGCGACTCAAATGTATGGAACAGCAGATTTTTATTTGCTCCGATCGGTTTGCTCCCATAATAAAAGTTGTTCAGTTTGATGAGTAAACTCTTAGTTTAAAAGGATGCTAATGATATCAATTTCACTCTGTATAGTTATGCATTCTATTTCGGCTTTATTTATTATCATTAGTAAAACTTGGAAGGGTCCAAAAAGGTATCGTTTAACCTTAAATTGTTATTTCTTTTAATCATGGACTTTGAAATTTGATGTCACCTTCCTCTACCACCCACCAGTTCAACGGCCCTGGCTCTAGGTACCGTCAGAAGCACAGGTACCTATTTAGTTATTTACTATGACTACTTAACCTGAAGGACAAAACAATATTTACTTATTTTGTTAAAAATATTTACCAATGTACCTGCACGCCTTGGAACTCATCTACAAACATACACATGGCCGTATTTCTCTTTCAGGATGGACAGAATCATGCCACAACTATTCATTCTAATTATACAAGGTGTAAAATTAAATGCGTTACGGACTTAAGGAGGTGCTTCAGCGAACGAGATAACTTTTACTTTAAGACTAAAAAAAAATCTGCTGTTCCATAGAAAACGTCAATGGTGACAAGTTGGTATAGGGAAAAGCAGATTTTTTTCGAAATTTCGATAGTGGTCCCATAGTGATAGTTGGACGACAATAAGTAGTGGCACAGAGTAACAAATAGGTAAGATGTCTAAATAATCGTTTGTGTCAATTATTTATACAACGTGTTAATGAATAAGCGCAAAACCTCATACACCCCAACTGATTTATAACAAAGTAATTCCATTGAAACCATAATTTCATTATTTTGATAGTAAAAATTTTAAGTTATTCGCATTTTAAGTTTTGAGGCAAAAATGATTTGTTATCATTTCAGCAATGAATGAAAGCGCTAACGTGCTCATGGATACATTTTAAGAATCTTATTTTGGTAGTAACTAGGGTGCGAGTGCCTCAGCGGTGGGTTGAGATCGAGTTCAGTAAATTTTAAGTTTCACAAACAAATTATTTAATATTTTGAAAAAAATTACCTATGTTGAAACCATGATAATTCGATTCTGCTCTCGATTCTAAACAAACTACTTTCTAGTTTTGCGTTAATTCATTAACACGTTGTATAGGATCCAACTTAATATGCTGACCATTTTTAAGTGGATGATCAGACCGTCTAATTGAACAACTTTCTCTATGGGAGAAAACATCGATATGGCGAAAAAAAAATCAGCTGTCCCATACATTTGTCTCAAGTAGTGCAGTTTTGTATGGAAGAGGTGATTTTTTTTTCGCGATTTCGATGTTTTCTCCCGTAGAGAAAGTTGTTCAATTAGACGGTCTGATCATCCTCTTAAAAAAGTGTCAGCATATTAAGTAGGACCCTGTATTTTCATGCCTGAAATGAATTGTTAACAAATAATAATTAACAAAACAATTTACAATTAAGTAGTAAAACATTTACCTACCTTTATAGCGACTCCAATTAAATTTATTTCCTTTTAGACAGCCCTATAATAACAGGGTAATATAATCGACGCTCCTTAGAAGCTGTTATAGGTCAACCAGAATCTCGTGGCATTAAAAAATGTAAAAAATATAGATTGTTACATGGTAGTGCCAAACAGTCATCTGTCTTGTCAAAGTAGGCCATTTACAAACTGAGTCTAAGGCCGAGATTCAGAGACGATTTTTAAGTCATAGTTCGAACTCCCGTCTTTCAAAATCAATACATTATTGCCACGCTTAGCTCGAGCTAAGATTAAAAAAATCGTCTCTGAATCTCGGCCTAAGTATTTGCAGCTAAAAACGCGCGTTTGTCAATCGCGTGAATGCATCTCTACGCTAGGCATTTGTATCGATTCTAACGCGCAATTGTAGCAATGCCTACGCACGTTTGTACCGACGCAGATTGCTGTATCGCGTTTGCATCGATGCTGCATCGCGACTGAATCGATTCAGAAGCGCTGCAAAAATTCGCAGAGTGTAAAGGGCCCTAATCCAATTACGTATATGTACGATACTCTGTGGTAGTGGTGTACTTATTCCTCTCTCACTCGCACTCACTTAACACTTCTTGTCAGTGCGAGCAGGTGTGTATGAAGTGTCCAGGGTGACTGTAGCAATGTTTCTGACCCTGAACTCCACATTGCAGATATAACTTTCGTTGCCAACTGTACAGATCAAATTGATCAAACATGCGATCACGATTTCGGACCACACGAGGTTTGTGTACTTATTTTCTATGCATTTATGTAAATATACTTAGCCTTTGTCACTGAAAACGTCAGTACATTAACGTTTCTAGTAAATAAAATAACCTTGAAGATCTTTTCTGATTTAATTTTGAGAAGTACTAGTACTAATTTAAAACATTGTGATGTACCAGGAGAGCATGCGTGTACAAGAGGTCGAACTTCCTTAAAGCACATCGGTACCTAATATCCTCTTGTACACTTCTGCTCTCCTGCCCGTCTAGTATGATTTCTACACGCGCGCGACGCGCCTTGGCTGCATGCAAAATAACCTGTTCCTGCACTTTTTGGAGAGCGCATAAGCCGCGCTTGCCGTTACTTTTAGTAAGAAAAAATGCTGAATCGCGCGCGTGTAGAGAAATCATGCTAGAGGGTCTGATACATCTCAACCCACACAGCAATAAATGTATACAGAATATTGCTATAACTGTACCAAGTTTCAGCTTTCTGTGTCTTACGGTCTCCGAGAGAAATGCCTGTGACAGACGGACGGACGGACGGACAGATACCGAGGTGATTCCATAAGAGTTCCGTTTTGCCAATTTTGGTACGGAACACTAAAAAGATCCATTCGAAACTCCGGAACCACACGGCAGCGGGAACAAAAACGACCTAACAAATTAAGTTCTCAATGATAATTCCATTCGAGGTCCAATGACTGGATCTAGTCAATTCCAGTGCGAGTCAATACGAACAGGATTTAGTCAACACTAATTGAGAAGCGGGTGAAACTGGTACAGCAAAATGATGATGAGAAATGACATTTCCTGAAAGTAATTGCTTACCGCGTTTTTTTGTTGGGCTATTAAGGTTGTTAGCCTATCAGTGTGTTGACAATGTGACAAGAATTTATGGTAAGTTCTCTGAAATGTTGAGTGAGTCATTGGTATTGGTATTGGTTGAGCGGGCTCATTTTCTGCCACTCGACGTCTTAGGCGCCTATTTTGCGTGAGGTGGGAATGACTATTCTTGCCACCCTAGCTCCTCCAGGAAGCCCACCAGCTTGTTAATGCTGCCGAATGCCTCTGGAAGAGACCCCGGTGATCGAGGTGTTGTGCTCGATATTGTGCTAGCCCGTTGCATTCTAACAGCACGTGCGCAGCTGTTTCTTCAACCTCCATGCAGACTGCACAGAGGACTGTTAGTAACACCAATATTAAAAAGATGTCTGTTAAAAGGACCGTAACCAGCAGTGAGTCATTTTAGATTTGTTTTAATTCGTGTTCGTCATGGTTCTTCAGTACAGGGTCGCGGGCGGATGGCAGCGGTTCGATTCCAACCTAAATCAAACATACTAATGAGTTATTAGGAATTATACAGGGTGTAAGGAAAAGTATCATTAACCTTTAAACCACATACTTTACCCATAAAACTGAACAACTTTTACTATGGGCGCAAACCTGTCAGAACAAAAAAATATCAGAAGCCGTAGCATGCTACACGTGATACGGCTGTATCACGTCTTTTATCTCGTGGGTTCGTGCGCAAATAGAAAGAGAGCGTAGGTGTGATAGCGCTATGTCACGGTGCCATGCTACCTATGCAGCTGTCCCATACTAAACTGCGATACCTACTCGATTCAAACGTATGGGACAGCTGATATTTTTTTCGTTCTGTCTGGTTTGCGCCCATAGTGAAAGTTGGTTAATTTGATGGGTAGAGTGTGTGGTTTAAAGGTTAATGATACTTTTTCTTACACCCTGCATAGGAATAGGAAAATATTTCGTATTTGAAATGAAGTATAGTTAATCTGTGATCTCGTCTCTAAATCTGACTGATGACGATGACGATGATGATGGAACTATTGAATATTTACATAGAACATAAATACAATTCTATTTGCTCAATACTGACGTAAAAATAATGCGCATCGACGCGGTTGGTCCTATGACGGATGACGTCGAAATGTGTAAATGAAACGATTTAAAAATAACACGAAATGTGTAAATGAATCGATTTAAAAATAACACGAAATGTATAAAACGTCACACTTAACTATCACTATGCACGATCTATCGAGAAGTTTCGTTATTTATGTAAAGGGAGATACAGAATAGAGTATGTATGTTTGTATTTATATGCTCACGACTATATTCCCCGAGGGGGTAATCAGAGATGTTCTGACCAGTAGTACCGAAACACTGTCCAGTGTGACGGGGGGTGAGCCCGTCGCGTCGCCACTTATAATGGACAGTGGGTACAATACATGCCTCGAAATTGAAGCATGCAGGTTTCATCACGATGTTTTCCTTCACCGAAAAGCCAGTGGTGTTACAAATCGTACATAAATTCCGAAAAACTCATTGGTACGAGTCGGCCTGGACGGAGATCGAACCATCGCCTCCAGCACGGCAGGCAAGGTTACTTGCCACTGGACCACCACGGCTCAGTTTACAGAATAGTAAACGATATTTAATTATAAGAACTGTAATTTTTTTATGAACGTTATAAATGTTTGTAACGGACTTTGAACTGTGTACTTATAAAGTAAGATGTGCAACCGAAATATCGTCGCATTGGGTGTATACCTGTCAAGATAACATTTACTGTGCCTGTAAATAAACTAAATAAAATAAATAAAAATAAATAAAAATTGTTATTGAACGAATCAACCTCATTCTTCTTTTCCATTTTTGGCTTTGTATACAGGGTCCAACTTAATGTGAACAAATTTCTCAACAAATTTCTCTATGGGACCAACATCGAAATCACCAAAAAAATATCAGCTTTCCCATACATTTGGCTTGAGTAGGTTCACAGTTTCGTATGGGAGAGCTGATTTTTTTTTCGCGATTTCGATGTCGTTGCCATAAAGATAGTTGTTCAGTTTGATGGTCTGATCATCTCCTTAAAAAAGTGTCAGTATATTAATATTAATACGCTGATACTTTTTTAACTGTCCGTCAAACTGAACAACTTCGAAAGCGCGAAAAAAATCTGCTGTTCCATACAAAACTGCAAACCTACTCGAGCCAAATGCTTACAGTCGTTTAGTAATCAACGGGTGCAAATTCGGATAGCAGCGAAAAGGGAAAACAATTAGCGAATCGTGGCAAGCGAATGAAGGTGATTGGTCAATATAGTTCCGCGCGTTATTAAAGTCAACTGCGCAGGTACATCGGGGGAACTTATAAACCTGGTACTATGTACGCAGGTTAAGCAGCGATTACATTACTCAACATGCAGGGCCGATTTCTGCATACATTGCTTAATTTGTTCTCTCTATTTTACAGTATAGCGATCAAAACAAGCAATGTAGGGTAATGTAATCGCTGCTTAACATTTAAATGTAATACAGGCAGACATAACATAATATCGATATTTATGTTTATGTTACAGGCAGCACTAAATTCTGGTTGGCAACTAAATCTTATTAACACTTCGGTTACCAAGATCTACGAACTGGAAACAGCTTAAAATAAAGTAGATAAAGTACTGGCTGTTTCATAATTTTGTACATTCATAAATGTTTTGCTATTGTCTAAATTATAATTTAAGATTTGGTCAAACTTAGGTATACCTACCTTCCTAGTAATTAAATACTTAGGTACTATAATTATACTTTCGAGGTAATCGATCAAATCTCAGATTCTAAATTTAGCATATCGTAACATTGATTGTGCACGTTGAATAATGTATAGTTTCGGCCAGCTTATGTTGGTTTTGTGCAGCTTGATGTGTCGCCGTGAGTACTTTCTTGACAATATAATATAAGTACAAACTCAAGGTATATTTAGTATAAATGGAGTACTATTGTCACTATGCTAAAATGTTGAATCTGAGTGTTGATCCCGTGATCTTGATGCTCACCCTATCGTGTAATCGCTAGGTATGACACACTACGCTAACGCTACGAAATCATGTTTTTCTTTTATTCGTCCATCAAATACAGGCAAAAAAACAAACATTTAAAAAGTAAAAAATAATTCGGTCACCTATTTGGGGATGTAAGCAAATGTATGTTTTACTTCTTAACTCTCTTTAAGATATTTTAGGTCAATTAAAGCGTAGGGGACCGCTATGAAATGACCATTTGATTTTTTACAATCACTTGTGGATTGCGACACATTAATTGACTTAAAATATCTTAAAGAGAGTTAAGAAGTAAAACATACATTTGCTTATATCCCTAAATAGGTGACCGAATTATTTTTTACTTTTCAATGTTTGTTTTTGGCGATGGGGGAATTTTAAAGTAATTTAATGTTATTTCATAATTTTTAAAGTTACATGAAAAGTGCTGAATCGATTTTTACAAAATAGAGCTAAGAACCAGCGCAAGGAAACTTGCTTTCTCGTATCAAAATCGATCCATCCGTTTGAGAGCTACGATGCCACAGACAGACAGACACACAGACATTGGCGTCAAAGTTATAACACCCCTCTTTTTGCGTCGGGGCTTAAATATGCCATACAGCCGGGTCTTCTATTTGTAGTTTCGTCCTAGAAAACAATATTTTTTTCAGGTAAAATGGTTCTATGATTAACCTCCAACCTCGAATCATATAATCACTTCCAAGGATAACCCTCACTAATATTTCAAAGACCTCTAGACTGCCTATAGTAATGAGGAAACAGGTTATCTATAATTTTCATTGAAAATTGGTTCAAGGCAAACTTATACTAGGTCATAATAGGCTTACAAAGAAATCAATGTTAAAATAACCGATGCAGCTGTAAAATCGATACGGTATGCCTCACAAAAGTCAAAATATTTAGACAACTGCAAGAGTTACAAAATTTATTTTTACGTAGAAACAATAATATTTGGGTGCAAAGTCCTTGTTTTGTGCAGTTTTACCCGTAGACTGCGTAAACACTGGACAGCTGGATATCTTCATCATGTCTTCATTCTTTGGTACAAGTATGAACCCAAAGAGATTATACCTAAAGGCATAGAGTGAGCCATACCAATTGTAAAGTGTCCACTTTTTTTGACGTTGAGGTTTGAGTGTGTGGTGTCAAGTAGTATGGACAAAAGGCACCGAGTGACATATGGCCTTATGTTTACGGTCACTTTTCACACACACTAGCTCAAAAAAAAGTGGACAGCCGCATAAACAAATATCTATAGTTCCATCTCCTTCTACTATTAAAGGTACGTCATAAGACAAAAGAGACTAACAACAATTATAAATATATGCGGACTCTATGGAGATCCTTCCTCTGAGCATGAACCTAGAAAAACAAGAAATAATTGTCAGTTATAAAGAACAGAGACACAAAGTTTAAAGGCCGGTAAGGCTTTGTCAAACGTTTTTATCTAACTTGCATATGCGTAAACATATTCTATACACTGACTAGACCGATGTAGAGCGAATTTTTTATCTCATACATGCATTATTCTTATACAAAACGTAAAATAAAAAAGAACACCCCAGCAGTATTGGCCTAGAATGACACCCCCGAGAAAACTAGAAAAATAGAGATGTACCTCTGTCCCAAAATGAGGATGGATGCCCCGGTGATAAAAGGAATATTTTGTCCCCCTCAGAAGGTCGACTCCTGACGGATGAGGTCAACGGCCCGCCGAAACTATGGTAGATACGGTTATGAACCTCGAACAAATATGTAGTAAACATACTATTATTTCCATATAGTTTCACATGTGTACACTGGTGGCCTAAGTTTCTTTGGAAACCTGGCATTGTCTTTTCTAGCTGTCGACCACATGGTGAAATTGAAATCATTGGCATTCTTCTAAACTAAGACTCTACCCGACTCTACCCATCAAACTGAACAACTTTTACTATGGGGCAAAATAGAAATCACAAAAAAAAAGTCTGTTGTTCCATGCATTTGACTCGAGTAGCATACATTGCAGTTTAGTATGGAACAGCAGATTTTTTTTCGATATTGTGTTTGGTCCCACAGTAATATTTGGTTCAATTATATTGTATGCCATGCCAACGATTTCGATTTCATCCTGTATAACGAGTATCATTATCTCAGCCGATAGACGTCCACTGCTGGTCATAATAGTCTAGGAAAAATAAGGTTTGAGATTGCATTAAAGACACTTTAGTAAATTGTGTTTGAAATAATATTACTGTTAGTTTATAACACTTTTGTCGAGATTTCGTGGTTATATAGGCTCAGGAACCTGAGAAATACCTTAAAATCGATATTAATGTACAAATGGCAAGCTTCTTTCTAAAAATATTTCGACTAGCTTACCAGCAATAGAGACAGTTAATTATCAAAAGGCAAATTTAATGTGTAAAAACAAACAGTAAATAATTTAGTTTTGAGGTTATAATTTTTGAAGACTTACAAAATATTAAATATCTACCCAAATTAACGATATTAACCGTGGATTATTATTGTTATAAGTAAAACGTATTGAACAAAGCCATCCTGTATAAAATCACCAGTTTTCCATTTTTTGTTCATACCTAAATTTAATGTTTTGTAAATGTCTTAATTATTCAATAATACAACATAAAAAATCGGGGATTATTGAGAATTTATGTTTTTCAGGTATGTATCTACTATATTCCAAATTTTCACCAAAAGTGCAATTAATGCAACCTACTCCATACAAAAATCCGTAGATTTCCCCGACTATAATAGGCCTCATAATAACATGCTAAAAACATTTGAATATTTCATACCTATTCGTTTCCTAAAATCTTTACTAGCTCTCAAATACGAACCAAGGGAAGCCTGCTTAGCAACGACTGATTTGTATGTTTGTATTGTAATAAATTGTTTTGATAATAACAATGATAAAAAGATTGAACATTCGAGAAACAGATGCATGGCTTATCATATCTGTAAGAAAGTGGCGCCACAATTCAGAAAGATATAAAGATATAAATATTTGTATGCTGCGTCATCATAATCATGTTTATTATATTACAAAGGCAAACTATCACACTCTATAAACGTGATATCGATTAGGAAAAGGAGGGAATACCTACATGGCTAGGAAGGTTTTTGGTATCACAGTATCACACTCCGTAAAAGTTACGTTAAAATTAAAATTTAAGAAACCAGCCAAGTGCGATCGGGCTACTCGCGCGTCGAGGGTTCCATCCGTCCCACCACACAATTTATTAAATTACCAAAAAAATGTCTTTTCCGGGACACCGGTAGCGCAAGACCGACTCGGTCGGTTTTTCATTTGTTGTTTGTTATACTGTACAGTTTGCACTATACAGGGTGTAAGGAAAAGTATCATTAACCTTTAAACCACACACTTTAGCCATCAAACTGAACAACTTTTACTATCGGAGCAAACCTGTCAGAACAATTAATATCAGCTGTCCCATACGTTTGAATCTAGTAGGTATTGCAGTTTAGTATGGGACAGCTGATATTTTTTTTTGTTCTGTCTGATTTACTCCCATAGTCAAAGTTGTTCAGTTTGATGGATAGAGTGTGTGGTTTAAAGGTTTATGATACTTTTCCTTACATCCTGTATGAAGCTTTTACTTAATATATTACCGTTTTTACGAAAGAGCGGGAAGAAAAAACGTACTTAATTTTGTAATTTTTACCCGACTGCGCCAGAAGGAGGGTTATTTTTATTATTTGTCATAAAATCCAATACAATGACACATATTCTGTGAGAATTACAACTCTCGACCCCGTGGTTCAATAGATACAGCCCTTTATAGCTATACTTGATTTCAAATAAGGACGAAAAGACTATCCGATTCCTATGCAAGGTGTTACAAAAGTAAAAATAAACATTAAAAACTTTTAAGGGGGTTGTTTAGACCATCAAACAGAACAACTTTCACTATAGGACCAACATCGAAATCGCGAAAAATCTGTCCCATACATTTAGCTCGAGTAGATTCGTTCAGTATACATCCGATTTTTTTTTCGCGTTTTCGATATTGGTCCCATAGTGAAAGTTGTTCAGTTTGATGGTCTAAACCACCCCCTTAAATGTTTATTTGTATTTTTGTAACACCTGTATAGCTTTCTGGCCAATTCTGATTTGCAAATATTATATTATTTATCAGAAAAATATAGTATCCGACATATCTTAGGCCGAGATTCAGAGACGATTTGTAAGTCATAGTTCGGACTCCCGTATGTCAAAATCCATACATTTTCGCCACACTTAGCTCGCGCTAAGACGGCCTTAGACTAACTTAAGCTGTTCTAAGAATAAGTGAGAGGAAGTGTTTCAAATCTCTGTTTCTGTAATTCAAAATAGCCTTAAAATTTCGTTGCTTTTTGAAATGGAGTATAGGTATTCCTCGACTACCACGAACCCAAAAGATTAACTATATTTGATAGCATGACAAGCAAATTAGTATGATACGGCTTAATTTGTGATTTCGTTTCGCAGAAAATTAAATTGCGTAATACTAAAATGAACGCCGTTCCATTTCACGCAATGACGCGGGGTGTTTCCTGGAACTAAAGTGGTACTATCGTTTAACGTTTTAGAGAATCTGTTTTAGTGATTACTCACAGTGAAGTCATTTATATTTCGCTATAACAACACACGAATATACAACGCGTTAATGAATTAACGCAAAACTAGAAAGTAGTTTGTTCAGAATCGAGAGCAGAATCGAATTATCATGTTTTCAATATTAGTAAGTATTTTCAAAATATTTAATAAAGTGTTTGTAAAATATAAAATTTACTGAACTCGATCTCAATCCACCGCACCGGCACACTCACCCTACTGACTACCAAAACAAGATTCTTAAAATGTATCCACGAGCTCTTTCATTCATTGCTGAAATGATAACAAATCGTTTTTGCCTGAAAACTTAAAATGCGAATAACTTTAAATTTTAACTATCAAAATAATGAAATTATTGTTTCAATCTAATTATTTTGTTATAAATCAGTTGAGGTGTATGAGGTTTTGCGCTTATTCATTAACAAGTTGTACATCCCTACAGAACGAAAGCTTCATCAAGCGGCCGCTGTCGGTGTACTCACACAGCGCGCGCGGAGGACGTACGAACAGGAGGGCATTTGCGGTAAATAAATCGCAACTGAACCATGATTGGACCGCGTGCGAACCATAACTTTTAACACATTCGGTATTGCGCTATTCACTTGACAGCCGACAGATCGCTCAGACGTTACAGGCTGTCAGTCCCATACTAAATAAATCAAGTTTAGCGTGATACGGAATTAAGAATGAGTATAAGTTGAATAGTAATTGGATTGCAATTTGATTAGAACTGAAATTGGATTAGGATTGAACTTGGATGTTTTAAATTAGCGCGATCGCCCTCCAACTGCACACATTCAGCCGGGTTACGTGCGCACGTGTTCCTACGTCCTCTAGCGCGCTCTATGTGTGAATGCACCGACAAGCCGGTCGCTGTATGAAGCTTTCGTTCTGTAGGGATATTTATTCAAAGTGATAACAATCGCGCGGAAGGTCAAATAGGACTGACTGATTAAACTACATAACTCATGTAACAAAATAGGTCAGATACGAGTTTTGTAGCTTATCACCATCGGTATCTATTAAATACCTGAAAGCCAAAATATAATTATGTAGTACAGAAACTTATGACCCTGATCCCTTTTGGGGTGTTCAGAAGTATATTGTAGTCAAGTTTTATTAATAGGGTTCAATGATATTTACGGCGGTGGCGCGTTGCAGAGAGCTATGGAACCTCAATCTTGAGGTCCGGGTTCGAATCCGCACGGACCACATGCCATGTACCAATGAGTTTTCTAACTTATGAACTTAATACCGAATGCTCTCGAAACGGTGAAGGAAAACATCGTGAGGAAACCTGCATACGCTGAAGAAGAGATTCCGATGCGTACGTGAAGTCTACCAATCCGCATTGGGCACGCGTGGTGTACTAACGCCCATACACCCTGAGGGTAGGCCTGGTGCCCTGCAGTGGGACGTATATAGGCTGTGATGATGATGATGATGAATGATATTTACAACAAATAAATACAAAAACAAAGTAGGTATAGGAGCCACAATTTGACCACGACTTCTGTTCAACTTACGCTAAACAGAAGACGTGCTCCAGGCTGCCGTCCTGCAGGAGGGTGCCCAGGACGCTGGCGGCGTTACCTCGTTGGATGACTATAGAAATTCGTTGTCCGAGATATGCCCCAAGTATATTGTGTCTTCTTCTATCGAGCCGATGGCATGTCATTTTATATTTTTCCAGCCCAGTATTTTGCCACACGGATAGCACAATCAGCTGCGTCCATAAGCTCCATTCGCGTTCAAGTTTGCGGACTAGTAGAAGAGATAAGAGGAATTTTGTTTGGTAATGATAAGCTGCATAGGGTGTAAAGTATTCATAGGGTGTAGATCATCTATGTGATGTGGATGGACCAGGTCTGCCTGCATAACTCTAGCCGGTTTAGGAGTTACAGCCGACAAACGGGTCGGGTAGTTTGTTCTTTTCTCGCCAAAGGTCATGTTGTGTCGAGTAGATAGCATGCCATTGACAATAACTTGCCTTAGTTGCCATAGCATCGTGAGAGTGAGCGGTGAAGAGTTTTGCCAATCAGCATTAGGGGCTTGCTGATTGCCCAGGCTGCTTAAGAGCCGCGGGGGTTCCGTACGTCACTCGGGGAAGCTCTCTTCTTGCACCCATAACAACTTAAAGCATTAAATCCTTCCACAAAAAGAAGATTTCCTCGAATAGTTAATGATTGTGAGCATTGTGGGATCAACTGATTCCTATACGTAAGTTATATTTTTTTCAGCATTGTCGACAAAGCTTTATCATGATGCTACCAGAACCGTCGACACCTATTAAGTAATTTAAACTATTGAGTACAACTAATTATAAAAATTATCTTGGAGTCACGTTGCACGTTCTGACTGACACGAGCACTTGTTTCGCGTGGTTTTCGCGCGTCGCGTTTTTGCCTGCCACGAGGCTCCGCAATCCTCAGTCTCTTCTTGTTCTTGATCAAAAACAATCCCTGAGATTGGGATAGATACTCCCACAAACCACTTGACACTGGCGAAAATGCAGTGCTAACCCACAAGCAAGAGTCCATTCATTATAAATAAAAAAAATAAAAACAATTATCTGATCCGAGTGTGATAACACATCACAATAACTGTTGCCAGGCAAAATAATTGTAATTTATATCAATCAACATTCGTTTATAATGCAGACTTGTGATGCAGCTGACCTTGAAACTCACATTATACTAGAAGTTGTAATGTTTTTAAAACGAGTTTTAAACAGAGGTACCGCTGTAATGGTAAGTGTTGTGCGTGGGTGTAAGTTTACAATGCGCTTTATTTACTATGGTTTTTATGTGTGTTTTATTTGTGTTGTTGGAAGACAATCCCAAATGCTCTAATGTTTTTTGCGCTATTTGTGTTCATTTAGTTTTCATGGTTTTGTGTGGAAATCCGAGTACTGTACGACTAGGCGTACGATTTTTGAAACTCATTCGCTGAGCTCAATAGTTGATAATGTCAAAATTACTATGGAGATATGCAGCAGTTGAAAATGTCAATATTACTACGGAGATATCCATCTTTCTACTGCTGATTTGAAAGATGCATATCTCCATAGTAATTATGATATTTTCTACTGCCGATTTGAACGTGTGAGTTTCAAAAATCGTACTTCTGGAAAATTATTAGCCTTGGCACTGTTCCTTTGCGCAGAGTCATCATTGCGTAATCAAAGGATGCAAAGTCGAATAGCAGCGAAAAGAGCGCGAAAACAATAAGCCAATCGTGACAAGGAATTGAAAGGTGGCACATCCTGATAGGTCAATTTAATTTCGCGCGCTATTAAAGTTCGAATGGAAAATCTACGTCAAAACAAACCGCATTGTCAACCACAGACATAATGCTGACGAGTAGAAGATGTCATCGGATTCGCTCAAATGGCGGAAAATCTGGCTTCTTTCTGGGCAAACCAAATATAGCAAGACAAATGCATTATCCTTATCGATACGAAAGAGGTGTATAATTAAGCACAATCTTTACACCAATGACGTCGCAAACACGTTAATGCTGTAAACCAGAATTCAGTTTCAGATGCACGTTGATCGAATGAACGACAATGCACCCGTGCATTCATAATTGCATTTGCCCTCGGTCACGATGACGTTTACCTACACGTTGCATGAGTTTGTGTTAGATACGCACGCGTATAATTATAGATAGGTATAGCTACAATAAGGTACTTTCCTAAGAGGAAGGATCACCATAGAGTCCGCATAAATTTACGATTGTAGTTGGTCTCTTTTGTCTTATGACGTACCTTTAATAGTAGAAGGAGATGGAACTATAGATATTTGTTTATGCGGCTGTCCACTTTTTTTTGAGCTAGTGTGTGTGAAAAGTGACCGTAAACATAAGGCCATATGTCACTTGGTGCCTTTTGTCCATACTACTTGACACCACACACTCAAACCTAAACGTCAAAAAAAGTGGACACTTTACAATTCGTATGGCTCACTCTAGTCTTAAAGAGAGATCCTTCCTCTTAGGTACTTACCTAATCAGCAATACAGGTGTAAGGAAAAGTATCATTAACCTTTAAACCACATACTCTACCCTATTCTATACTAATATATTTTGCCTGCCATCTTGTTATGTGATGATTTTGCCAATGTCTAGTTTATGTACCGTAAAAAGCCGTGGTGGTCCAGTGGCGAGTAAACTTGCCTGCCGTGCAGGAGGCGATGGTTCGATCCCCGTCCAGGCCGACTCGTACCAATGAGTTTTTCGGAATTTATGTACGATTTGTAACACCACTGGCTTTTCGGTGAAGGAAAACATCATGAGGAAACCTGCATGATTCAATTTCGAAGCATGTATTGTACCTACTGTCCATTATAAGTGGCGACGGGCTCACCCCCCGTCACACTGGACAGATTTTCGGTACTACTGGTGAAACGTGGATGTTCTGAGGTTCAGAATATCTCTGACTACCCCCTCGGGGAATAAAGTCGTGAGCATTTGCTAGTTTATGAACCGAGAGTGATTGACGTTGTACAGTAGTTTATGTATTTCGGTAACTTCAAGGATTGTTTTTCGAAAAGAACACTATCTTGACTCTTGAGCCACCACTGGAGCTTCGTTGTAGGCCCTGGAGGGGGCAGCCAACAAACAACGAGCGACGTGACTACCCAATAGCTGACCTACAACGCGACTCACATACTCTACCCATCAAGCTGAACAAGTCAGCCCAGGGCCCCCGGGCCTGGGGGGCCTCCAAATCTCGAGAAGAGTAGT
Source organism: Agonopterix alstromeriana (assembly GCA_963924505.1). NCBI lineage: Eukaryota > Metazoa > Arthropoda > Insecta > Lepidoptera > Depressariidae > Agonopterix > Agonopterix alstromeriana. Next base: position 11,356,106 of record OZ004680.1, on the reverse strand, counting down.
CCTTTTCAATCGAATCCAAAATATGTTCGGAGTTAGAAGCCTCACACAAAGTCAAAGAAAGTCGGAAATAGAGTCAATAATATTGCGAATTTTCGAGCTCGCTTTGCTCGCTCAATCTTTTATACTTGTTTATTCTTTTTTCGCGCTCTGAAACTAAGCTTGCTCGCTCGAGTTTTTGGAGTTTGGAGTTGTAGGCCTCACACATAGTCAAAGAAAGTCGGAAATAGAGTCAAAAATATTGCGAATTTTCGAGCTCGCTTCGCTTGCTGAATCTTTTATGCTTGATTGTTCTTTTTTCTCGCTCTGAAACTAAGCTTGTTTGCTTCAGTTTTTGATCCACACACTTTGAGTTTGGAATTGGAGACCTCACATATAGTCAAAGAAAGTCGGAAATAGAGTCAAACATATTGCGAATTGTAGATATTTTACATATTTTACGTATAGATTTCAGATCGTGTCAATCTCGAGCTCGCTCACTCGATCCTGGGTTTTATATTTTATTACAAAGACATAACCTGGACCTGAAACTCTCTGGGAAATAATGATTGCTATCTACGTTCATGGAGGAAAGGGCATATGTCAAGTTTTGCCATTGCTCGAAAAAATAGTTGATGGAAATTCCTGGAAAGACCGGGCCTCATTTAGTTTTGCCGCCCCGGGCCTTTGACGGGCTTAGTCCGCCACTGCACGATAGCACGAAAAAAAGAAGTAAAAAAAGAGCGACAAAGCTCCGCCAAACTAACGAAGGATAACGGCATAAAGTTCATGTCCTTTTGGGTTTCCATTCCGACCCGCGTTCCTTCTTGATTTGAACGTCAGGAGTGCGATTTTTGAAACTTTTCACTAAACGTTTCACTAGTAGTACCGAAACTCTGTCCGTTGTGATGGGGAGTGAGCCCGTGTCGCCACTTTCTATGGACGGTGCCGGTGGATACAATACATGCCTCGAAATTGAAGCATGCAGGTTTCCTCACGATGTTTTCCTTCACCGAAAAGCCAGTGGTGTTACTAATCGTACATAAATTCCGAAAAACTCATTGGTACGAGTCGTCCTGGACGGGTATCGAACCATCGACTCCTGCACGACAGGCAAGGTTAATCGCCACTGGACCACCACGGCTTAAACTTACTTACGTATACGTATAATGTACCTATATACAATATAGGGTCCAACTTAATATGCTGACACTTTTTTAAGGGGGTGATCACACCATCAAACTGAACAACTTTCTCTATGGGACCAATATCGAAATCGCGAAAAAAAAACAGCTGTCCCATACATTTGGCTCGAGTAGATTCACAGTTTTGTACGGGACATCGTTTTTTTTTCCGAATTCGATGTTGGTCTCATAGTGAAAGTTGTTCAGTTTGATGGTCTGTTCATCCGACACATACACCTAGTAATATAGTACTCTGTGATACAAGGAATATTGCTGTTCTAGTTACATAATTAAAGTATGCAATGCAATTATGAAACTTGTTGCTATTTATTATGTAATTTGTTGTTGCTAACAATGTTAGACTTGTCTAGAGGTCGTATTAATATCATGACTGTATAAATTTTGTTGCAGATAAATGACATACTTATAGAACTTGTCTGTGTACATAATTGATGCATTATTGTCAAGGTCAAGTCAGGTGTCTTCTTGTACCTCCGTTATTTAGGCTCAAGAGAGCAATCGCGCTGAATAAATCGCAACTGAACTATGATTGGACCGCGTGCGAACCACAACTTTTAACAGATTCTGCATTGCACTATTCACTTGACGATCGCTGACGTTGAAAAGGCTGTCAGTTACATAGTAAAAAAGTTTACTTTAGCACAATTCGGAATTCAACACAGTTGAATAGTAATTGGATTGCAATGTGATTAGACCTGAAATTGGATTAGTGAACTTGGATGTTTTAAATTAGCGCAATCGCCCTCTCAGGCTCAGCACAGATACTCTGTGGCTCAAGTCACAGTATTCATTGGAAAGTAATCGATTTTGACTACAGCGATTAGTACCTATTTATTAACAAAAAAGCGGCCAAGTGCGTGTCGGGCCACGTGCAGATAGGAATCCGTAGTTGCCCGTCACAATTTACGGACTTAGAAGGGGGCTTTTTGTTTAATACTACGGCATAACGGCTTATAAAGTCTAAAAAGTACATTTTGCAAGTTGGTCGTATTACTCGTTAACTTGTAAAGCCTATTTAGCGTTGATAGATTTCTTTTTAAATTCGTTCTATACATAACTGCCGTGAATTTTTTTACATATCCAGAAACAACCGTTTAGCTGGCAGCGAGGGGACGACGACGACACTTGACTCTAACAAAAATTTTCACTTCAAAACTTTATATTTCGCTAACGGATCCCTAAATCGAAAAATGGTTGTCCCCACCCGCTATATTTTCAAAAGACCTATCCAACAATACCCCACACCGTGATATATACGACAAAAAAAATCACATCGAAATCAATCGCATCCTCACTTTTATATTTAAATAATATAGGTAGGCTATGTAGATAGATTATCGAGTGTGTAAAAATAGACATTTTATTTTGCTAAAATTTCCGTAAGTTGATCAGTCTGGAGGACAACTAACAGTTTTGGGTGCATTTATAGTATGGTGTTTGAACACCACTAGCACTTTTAAAAGGATTCTTCAATAAAACAAGATATAAACTAAACATTTTAAATTTTATTATGAAAATCTTACAAATTAACTTCTATACAACAATCTATATCACAGGTTGACATAACTACATAGTAACTACGAAGGTACGTATTAAAATAACTAGTTATAATAAATATAAATAGGTATGTCATACATAAACAAATACTACATTTACAATAACAATATTATACTTATCAACTTCTAAAATAGGTGCTACAGCATTTTATGGGCATGTTTTTGGTATCATATAACCCTCCTTCTAGGGCAGTCGGGTAATAATTAAGCACTCAAGTTCGTTAACGTCACCATTGTGAAAGGTTTACCTTAAAACAGCATTTACTCGAAACCAAGATTGAAAACGTAGGCGCATAATAGATAGTGTTCAAACACCTTGCCTTTGCCAACCGTTGCCTTAGCCAACCACTTATTTCTGATAATTTTCCACGTCGGCGTCGGTTGCCTTGTCTCTAAGGCTCGACCCCCGACCGACTGCCGTGTATAAGAAATATAGATAAGTGGCAGTCCAAGACAAAAGGTTGCAGAAGATGGATACTCCTCTGCACCTTCTATGTGACTGTGGCCCCCCGATGTACAAACGTAGTACTCTTCTAGGCAGACAAGTATTGATACCAGATGATTTACAAACCACCCCGATTAAAAACAAACTACAATTCTTGACTGCAGTAGGGATTAGTAGGAAACTGTAAAAGGGCGTTCACATAAGACCAGCCATGGTCTAAGTGGCATAGTGGCTAGCCTGTCAAGTCCCCCGACTAGGGTTGCCAACCTTAATGCACGGATTAGCGAGAAATTTGCAATCAAGATGCGGGACGTGACTAAAGAAAGCGAAAAAACAATGAGACTTTGAAGAAAAATTTAAAATATGTTGCCTTCGGTACCTTTTGTTTATAATATAAGTACATAAAACTTTAAGTAGGGATGAAATGAAAAAAGGAGCCTTCGAATCAGAAACGAAAATCGAATAATTACCGAAGTAAACTTTCGTATGATTTTACAAACATAAAATTTAATGCATCTAGCAAGGGGTGCAAGGAAAGATCAGTGTGATGAAATCTGACTTTGTCAGGCGCTTACTGGACAATCAGCCTCGATATTGCTGATTGCCTAGTAATTAGAATGTCATGCGATATGGCTCATGCTGACACGAAAGAAGGAGAATACATCTACCTTTGAACTTTGGCATTTAAAAAAGACTGCATAAATTAGAAAAGAAACTTAATAAAGTTTTAAAACACTTCTGAGTCAACTGAGCTCAAATCTACTTCTGTCATAAAGGTTCGCCAGAAAACGGGACAATAGGCGTCCCCGCATACATCTATCACGGGACGCATCCTTTGGTCTAGAAACGGGACGTCCCGGTTGGCAACCCAACCCCCAACCCTAAATAATAAGGTTGGTTAACACCACGTATTAAACCGCAAATTAAAGGACGTTGTTATATCTATAGAGGTCGTAGGTCACATCTGATTAATATTGACCCTGTTTACAATAACTGATGAAGGTATATCCTATTATTTTCTTCATGTCAATGTTTAATGGACCATATAAAATTAGTCCCTTTGTTGTTGGCATTATGTTGATTGGCAGACATTATTGTTATGAACGACATTGCTTTGTTTGCGAGTTGTTATCCCTGATTTACATGATAACGCGTCTTGACTAATTTTATCATCAATCATCATCATCATCGATGATGGTCCTGCGCCTATTACATCCAGTAGGGCAAGCATGACAATCACGGCAAAGTGATTAAACGAGAAATCCAACCGTCATTCGTGCTCATTTTGGCATACGAAAAGTAACAAAGACAGAGAGAGACAGAGATTTTTCTCGCTTTGTCGGGGGTGGCATGCCAGGCCTACTGGGTCTTATTAAAGCATGCCGATATTGTAGCAAAGTTGTTAAGTAGGCACGTTAACTTATCATTATCACTATTTATCACACTAAAAATAGATATTAAACACATTGAAATTATACGAAACGTGGTTTTTGATAGTTAAGATACCTACTTGGGTAATAATCGATAAGTTTTATTTAATGGAAAATGTGACACAACTCAAAAATATTTAAGATTTCTGAAGATATTGTAGATAATTTATACCTACCTAAGTGATGTTACAAATCGTACATAGATTCCTAAATTGGTAGGTACAAAACTAATAAAGGCTAGGAATACAACGATGAACAATGTAGATAGGTAGTTGTTGCAACCTGCAGTAAAACCAAATAAGTAAAAAGTAATATTACTTTCGGTTTTCCAAAAACAACTTTTAGCTGTCACTCTCTCCTTTATCGTAAGAAAGATGTTATTAATAAGTATGCGACTAGTTATAAATCACACCAACATATTAAAATATACGTAAACAAAATAACGCATCGGAAAACATTAGTCTTAATTAACGTACGTCAAAATGTAAGTACCAGACAAACATCGATTAAATGTTACTAAAGTCCGGCCGCTGAAAGATTGCGTTTGACAGTTACCATAAAATTGTAAAAAACTGAATGAAAATATTGTTTACCTGTGCTCACTCTAGTACACAGGGCACTAGCTGCCCTTTTAAGTTCAAAAAGCTACTAAATAATGATCGGCATTTATAGTTTTCATTCAGTTTTTTACAATTTTATGGTAACTGTCAAACGTAATCTTTCAGCGGCCGGACTTTATCTTAACTTCTCTTAATTACATAAGTTAAACAGTGACAACAAATATAGAAATAATTACTAACCTAATTAGGAGATAATATTTATAAAGCTACTACCTCTAGGCACAGAAAAGGTGATCCTTTTCTGAATTATAAGCAACATGGCTTCTGTGTTCTTGAATGGCATTGCTTGGTCCACCCTCGACCTCGCCATCACGAGACTGGCCAAACGAGAGTTCATTATAAATAAAGTAAATAAATAAAACAATAATAAAACATTGAAACTATCTAAATTCATAGATAAACATGCTTTGAAATGACCTTCCTAGAATATACTAGCAAATAAATTATATTCGATTGAATTTCGTTACAAGATAGCCAGTTTAAATTGAAAACAAACGTATCGGAATAGAATGTAAGTAGATAGGTATATTATGCATTCAATTTTATACTAGATCCATACGAAATCACTTGTTGCATTCACTTACCTAGATAACTAATCAACTAAAGTCTTACATAGTACATTCTTCTAAAAACTGAAACGTGTTATTTGGTCTCCATTCCTTTGAAATCTTCAATTTTGAACCTTCTTCCACGAAGATCGTAGTTCGAAATTCACATTTAGAAACGGTACAAATAAATAAAAATATACTCCAAGATTTGTTTTCTCCTTTCAACATCCATCATGCTCCTTCAATGCTGGTAGCAATAGACATTGTATTCTGTGCTTCCTCCTCTGCACCACGTTGCACATCTTCAGTTCTAAACTGCTGCATTCCTTATCTTCAGGCAGTGGGGGGAGATTCCTTGCACGCCTTGGTACTACACATTCCGTTGCGAAATTATTCAGATCTTTACCCCTCAGGTAAACATCAGAAGACGTCGTTGGTATTATTTGGAACGCCAGTTTTAACAACATTCTTTCTTTTTATTTATGCGGAATTTTACGATTAAGATTGCGGAACAAACGCGTTCGCTTCGCGCAATGTCCAAGTCAGAACTAAAGCGATACAGTAAACTAATGCAGTGAATTATTTTTATCGCGCAATGAAAACAAAGGCTATTTAATTGGATGGCCGATACCTATGGACTTCGTAAACAGGGAACGATGCCAAATAGATGCCCTATTCTGTAATGTTGTAGTGTTTTGTTGTAAAGTTCGGGCCTTATCTACAGCAGATGACCTGATTTCATTTTTATTTATTGATTTCTCTATATTTAACTAGTTTTCAATGTTAAAACGTTTTTTAGTTTGATCAGTGGCCAGTGGTCATTTATATACCCTGTAAGTAGATTTAGAAATATGATATGATAGGATAAATATTACCATTGGCGCGCTCCATACAAACGAAGTCAGGTTATATTTTCAATACAAACCAATTAGAGTCAATGAAATTTTGCAGAAACAATCTAAAAACTAATATCTATGCTTTTATGTTGTCCGATTTTCGTTAAAAAGTATAGTTTTAAAGTTACAGTGCCTCAAAGATTTCCATACAAATCTTAAATTAATTCTAGCATTGAAACTGTAGGTATATTTTACGAAGTACGAAAATCTGACAACATACAAGCCTCTATGCTTGTATGTTGTCAGATTTTAGTACTTAAGTATTTGTTTCTAGATTGTTTCTGCAAAATTTCATTGTCTTTAATTGGTTAGTATTGAAAATATAGCCACACTTCGTTTGTATGCAGCGCGCATAAGTTGGTGTACCTAATGGTTACCACGCTAGGCTATCAAACCACAGATCTTGGGATCGTCCGGTCAGGGACGTCATTGTTGAGTCGGTGCTCTGGATTATTCCACTTTGTACCCTTAGAGGAAAATTGGACGCAAAAATGTGAATGTTGTCGAAATATCCACCTTGACCAACGGGATCATTAAACTTTTCCTTTCCTATGTCTGGATCCATAATCAAAGCCTTGATCAAGGAACTATTGTGATGTGCGCGTTGAACTTACTTCGTCACTAACCTCAGAAATTCAATCGTCATGAAGAATGGCTGCAAATAACTGCGGTTTGCCATTTATAGAGTACCTAGCTGACATTGACGCGTTTGATATTATTATATCATCAGATCGTCATCAAACCTTAGACAATATAGTCATATGACTCAGTTGATATAAAAAACAGCTCAGCATACCTAAATAAAAATATTTCTTTGATAAAATGGTTCTTATCACAATTATATTGATAGTGACACCTTGAACTCTTATTTTTTGATGTCGTGTTAATTCTATTTTATTATAACCCACACAGCACATAATTTCTAGTAGATTTTGAATATTGGTCTACCAAGATCGACGATCAAAGACATAAACATAATATCTAACAGATATCTACAGCTGATCTTGAAATCTTATCTTATAAAGGTATTATGTACAATCTTAGTAGACGTCTACAGCTGGTCTTAAAAAAATGTCTACATGAGATAGTGAAATGTATACAGAGTCCTTCTTAATATGCTGACACTTTTTAAGGGGATGATCAGACCGTCGAACTGAACAACTTTCTCTATGGGACCAACATCGAAATCATGAAAAAAAAATCGACTATCCCGTACATTTCGTCCATTACGGGTATTTGGCGCATCCATATGTGCCAAGGGACGAGGGAGTCGAGGGACAGATCCATAGGGTGTTAGGGTAAACAGTTGCATTACTTTATGGAGTGATTGTACCCATGATACTGAACAACTTTCCCATAGAAACCTATAGGAAATTCGCAAAAAAATTTTGGACTTTCCATACTAAATGCAATCAGCTGATGTTGAAAGGGGTAGGGCTAGGCGCACGTACGCTGATTAAATAGGATGCGTACTGAAGAAGGGCCAAATAAAATGTACCCGGAACCGACGAGCTTGTATGAAGAGTCTTATGGATGATGAGGAGGCGAGAAATGTTTGTCAGAATCGTAGCATGTGGCGATCTGTTGTCTCTGCTTACCCCAGTAGTGGGACATAGGCGTGAGCATATGTATGTATGTATGTATGATCGAAGTTTGTAGAAAAGTCGATATAATTTTTTGCGAATTTCCTATAGGTTTCTTAGGGAAAGAAGTACATTTTTTTTTTGACTGACGCTTACAGTTTACTCAGAGAGCACTTACTGCTTTTTACAGCGGGCTGTTGGGGGACCACACCAGTGACGGCGAAGCACCCTGGTAGGTCTACTGAACCAGTGAGTTAAGCAACCTGCCCAAGGGGCACCCATAATGGGTACGGACCTCGGCAATGGGCGTTGCTGGGACTACGCGACGGGTTGGGTAGCGGGGATCGGTGAGAAAAGTTGTTCAGTATCATGGGTACCTACACCCCTTAAAGTAATGCAATTGTTTACCCTAATATCCTGTATTTTTAGGTACAGGTAGGTATCATCTCTTCCTCTTCTCTTATCATTTGGCTCTTCATCTATGATCGATATGGGGAAAACCGACTAGCGAAACAAAATGTGATTGTAATCGTTGAAAAAATACATTTACTATTGTTAACAGATTCGAGTACCTATTTTACGTTTTTGTCCTGTTTGGTTTATGACTATCCATATTTTAAGAGTGTTATTGTACTGACATAAATGCTTGCTTCCTTCCTGTCATAACACAAAAATCATAAAAAGCAATTTGATCTGATATTTTTCGTATGATATGAATCATAGGGAAATTAGAGGAAGTGTGTACTTGAATTTCGAATAACTTTTCAAAATATACAAAATGATGATAAAACTAAATTACTGTAGACTTATCAATACTTATTCTTATCATATATTTTCTGTATCATAAATTCACACTGCTACATATTCTACGAGCGTTCATTTCATTAGTGAAGTTTTTTACAACTCCTACCAAGTACCAAACGATGAAGCGATGATAGTCCATACGGAGGAGAGCTAGCGACTCAATCATGAGGCGGCGGTTCGATTCCTGGCCTGTACCACTAAGTTCTACGGAATTTATGTACGGATGTATTTATCATTATCACTAGCTCTGCAGTGAAGGAAAACATCGTGAGGAAACCTGCGCACCCGAGAATAATAGAAAAAAATAGTTTGGATGTATGTGTGAAATATGGGTGAGCTTGGGGCGAACACAATAGACCAGCGATGGTCCTTGTAGCAACTACCCTTGCTTGCAATAGCCCAGCCAACAATCATAATTAGCAAACGATCTTCGCGTTCTTTCGACCTTTCAAATCACGATATCTAATGGTCTTTGAGAACAAAACGCTTCGATGATACTACCTTAGATAAAGTATATGTCTAGAAGGAGCCTCACGCTTATACACCGTATAAAACAAAAGTGACCAACTTTCTTAGGTCGGTCGGTGTACGTATAAAACATATCTCTGTGTGACAGACGGGGTTTATCAACTGAGGCTGAGATTCAGAGACGATTTTTTTAGTCTTAGCTCGAGCTAAGCGTGGCGAAAATGTATGGATTTTGATATACGGGAGTTCGAACTATGACTTAAATATCGTCTCTGAATCTCGGCCTAAGAGTTCACAGATATTTTTTTCGAAGCGTTCGTAGCTTCAACTGTCAATCTTGACATTCTTCTTCGTTTGTGTAAAGAGCTGGTGTCAGAGTTTTTTCAGACCGCCTTACGGCCTCTGACGTGTTTTTTATGTAACGATTACTACCACGAGAGATAGTAGCCGGGACCAAAGGCTTAACGTGCCATTCGAAGCACGGAATCATCTTTCTTTTCAGACAATCAGGTGATTCGGCCTGCAATGTCCTAACCAACTGGGGAAAAACGCATCACTAGGTGTCCCCCGTGGGAACCGAACCTTCGTTTCAAGAGCCCAATGCTCTTAAGTGGATATGTGAAAAAAATAGCATTCAAAGCATCATATATCATGAAGTACTAACTGTAGGAGTATGATTTGCGGATATGTGTAAATTGAACATATAATTGAAGTTTTGATTAGTGCCAAAACACGATTAAGAGACATTTTCTCGATAGAAAAATAAGCCAAAGTAGCCTCCGTCTTTATCGATAAACGCTTGGAACTGCTAAACGGTGAATAATAGAAACACGAGACTTGATTTAAAAAAAGAGATTGATATTTTATAAATTTTGATTAGAGCGAAATGAACTTACATAAATACTACAATCACAATTTAAATAAACTTTGTTTTACGCTTGCGTCGTTTCAGGCGCGCGCCGCCCTATCTCTTTCTCTCGCATCAGGCATTTCGCTTGAATTATTTTTCGACATAGGCCCTTAACCATTAGACCACGGAGGCAGTTACAATCTTAACATTTAACTTATCAAGGGAATCCACAGGAAATTATATTCTTAAATTAGCAAACATTTGCTCATAATTTCCGAGATGAGACCGTTCATATACTCGTAGGTACTTAATACGACAACAAATATCAAAATAGGTACAATAAAATGACTAAACAGTCCATGCATGATTGATATGTGATTCATAGCATGGTTCACGTGCCAATTTTCACAGTCTACACGTGACAGACTGACAGACATATCAACAGCACCAATTTGTTTTATTTTGTTTATACAATGATACTGTATGATACTGATGCTTAAGGCTCTACCGCCCGATTTTGTCGTAAAATTGTTTAACTTTGTAACCATTTATACATTAATTATGGCACTTTTTAAGCAGAAAACAAACCTGAACAATCTATAAGACGTAAGAAGTGATTTGGTTTTTCTCGAAATCTATTTTATAATTAATAAAAGTAATCTAAAGTCACCCCTTTTTTTCAGTTGTAACCATTTTACTCTTACATTGTTGATCGGAAAAAAATGAAAATTTACTAAACATGGTAAACTCAGACCATCAAACTGAACAACTTTCACTATGGAGCCTACTTCAAGAATCGCGAAAAAAAAATCTGCTGTCCCATACATTGGAGCCGGTAGGAACAGAACAGTAGTTTAGTATGGGACAGCTGATTTTTTTTCGCGTTTCCTGGGGTAGGCTCAACTAAAAAAGTTGTCGATTCAGCCCTCCAACAAAAATACTTGACATGTACACCGAATTTGCTAAAACTAGAGCACAGAATAGGTAGTATAGGTCCTTCTTAATATACTGACACTTTTTTAAGGGGATGTTTAAACCATCAAACTGAACAACTTTCTCTATAGGATCAACATCGAAATCGCGAAAAGAAAATTAGCCGTCACATACCGGCTGAAGTAGGTTTGCAGTTTTGTACAGAACAGCAGATAATTTTTTTCGCGATTTCGATGTTCGTGTCATAGACAAAGTTGTTCTGTTTGACGGTCTGATCATCCCCTTAAAAAAGTGTCAGCGTATTAAGAAGGACCCTGTATAGTTCAACACTAGAGTTAAACCTACATATACATGCCTATTATGTAGTTTAAGTAGGTAGGTATTTAATCTTATGGCCTTTCTGACGTAGTAACTCCTATTATACGAGGACAATGGAACTTGTATTTCAGTTCTAGTCTAGTACCGAAATATAAAGGAAGCACCAGAGTGGGACCAGGAAACGATCCTTGATAGTAACACAGTATTACTATTAGGCTTACAGTATGGCAACGCTCTTGATGGCGGGCGACGCCGCCTACGTCATGCGCAGTCAATCCTGAATTCTTCATACAAAGCTCGGGATGATCCGCGCTGCCCGCTTCCCCGGAAGGCCCCTTCGTTGCTCTGCGCAAGTACATCCGTTGTGGTAAGGATTATATAGTTATGCTGTGATAGTAGTTAGGTGACAGATACATTTACTAGTTATAAAAATGATAAGACGTGACTACTTTACAACCTAGTTGCCATACCAATTTAGTTGAACTCTATGTCCTGGACATAGATACCAAGAGGGTAGGCCCTTACTCATAACCTGTGGACGATAAAAACATCTAAGTGGAAATTCATCATCTCAGCCGATGGACGTCCATTGCTGGACCTAGGCCTCCCCCAAGGATCACCACAACGAGCGGTCCTGCGTTGCCTTTTATCCAAAGGGCCCGCCGCCTTCACCAGGTCGTCGGTCCACCTTGTGGAGGGCCTACCCACGCTGCGCTTTTCGTGCTAAAACGGGAGATTAATTAATTATTATCTGTAGCCAATGAGGTAAATAAAAACTCCTATTAAAAAGAGCCATTTTAAAAAATCTCGATTCCCTAATTTCGACCACCATCGAACTCGACTGTGAAATTAGAAACTATCGACTGGCCCATTGATGGTTGTCCTTAGTCTCTGCATACCCTCATGGGAGATTGGCTAGAGCTTACGTATGTGTATATGTATTATTAAAAAGGATTAATGAATGTGTTCATCATCATCATCGTCTCATCCGATAAACGTTTACTGCTGGACATAAGCCTCCCCAGCTCCCCCAAGGATCACCACACTAACCGGTCTTGCCCTGCGCTTATTTCATATTTTTAAAAATGATTAAAATGTCTAAATAAATAGAAAAATCCTAATTTCGCCGTCGTCTGTCTAATTTCGCAGTCGCGCAAATATTTTAAAGCTCAATATCTCTGCAACTGTTCAGTCAAATTATGTCCAAGTTGGACTAAATGGATACTCGTTTATATGATGATAGATACTGCCAAAAAATACTAAAGAAAAAAAAATCTTTGAAATTAGGCGGAGAACGCCGATCCGGAGAATGGCTGATTTGCATTATTGGTTAATTAAATAGGTACTTGAAGACAACACGAATCAAAATGATGCAAGTCATAAAACAGGCCACGCATCCAAACATTATGAAAGAAGTTTAGAAATTCCATTCAATCAGCACAGTAAATGTTTTTATTGGAGCATATCTCGTTTATTGTTTAAAGCAGTGGTTCCCAAAGTAGCATCGGGATCGAGGTTTTTTTTTCAACTTTTTAGAATATTTAATCAGTAGCGGATTTACCAGCAGGCTGAGTAGGCTCGAGCCTAGGGAGGCAGATTTTGAAGGCGGCAAATTTGGGGACCGAATTTTTTGTAATTTTTTTTTACCTCTTAGAAATCAACAAGATTTTTCAATTACGGTTTTCTGATGTCTTACAGATAGAAGTCTGCAACAAATTTGGACGATGACTTTTCTCTCTCACTTGTGCACATTCCGAGAGTAGCAAACTTCCATATTCTAGAGTAAAGCAGCTAGTTCGCTGCCCCTCAACCAGTACATGATTGAGCTTCGATTTGCTCAAAAATATACCGAAAAATTATTTTACGTGCAATTTCAACGAAATTGTTGCATTGTAAAAATAATGTATTATATGCCAATTGTAGAGGCAAGGGCGGCAAAAACTATTCAGCTTATACCTTGAAAATTTGTAAATCCGCCACTGTATTTAATACCTATCTTTAATAGCTTTTGACTACGAAAAAGTATCCTATAGAACATTATTCTATCGTGTGCCAAATTGCATTCAAATCGATTAAATTGTTTATGCGTGATTGAGTCACAAATTAACATCCAAACTTTAACATTTTATAACATTAGAAAAGGACACGATTACTTTCTATTTTCTTAATAGTAGGTATGTGACAATTTTAGCTTGTTAAGTGTCTTGTCAATTTTAGCTTCTTAAGTCTTTCGACTAGCGTTAACGACAGTAGAAAACATAAAAATGTATGGACTTGACATATGGTGATGAAAGCAAACGTCAAAATTTTTCGATCGCTAATGTCAAATCCATATATCCTGACATTTTCTACTAGCGTCAACGCCAATAGAATGTCACTCTGTCTAGGAGGGCTGTTCTTCTTTAAGCGTGCAGTTGTAGCAACGCTCACATTTTAAATCCGGATTGAATATTAAATTGTGTGAGGGCTTAACCTTTCGCTCACAAACACAGTGCAAATGGTACGCACACCGAAACCTGACAAGAAGCTGTGTCGGCGACTTCTCGTCGGGTTTCGTTGTGTAGAAACCTGTCTGTAGACAGCGCGAAGTGACAAATTATATGGATCTATGTCGGCGGCTGTCAGCGCGGCGGCTTGTCGGCGGGTTTGGTGTCTAGATGCCTGTCCTTTAGTAAGTAGCTTCTACTTCACTAGCGGGCGCAGCGAAATGAAAAAGTTTGGGAATCCCTGATTTAAAGAAATTGCGTATCACATGACAATCATGACACGAGGATAAGGTGTGAATGATCGAACACGCCGATGACGCGTGTTTGCCTCGTGGTGACCCGTTCCGTTCGTATGATGACGTCACTTATTGTAAACCTATTCCAGATGCACCGATCTATTTCGACTCAAATGTTAAGCGGTCAAGTCAAAATAGGTAGTAGCAGCGAGACGGGGACAGATTTAGTTATTTGGCCTATAGGAGACCGATTGCGCTAATTTAAAAAATCTAAGTTCTATTCTTATCCAATTCCAGTTCTAATCGCATTGCAATCCAATTACTATTCAACTGTGCTGAATTCCGCATCGCAATAAACTCTAATGTAACTAACAGCCTTTATTACCGTCTGAGCGATCTGTCAAAATGGCTCTAACGGCTGTCATGAGCTGTACCACGACTAGCGCAATACCAAATGTGTCAAAAGTTATGGTTCTTACGTAGTCCAGTCACGGTTCAATCACCGAATATTTACTGCGATTGCAGACTAGCTTGGTGCGGGAAATAAAATCAGAAATAAGGGCATCTGGAAAAAGCTGAGGGTCTGCCGAAGCGGATGAGATACGTGAAAGAAAGCTTGAATTGCACATCTCGTCAATCACTTTGGTTTATCTGGAGATATCTGCCACAAATTAAGTGGAAGTAGTTAATTTTACTACATTCAGTTCTGACGGACTCTCCCTGCCCTCGCCCAACTGTCACTCTCTCGTGGAAGACGAGAATACGACAGTAGGCAATGGTCTAGTTAGTCCTCTCTCACTTGCACGCACTCAGTATTGGTCGTTCTAACCTCTTGGCAGTGGTCAGTGCGATCCCGTTTAAATAAAGTGTCAAGGGTGTGTCTACTTTGCTCATCTGGTCTCCATCTCTATTCATGGTAATAGAGTTCAACTAAGCCGCATTTCCATAATGATAGTTGAACTTTATCTTATTTAGGTAATCAAGGTTTGTTTGAATTTTTTTTAGCGGGCGTCCACCTAACCTAACCTAACCTTTCATACAACTTATAAGCATAGCATAAGCATAAGCATATGCTCACGACTATATTCCCCGAGGGGGTAGTTAGAGATATTCTGAAACCACAGAACATCTACGTTTCACTAGTACCGAAACTCTGTCCAGCGTGACGGAGAGCGAGCCCGTCGCCACTTGTAATGGACAGTGGGTACAATACATGCCTCGAAATTGAAGAATGCAGGAATCCTCACGATGTTTTCCTTCACCGAAAAGCCAGTAGTGTTACAAATCGTACATAAATTCCGAAAAACTCACTGGCACGAGTCGGCCTGGACGGGGATCGAACCATCACCTCCTGCACGGCAGACAAGGTTACTCGCCGCTGGACCACTACGGCTTTATTACTCGCCTATTAATAGGCTGAAAGGTACGATTTTTTGTACTTCTAACCACTTTGGAATAAGTTCTTGTTAGATTATCCAAAAGTGGTGAAATATGCCCTTAATGTCATTGTATGCAGGCAGTATTTGATCTCCCCTTTGACTATTTATATGTGGACTGGTAACGCGTGTAATTCTACTAACAAACATTTCTGCCACTTTTTGCGGGGGGCGAGGTAACATGAAATCCGCAACTTTGGATTTTATTCCCCATAACTTTAGATTCTTATTTTGAATGTTAAAAATCATGATAAGTAGTCTCGTGTGAACCCCAAACGTTCAAAGTTCGAAGTTGTTATTTCGCAATTATAGGCTGTCTTGTTTAGTGATAAGGTGTAAAATTGAATGTAAATGCATAAGATCAATTGTGCTTATACCGTGGCAGAGGGGAAATGCTGCCGCAAGGCTAGTCCTTGTAATAATTAGTCAAAGGATCTCCCACATATAATTCTTTAGTAGGTACGTAGGTACTTAGCAGGAAGCGTATAGCACAACCTAAAGCCGTCCCTGTATATTTAGTAAAAGTAGTGCGCAGTCACCTGATAATTTGGCACGTGACAGTCAAAATCCGTGCCAACTTCCGTATTGTTGTTAACTGTATAATGGTTTATAATTGAACCACTTTAATCGAAACGTTAACAAATAACAGCTAGTAAAGTTATAAATAAACGTTCGTATTCAATAAATAAATACTTTGTCGAGTCTTTGCTATACTTTACTCATGTTTAACATAATATTAAACATCACACAATCTGTAATGTTGCCAAATGGTAGGTAAGTAGATTTTCTGTTCTTTTGATCTAAGATAAACATTAGATCATTTTACTGAAATTAATGTGGGATTCAGGCAAAAATGAAATCAAGAAAAAGCCGATCAAATGTCGGACTCGCGCACCATACACATTTTTTTTTCCGGGATTATTGGCGCTTGCCCGACTCATGCTTGGCCGGTTTTTATTATTTGTTGTTAGATAGCTACCATAAGTAATCAATATTCTGTAAAATTTCAAAAGTACCTATTACGGTAAACAGCCCTTTAAAGTTAGGACAGACGGACGACGCACATACGTTGATTTAGTATAATTACGCGGCCATAATTGGAATTTCCCAAATCGTTGCACATGCAAAAAACACCACGCCAATAGCTTAAGGGTTAATCAGGGAACAACAATCACCACCCCTCCCTTCCATCTCTTTCACCAAGCACGCGCACAGACAGTTTGAACTTAACTGTCTCTGACTACGCACGTTACCGCTTACTGTTCCTTGTGTTGAAGCACTTTTTCGAAACGAAATATTTTCAATTTTAATAGTGTTAGTGAAGTGATTGTGATGGATTCCAATAATCCAGGTAAGAAGCATCATTTATCATACTTTTTAAGCAACTGAACCAATTCAAATATGTAGTTTATAAATTTTAAAGCAATAGTGTTTTCTCATGAAGGATTTTACATTTTTTTTCTTTAATTGGATGTTTTATTATACTTCCGCGTCTTTCCGGGCAATGATTCTTTCTGATATCACAATGTGAGGGTATTCTTAATCTATTCATGTTTAAATAACTTGCGGATAGCTGCAGATGTGAGAAATATTAGTGATATTATTACATACGGAAAAATACCACGTGCAATTTTTTTTTATTAAATTCGGATTTTGTTTGTTCTAGGTTCTTCTAGCTCCTCTGGAGTGAGATTAGTGACACGTAGATGGTTGTATGATCAAATGCAGCAACCGGATTTGGTCAAATTAGATCAAAAATTAGACTATTTAGAAAACCACTTTATATCGCATAATGGTGACTCAGAGGACGATTTGGCATCTTTGAGGAAACGTTTTAGTTATTTTAAAACTGCGATTAAGGAGAAGTGGGCCAAATCTCACAGAAAAGAAGATGTTTTCTTGAAAATGAATGAATCTTGGTTAGATGGAACATTCGAACTTCCCACGCAAACATTATTACGTCCTGGCCGTCCTGCTAAATCCTTTGAAGATTCGAGTGAGCGCAGCAAAAGACGTAAGACTGAGGAGTTACGTTCGAACACGGCTGATGAACTTTTAATTCACGCTGCTCAAACTACCTTGAGGCAACAAGGACACCGTAATGCTTCAAATATGCTTAAAGAGATCACAAATACACCAACTCTTGCTGGAAAATATAAAAAAGCTTCTCAAGCACAAGATTGCAAAGAATGCATCACGCCACTGACACCACTTCAAGCATTGACTATGTTCGTTGAAGCAGATTTGACAAAACGGCAGTATGAAATTATTAGAAATACTAACAAAGCCCTTTATCCCTGCTACAATAGATTGCTTCAAGCTAAACAAGAATGTTATCCACCAAAAGAATGTCTTCGTGTAACGAGCACCTGTGCCGAAAGTTCGCTGCAAAGCTTATTGGATAATACTGTTACACGATTATCTGTTTACTTGGCAGACGTGTTAATCACTCTCAATGAAGAACGAAGAAATTCATTGTCATTGATTTGTAAATGGGGTTGTGATGGCTCGCAGCAATCGAAATACAAGCAAAGGTTTGAGGATGCTGATGACTCTGATGCAAACTTATTTTTAAGCTCTTTTGTGCCCTTGCGAATAATTTGTGGAAAAGATAACAAATATGTTGTATGGCAAAACCCAACACCATCCTCTCCACGATTTTGCCGACCGATACGCTTCAGATTTTTAAAGGAGAGTACAGACATAACTAAGGAAGAAATAGACTACGTGAAAAACTCTTCAAATTCCTTAGTAGCATCTGAAGTGCAATTGAACGGTGCCAAATTCTCATTTACACATGTGATGAAAATGACGATGATCGACGGAAAAGTGTGCAATGCGGCAACAGACACGAAGTCCACCAGTCGTTGCTATATTTGTGGAGCAACCAGTAAAGATTTTAATAATCTTTCCAAAAAAAACGAAATCTGTCCTGAAAGTCTCGAATTTGGTCTTTCAATTCTACATGCACGGATAAGATTGTTTGAAAGCATTTTGCATTTAGCGTATAAACTTCCAGTCAAAAAATACAGGCAAAGAAGAACTGAATCAGAAAAAAAATTAGAAGCTGATGCTAAAAAAAATATTCAAAAACGATTCGAGATTGAAACCGGACTGCAAATAGACAAGCCTAAAGCGAATTTCGGCAATACCAATGATGGCAACACGAGCAGAAGGTTCTTTGAGAATCCCGAACTGGCCTCTGATATAACTGGTGTGGATTTCAATCTAATATATAGAGTAAAGGTTATATTAGAAACCATTTCAAGTGGTCATAAAATTGACACTAAAAAATATGATGCATATGCATTGGAAACTGCAAAATTGTATGTCGACAAGTACGGGTGGCATCCTATGACACCCACCATGCATAAGATTTTGATTCACGGGGCTACCATAATTGAAAATTCATTGCTGCCTATTGGGCAACTATCTGAGGAGGCACAAGAGGCGAGAAATAAACATTTCCGGAAGTATCGCGAAAACTTTGCGCGTAAGTTTTCGCGAGAGGAGTGCAATAAAGATATTTATTACAGATTATTATTAAGTTCGGACCCCTTAATAAGCTGCATGAATAGATCTGCAAAAAAAAATTATTCAAAAGCATTTTGTCCTGAAACCATCGCCATACTACTATCGGCAGAGCCGAATGAGGCCCCAGAATTTTCAGACAATGAAGATAATGAATAAGTTTTACTGTATATATACAATTTTGTATAAAATTTAATATAAAAAAATAACATTTATGTATGTTTTCATTTATTACCATGTTTAGAATAAATATAAGCAATAAAATATTTTTGGCCGCCTAGATTTCGAAAATCAACGTATGTGCGACGTAGTTTAGTAAAAGGCGTAATTATAGTTAGTAATAGGACCCGTTAGCACCATTTCGCTTTGGATACGGAACGCTAAAAAAATTTTGGTCGTAAAAGTAAATAAAATACGTTCGTTTGTAAATAGATAATCTTTCTGAACAATATTATTGTACTATGGGCTCGGCTGTATAAAAACTTTAATTTAATAATTCCCGCTAATTTATTTTTAAACTAGCCAACATGACCACATAAAATGTCTGATTTGTATGGCATGTCGTGGTCTATTGTCTCGGTTCGATAAGTGGCGGTCTAGTCCAAACGGTATTTACTCTTATTTTACTACTGGCAGCACTGACTGTGAAGCAAAGCTCAAAAGAACTAGTATCCAGAGCCGTTAAAGACATTATAATAAAAAATAGGTACGTTTCAAAACTTGTAAAATCAAAAAAGGAAGTTTATCGATCTCAGTCCATCATACAAATCTTCGTATGCTTTTTCTCTTTCGTACTGGCACCCTAACAGATTTTCACACGTTATGAAACGGATTCCAAAACTGTCTGTCAATGTCAAATTAAAACAAAATGGCGGAAAGAGAAATGGCGTCGTCCGTCGAAGAAGTGACGCTTGTTTAATGTATTTCAAAAATATTCGTCGATTTCAGGTTCATTACAGTGGTTTTATTAGTTTAAATTTGATGATTAAGGTAAGAAGTACGATCTTAAATTAAAAAAACAATCTAAACTGACCTTTTGCTATCCATAATCAGTTATAATAAAGTTGCATTGCACCGGCCACATCAATAACGATTTTCTAGCTTTCAGTGTAAATAACGGGGTATTTTAGTACGTGTTATATCATAAAGAGAGCTATTGCATGATATTGGTCAAGTTTATTACCAGATCATACTTGGAAATACTGATTAATTATGTTTTGATCTTGGCTTCGGTAGATTCCACAATGCTGAAATGAAAGTCTTGTGTTTTGCTGCTGAAAAGCTACTCTATCGGTCAGTTGCACGTACGTTTATTTCAGTTAATCCTCCATTAAATCTCTTGCTAGCTTTTACTACGTCAACAAGACAAAAAGTGACAGAAAGAGATTTAATGAAGTATTAACTTTAGTGAACATACTTGCAACTGGCAGTAACTCTTTGGTCGTCTTGTATGAAAGTAATGTTACAATATTTTTATAGCTGCATAGTGTGCAATTGATACAAGAAACGGTAATTTATTTATATGTAGGCATAGAATAGATAGTAGTATATAGTTCTAAATACAGAATGGCTACTCCCCGCCCCTCTGATACCCCACCTGTCTTTGGGGACACTTAAAGAGAGCCGAGGAGCGGAATGAGTCAGGCGCACACCATTTTATTTGACTGACATAAAACATATTTAATTTTACCTTGCCTCAAAAATATGCTGGAAAATAACACAAAATGCACATTTTCAATTATTCTTTAGCTTTAATATTATTTTTGATAACAGAAATTTCATTTATAACCATACAACATCAAACACTTTTGCTAAAAACCTAGACATTGGCTAAATCATCTAAAACCAAGAAGGATGCCGTAATTTTAAAATTAGAATAGAATAGATCAGCATTAGAGACTTGGGTTTAGAAACATACTATCTTAATCAAAGTGGGGAAGGTGAATCCCCTATAGCTATAGAGTAGCTGACAGCCCCCTTTTGGTAGGGGATAGGCCCCACCTCTCGCCCCCTAAATTTGTGCCTCAAAATACTAAACATATAATATCAAAATAATAGCTAAAAAGAGAATTCACTACAGCAATCTATTTGGAAGTTACACATTCTTAATTAAAACATTTTGTTTCAGAGCAATCCGGAGTGACATGGCAACTCCAAACAGTTACAAACAGAACACATCAATGTCTATGCCGAGCCCCCAGAACAATCCGCGTTTGTATTACTCCATACACTTACTTCAACCCTTTATCAGGCTGTCTCCACCACAATATGTTCAATAATGAAACTTATTCACAAAGCATAAAGCCTGTGCACTTTTAAGATAGGCTTTATCGAGTGAGCGCATTATATCCCTGCATCATCTACTTACCATCAGGAGAGCTGAAACCAAATATAAACCTGGTCTGTTTATAATAACTTCCAGTAGATGGTGCTCACATCCCCTTCAGACGCAACAGATTGAAAATGTCGTTCTCTGGGTAGTGGGCTCGATAGCGAAATTGGATGACGCAATTCCCCGGTCTCGGAAGAGTGCGGGTTCAAGTCCCGCCCGCGACTTAATTTTTCAATCTTTAATTTGATTCAAAGTAGCATAACATTAAAAATCACTAATATTTGAAACAAACCTATTTCGAAAAAAAAATCTACATTAGCTATCAGTCGAACACAGCCAAGAATCTGGTTGATGAAACATACTATGCCTGATATTGGGTTTAAAAAAAAACAATATAACACATTATTTTTTGAAGTTTTATAATTTATAAATACCTTTAGTCTTAGATGTATTTAGAAATAGTGAGAAAAGTTCTAAAGCAATAGAATCTGCATTTGAATGTTAGATACTAACTGAATAACATAGCGTACCTATGTTGATGCCTTGGCAAGCTTTGCAGGGCTGAGAATTATAGTGCTAGTACCTAACTGCTCAGTTTTAAACATAGACATTACTATTACTAGTCTAATAGACGAACAACAATCTCTTAGAGAATTGAGATTCATGCTTTGCATGGTTTTATTAAGATTGATTTTGGGTCAGCATAGAATATTTTTGTATAATTTCATTTCTTCTGTGTAGTTAATCGTGCCATTATGACATTGAGTTAGAGTTGACATTCGATTTGCCAGCATTATAGACTCGCTGATTGAAATATGATTTATGCTTGAATCTATGCAAATCCACACACTAACTCAACACGAAATCTCCAAAACTGTAAAGACTACAAACTTAAAATTTGCCATGGAAGTTTCTATTGGCATCTAGGTGCTCACTAAAAAGTGTTTTTTGAAATAGTATCTCCAAAGGTGTGAAAACCGGGATAAAAGTTTGTACGGAAATTGGCACTGCAAATATCGTGGATTCTAGCAAATAGATATTTTAAAATTTTTAATATTCGATAATTTAGCTAATTTCTTTAGTTTCTACATTATTTTAGTTTATACAAAAATAACAAATTTTTAACTAACTTGAAATAATTCACGGCAGCCCGACATCGCTAGGGGCGCTAGTGTCGTGCGTACATAGCTAAAACAGTATAATAAAAAACATAACCCTCCTTCTGGCGCAGTCGGGTAAAAACACTAAATAAATACATAAAACAAACTGAATAAAACAATGTATGCACAAACCAAATCAGATTTTCATCTATTTTACTATTCATGTTTGACCATATTTCAAGTCTAAGGCTTGTGAAAACTCTTTTTTAATATCTTGACCTGACTTACTAAGCAAGATATGACTATTCTCACAATTTTTGTTATTTGTTTCCTTGTGTGAAAAGCATAATTTAGCATCAGCACATTTGGATTCTGCAAGGAGTTTCTCCGCTTTTGTGAACTCATCATTGTCTCAATAAATAGTTGTAGATTATCAAATTGTATAGGGTATAATGGGAACAACATTTACAATTTATATGATAGTCTCGAAATAAATTCAGAAATTTAAAAAGGCAATGAACATCTAACAGTTGTACATTAGTTAATCCACCTATGATTAAGCTAGTATAGTAATGTCTATGGTTAGAACACAGCATGATTTCAACTCTAAGCTTCTTTTCAAACAGTTTGCATTTTAATAACTTTATTTCTTTTATAATTTTTAATTCCTCGCTATTTTATACTTACATTGTTCTCTTTTGTTGGTTTTGTTACATGTTTTGTTATTTGAAACAGACTACATGATTGCGGGCCCCCCAATGAGTTTCGGTATGATGAAAGGTAATGACAATATGTGGTTTACTTTTATTATAGTGCGCAGCACGGATCTTGACAGTCGGACAAATACAGAGCTTACAGATTTGAATGTAACGTAGAAACGGGTCCAAGATCCGTAGCAGCAGCTATATTTTATTCAAAATTTGTTCTCACATGCTCATTCTGTTTTGGACTTAGGTTATCTGTGGGGTTTTAAAATTGTAACTGCACAAAATTTTCTCGTTTCACCATCACAACCGACCATCATTTTGCGATCACTGTTTTTTATTTTTCTTGTTGTTGTCTCTACCGCTGTTACTAGAAGCTACTAAAACTGATCTACGCTATAATCTGCTCGCTAACTATTAATTACTTCTGTTAATTAACATATTTTGTTTCGATTTTTAGATGTTAGTGCATATTTGATTATCTTTTTATTTGCCCTTATCCTATTCCTGTCCTATCCCCTTATGCTTTTTTGTTTTTTCTTTCATTGTATTGCCGACCCGCTGCTTGGCTTGAAGGCGGTATGAATGCACCGCCGCCGCACCATAACCAATACCAGTACCACCCGCAATACCAGGGTGGTCCCCAGATGCATCCGGGGCACTCGGGTCATTCTGGCCACCCGGGGCATCCGTTTGCGTGGCAGGGGCAGAGTCATCAGGGACGTTTCCATGCAGAGAGCGCGAGGCGCGCCACCACAGGGGGCGTCGGGGGCCAGGCCGCCCAGGCCGGCAAGGATGATAAGACAAGCCCATTTGTGTCCACGGTGCATTCAAATCCTGGATTTCAGCCGCAGAAGATTGGGAAGGGGGCCGGTTTGGTTAGTGTTTGGTGTATTCATATTTTATTAAAGGTCGGTTAGAAAGCGGAAAGAGCAGCGTGGGTAGGCCTCCCACAAGGTGGACCGACAACCTGTTGAAGGCGGCGGGAACCCGATGGATGAGGGCAGCGCAGGACTGGTCCTTGTGGCGATTACTTGGGGAGGCCTATGTCCAGCAGTGGACGTAGCTGATAATGATGGTGACACAGTTTAGAAATCTATTGAATGGTGTTATAAAACAAAAGTAGACACACAAGGAAGACTACGAATGTATGGGAAATGTTTATACAATTTTTGACATTTTCATGTAGTACTCTTACCTAAGTTGGTCCAATATAATTTTTTTATACTTATGAGAAATAGGATCGATGGCATCAAATAAAGTTTTTGTGTTGATGGCCCATTTTCTTGCTGACTTCTCTTTTTTCCAAAAACTATTAATGCAGCTCAAAATATCTCGAAAAGTTAAAGACTCAATAATATTTTCTTTTAGCTACAATGCCAATGGTTAAGGCATCTGCCTTTACTGTCCCATTCAAAAAATCCACCTGGTACCTATATAACTATAAACCATTAAAAGGTACTACTAAAATAATATACTATATTTACATACACCATTAAAAATACCCACAAACAATCTTCCAGGGCGCCGGTCTCCCGAAACCACCGAAGCCACCAGAAAAGCCCCTCATGCCATACATGCGGTACTCCCGCCGCGTGTGGGACAGCGTCAAGGCTGCCCACCCGGACCTGAAGCTGTGGGAGATTGGCAGGATCATCGGGGGCATGTGGAGAGATCTACCGGAGAGTGAGAAATCTGGGTTTGTCGATGAATATGAGGCTGAGAAGGTACGTTCTGATTCTTGATTTAGCTATTAGCTTTTCTAAGATAATTACTTTATTGGAGAGTCCAGAATTATTACAAGTGAATTAGAGAATACAAAGTAGGCACTATGAGCGAGTTGGAAATTAAAAATCGAAGATTTATGTCTTATGTGGCCTAAGCTAAAGTATTTACTTAAAAAGTAGACGGAGTCAAGCTGCAATTCTGATGGTGGACGGTCGCGTGCGTATTGGCTTATATTAGGCTTGCACGTGGCTCCGCCATACTTGAGACTACATAAACCACTTGATACTGGCAAAATTGCTACAAGCAGAGTGCAATGAACTTATAAATTTAAAAAAGTTTATACATTTTGGAGCCCTAATAGACTAACCAGGTGAAGCCATTAAAACAAGAAATAATGATATTCAGTCATAGTGTAATAAAAACGACTAGTGGATAAGTTCAGCGGTCGCGAGAGGTAAATCGAGCGGGGGCCGTAGGGAGCGTGTCCTGGTACCGTCATGCCTGCGCGCGGTACCGACTGCGAATTCAATGCCGGTGTCCCGTCCCCCATACACCGCGCGGGCATAGACCAGCAGCGCCGCGACCGCTGAGCTTCATCACTAGTTGTGAAAACTCACATTTCTATGATATACATAAGGAATTTTGGTCAAGTTATACAAAAATAAGAAAATATATTGTAAGCCTCAAGCTCGGGCAAGAGCAAGTTAAGAAAAATAAAAGAATATTAATGTAACAAGTTTATTTTGAACTCAGGCGCAGTACACAGAACTGTTGAAAGCATACCAATCATCGCCTGCGTATATACAGTGGCTGGCTCACAAATCTAGAGGTACAGAGCAATTTGAACTCTACGTCAGTAGAGAAAGGATCCATTATGTGTATAACACGCTATCACTTCACCGCCTCGATTTAACACGGGTTACAATGGGTCACTGTTTTCACATTTTTCATTTCGATTACATTTTTAAGTAGGTTTAGATTAATTGAAAGTATTTTAAACTAAAACACAGTTAGTTGAATTGAGCCCTATCTCAGCAGTAATTGTCGACCATGTGGGAAGTGCTGCAGCAAGTTTTTGTATGTAGATAAACCGCGAATTGTCGACGACCGACATTGCAGCATTTTTCCTACATACAATCATTTTTTGCGGCCTCATTTTCCTTGCTTAAGGTGGTTGCAGTGTTGTCAATTTCATTCGAAAGCTTGACGCATAATACACGTAGACGGTATTAATAACAGTAATATTTGATCATCGAAATGATCGAAAATCTAGATGCCGCGTATCAAATAATATTTGCAATTTATAACATAATTACGAAGATATAAAGCTTTGGATAAATTTTCTATGGATAAGTTGAAAGCTTTATATCTTCATAATTATATTATAAATTGCAACTGGTATTTGATGCGCGGCATCTTGATTTTCTAAACTATTTTTCCATACATAAAATATTACTTTTAATTGTACCGTCTACGCGTATTATGCGTCAAACTTTTGTATGAAATTGACAACTCTGCAACCACCTTAAAATCGCAAATGATACGGCTGTTAGTAATCAGAATATCTTGCTAGAGACAGTTTTTATTAGTATGTACAATATATTACTACTGTATATACACAGTGCACTGTTTAAAAGTCGATTTTTAATTATAGTTAATTAAAATCTTTTCGTAGGGTTACGTATCACATATCGATCGACGGCGATCGACTATTTGTCCATACAAAAAGCACGATTAGCTTGGGACGTCGTACGCATACTTTCGCATCGACGTGGGGAACGGAGTCCTATATAAATCGTGCTTTTTGTATGGACAAACCGTCGATCAATGTGTCTTTCATCACGTATACGTACTCCGTTCTTAATTAGTTTTAATTTTGAAAACTCCCTGATGCACGAAGTCATTCTTAATAGTACGGTTTTTTAAGAGCATGATCAGACCTTCAAATTGAACCACTTTTTCTATGGGACCAACGTCTAAATCGCGAAAAAAATCTTCTGTCCCACAAAACTGCAATTCCCGAACCTGGAAGATTTGATAAGTTTGATGGTGTGATCATCCCCTTGATAAAGCAATAGTAAAACGAAATACCTCGGAGGCATCTTTTACTTTTAAATTTGTCGACTAGATTTATACAATTATCCAAAACATACAAAGTTTACCTCAGTATTCTTGGATAGTTTATCTAGTGAAATCATAAATTGAATACACGATTGGAATTACTTCACTCGATAGAAAATCGTCACAAAGATGACGTATTTTCATGTATTTTTAAACATTTTTCTCGTTTTAGAAGAACTTAAAATAGTTTCCAATTTTTGGTATTTATACTCTATGAAAATCATAAAAAAATCTTTTGTAAATTTTTTTTAATCGTAAATATGGCCCACAGCATGCACTTTTCGGAGGGCTGGGTATTCGCATTTCTCATAGAAAATATTCGTCTGAACCTATTGTCCCTTAAAAAACCGTCGGCATATTAAGAAGGATCTTGTATTGTGTCTTGTATGTCAGGGAGTTTTCAAAAAGTGAAACTTTTTAGACATTTACAAAACATATTTGTGACTAACAAACAGCACATTAAAAGGCGCTACTTTTGTCCCACATGCACACCACCTCATGTAAATAACGCACATTGGGGTACCCGACACCTTATCACCCACCTTTTGCGACGTAGTCGGAGTATGAAAAGAGTCTCAAGACGTACCACAACTCGCCCGCTTACCTCGCATATGTGGCGGCGAAAAATAAGGCAGTAGGTAAGGGAATTAGGAATTGCATGGTTTTGTTATTAACTTAATTCATTGCATGTTTAAAGTCCCTTGATTGAAGCCATTTTAGTATTTGTGACGTGGACATAAAGACTCAATTATACTGATCTGTTTGTTATTGAGAACTATTGTAAATGCGGCATAGTGACAGAACTTCAGATTTCCCCATGTTAGTTTGTTGAAAACAATAACTAATACCAATATTTTGTTCAAATTCTTTTGGATGCATCTTCTCTGCAACTATGGCCGACTTTCGAAGAAGTAAATTTATAAAAATGTGTTTCTGGTAATCTAATGTAATAAACGCGTTAGAAAATTTCTTTACTAGGCGGGGCCACACCAAGCGAGCAAACGCCCATCCGCGTGGTCGGTGAGCCGCGGGCGAGCGTCCTCGCGCGAGGCTGCTCGCTTAGTGTGGACCCGCCTAATAAAGACATTTTGTAACGCGTATAAAAATGAATAGAATTTGGGCATTACTACTGATTTAGTTATAATAAGTGGACAATTTGACTTTCTAATCCTCTATGACTATTCAGTATGATTCAGAATATCGTTGGATAATATTGTCGCGATTGTTATGCTATGCTATCTTATAAAAATAAGCCATCAGACTAGTGTAAATGAGTAATTATCTGCAATCGATCTAGGGGCTTCTTATGTGGAATTAATTAAGTCTAAAATTCGGCACAATTTTCAATGCATGTACACAGAAATACTCTTTTCTACTCCACTGTTTTCATATCTTATAAAAATTGTTTTGTAAAAATCTCTCCTGTAGCTTGATTTATATTGCGATTTAGCTGCTAAGTGCTAAGTAAAAATAAATTTAGTATATGAAACGTCAGAATTTTCTATTTTGTTTCGATGTTGGATCCATACTGAATATTGTTCAGTTTGATGGTCCTATTAATTATTATTAGGGTCTTTTACACCCTGTATAATCTCATAATATCACCGAATATTTCCTCAGTCATAAAAAATATAAACATGCATAATTATTTCAATGCAAATGAGCATATTTCATTCCATCATTAAAATGTTAAGTTAGGGATGTATTTTGCTTAGACAATATAACTAGGGACCGGCCTTGCGGTAGCATTTTCCCTCTGCCACGTTATAAGATCATGTGCATACAATTTTATACCTTATCACTAAACGAGACAGCCTATAATTGTGGAACAATAACTTCAAACTAGTCGCGTTCACAGTTCACATGAGGATATTTTTTTTAACAATCAATATAAGAATCTAAAGCAATGGAATAAAATCCAAAGTTGCGGATTTCATGCTACCTCGTCCCCTGCAAAAAGTGGCACAAAAGTTTGTTAGTAGAATTACACCCGAACTCGTCCATAGTTATATTGTCTAAGGTATTGTGCTATCATCCCAAACTGTTACATTTCATATCAGAATCAACGTTCAATACTAACACAAAGATAAACGAATCATAAAGTAACATATAACTAAATGATATTCCGTCAGTAGTAGGTAACCTGGAGGAGGAGAGCTCCAGCAAGAAGGGAAGCTCCCAGAAGGAGCAGCAGCAGCAAGACAGAAGGATCGACATACAACCCGCTGAGGATGAGGAAGGTAAGACTCCGTGAGACTTTACGTTAAACGACCACTTTTATTTGACCGCAAACTAATATACTCGAAACCATTGATTGTCAACCTTATGTTTATTAGCTTAAGATGTGGATTTGCTGGCTGTCCAATGATCGAAAGTCAAAGTCAATATAATTTATTCAATATAGGAGCTTGCAGCACACTTATCAAACGTCAAATCTTTTTTAAAGCTACCACCGCGTCGCAACGTGTTGTTTCTGTAGAGAAGATGCGGCCAGAAACTCTTACAACATAACACGACTTAATAACTATTACAATATAAATTCTTAAGCTAAAGAATACAATAATTGATACTATACAGTAAAGTAAATAAACTATAAGCTAGTGACCTCAGACCCAAGCATTTTGATCATTTGAATAATCATCCAGTTTATAATATGCTTTTTACAGAGGACGTTTTTGATTTGAATTTTTAACATGTTTTAGGAAAGATTCAAAATGGTCTCGGGGATTTTATTATAACAACGTTTACAGTGACCAACAGCGCGTTAGTCATGCGTCAAGCGTCATATAAATCTACCAATAGGTCACATTTTCCCCTGGATCCCTAGAGCATTAGAGTTTTAATTAGAGATTTATATTTAGATAAGCTTCGATTTTTTCAATGTGCTCCAGCACGTCTAGTATGATTCCTCTAGACGCGTGCGAAGCGTCTTTGCTCCATAGAAAATCCTGTTCCCGTGCTTTTCGGAGAGTGAAAGCCGCGCCGCGGCTTGTAGTATGGGAAAAAGCCGAGTCGCGCGCAAGTAGAGAAATCATGCTAGACGTGCTGGACTACACTACAGAGGCTCATAGAGCAGTCTGTGCCGAATAGATCCGTAAGGGTGCGTCCCCAAATCATGAAAGGCTTGTTCCGCTTCGTTTCGTACTGTAAGTCTCAGTTGGGGAAGTAGATGCTCGCGAGCCGCTTACCGCAAACCCAGCGTTGTTACCACAGGAAACTAATCTCTATCTCAATTTATTAAAGCATATATTTCCCTACAGACCAAGACGAGGGTCTGTCGGTGAAACACGTGGCGTACGCGCGGTATCTTCGCAACCACCGTCTCATCAACGAGATATTCTCTGACACCGTCGTCCCTGATGTCCGGTCCGTTGTTACTACTGCCAGAATGCAGGTAAGACCACAGATTACTATAGGGTCCTTCTTAATATTTTACTTTATACTATTTTTGACACTTTTTTAAGGTGATGATCAGACCGTCAAACTGAACGACTTTCTCTATGGCACCAGCATTGAAATTGCGAAAAAAAAATCTGCTGTTCCTTACAAAACTGCAAACCTACCCGAGCCAAATGTATGGGACAGAAGATTTTTTTTCGCGATTTCAATGGTTAATATGCTGAGACTTTTTTAAGGGGATGATCAGACCATCAAACTGAACAACTTTCTCTATTGGACCAACATTGAAATCGCGAAAAAAAAATCTGCTGTACCATACATTTGGCTCAAGTAGGGTTGCAGTTTTGTATAGAAGAGCTGATTTTTTTTCGCGATTTCGATTTTGGTGCCATAGAGAAAGTTGTTCAGTTTGATGGTCTGATCATCCACTTAAAAAAGTGTCAGCATATTATGTTGGATCCTGTATAGTTGTACCAGAACCTGATGGCACAAAAAAAAAAGTAAAAACAGACTTTCAAGTGGTAGTGTCAAACGAAAAATCTTCTGTTTTTCATTTTGATTTTCTATGGAGCCTCTGGCATGTCAATACTATTAACCTTTGAGGAGTCACCTCGTACGGACGATCCTGGTTGCAGCGCCAGGTCGCTGTCACCATATCAATGGTTTGTTTATGTATACCAAGTTTCAGCTTGATTTATTATCTAGAAGTGGCTTAAAATTCACTTGCAAGATTTCATACAAATGTACCAATAAATAAAAACAAACACATAAGGCAAGTTATTAAAAGCTTGTAATAATAAAAACTCAAAGCAAATACAATCAGGATATTTTTAAAT
Organism: Agonopterix alstromeriana; assembly: GCA_963924505.1. NCBI lineage: Eukaryota > Metazoa > Arthropoda > Insecta > Lepidoptera > Depressariidae > Agonopterix > Agonopterix alstromeriana. The sequence goes on along the minus strand of OZ004680.1, from coordinate 11,324,565 downwards.
GAAGAGTTGATAGGCTTTTTCTGGGTGAGCGCGCTACATCCTCGGCTTCATCTACACTTTCCATCAGTTTCCATGAGCTGAAGCCAATCGCAAACCCATTATGAATAAAAATTTAAAAAAAACATTTGCAAGGACCCATAGCATTGTCGTAACTTTGTCCATAGTCTGTCAGATTCTTCCATTTCATCCACAAGGACTGTCCTCTAATGTCCGCTTGAGTTAACATACGACTTTATGATTGAGGTATATCATATGCAGTGTTCAGTTTTATCTTCATTTTGAACAGTTAGTTTTTGATTTGATCCAGCTCTGGATTCTTGCGCATCGCTCGGAAGTTGGTTCATTGCGGATGTAAAGCTCAATTGTTCTTTCCATTCCTTCTTGCCGTTTAGTGGAAGCTCCATTGGTTTTATTGCCTCCTTGGGTAGTGAGTTACCAGTTTGAGCTCCATATACGTAATTTTTACCAAGAATTTCGGGATTAATGTTTCGTATTCAATTCGGTATGTCAAGTTTTTTTTTGTATAGATTTTATATTTTTACTGATAGTAGACATCATTTTAAGAAACCATATTTTTTTTTAATGATTAATCGAGTTTATCAATATAAGTTAATTTTTTTAATTAATTTGATTTGTAATCTCTAAACGCAAAATTAGTTGCCAGAAACTCATTCGAACTCCATGAAGAAAAACTTATAATTAATTTTAAAAAAAATCACCTGCTTTCTCTTTCTAACTCTATGCTGGACACAAACGGCAACTTGTAATGTCAAATTCTGTCATTGTGATTTTTTTCATAATGGCGTAAGTTGATTTTAAGTCCGTCGTCCCTAAGCCCCACCCGGACAGCCGCCGCCCGTTGCAGTTGTGCCCGGCAAGTCTACCAAGGAGTTTTTATTACCGTCCGACGAGTGAAGTCAGTTTATTAAAAAGATCTGTAATCCTTTCATTTTAAAATGTCTATTATAAAAAATACTGTTATTGAGACAATTGGGTATTTACAATTTATTTTATTTTTATTTTCTCAATAAAAAAAGGTTAGAAAATAACGCTTAACTCCCATTTTCATTTAGTTTTTAGCTTGAATACTATTTTTAATAACAAGATAAACTTTAAAAGTAATGAAATGTTGATGAAGTCACAATTCAGAATTGAGTACAAATTTCCTACAAAGCGCACGTTTTGACGTCCAATAAAGAGTAGCTGATTTGACTAGTTGTCAAGTAGCCTATTATCTCGAAATGGTTTCCAAATCAGCCTTCCAAAAAAAACTTGATACCGAATTGATGAGTAGTAAAAACGTGTTATTTTTTTCGAAAGTTTTGGATAAGTTGTTTCTTTGACAATAGCTCGAAATAAATTATATTCTCAGAGATTTTAAGAGTAAATGTTATCAGTTTGTTTGATGACTGGTAGAAAATTATTATTTTCGTTAAGATCTTTGGGATTTTCGTTACCAGATTGAATAATAACAGCTCCATATACATTATTATTTTCACGTGGTACGTGATAAGTATTCCCAGTTTGTATGATAACTGCATCATATACATTATTATTCCCTTGTTTTCCGCGATAAGTATTACCAGTTTGTATGACGACAGCTCCAAATACATTATTTTTTCCTTTAGTTCCGTGAATGCGATGAGTTTCCCCATTTTGTGTGACAACTGCTCCAAATCTGTTATTATCTAAGTTACTGTGTTCTGTGTCTGGGTATAGGTCATAAACATTACCGTTCTGTACGACGATAGGCCCATGTACGACGGTGCGTTGGATTGCGTGTTGACGGTCATCGGTTTGGAAGGTAGCTGATTGGTCATCGTTGTTAGATAGAGTTGTATCGACTTCAGACCAGTTATCTCCAGTTCGAAGTTCAGTTGGCATTGCTTGGACCCCTTTAAAATAAAAGACAATTTTAATGATCTATCATATGAACATTTATAACATTACATTTTTTAACCACCTGTTTTTAATAAAAAAATATAAAATAGGTTAAAAAATAAGAGATACGGATTTTATTTTTGACCGATATTTCTATTTTTAATTTACTTTTGAATTTTCTGAAAAACATAGGATTTATGGCTAAGATGCCTTGGCCGCAATAACATTAAAAATAAAAACTGTCAAATACAATTATAAAAGCCAAGCAGGCAAAGGAATCAAATCTCATTCAACTTCTATTATATTTATCAGTATTTTTCAAATAACTCGAGAAATAATGGATAGAAAAATCTGATAATTTTGATATAAGCTTTGAATCACATAATCTCCAAATGTTTTTCTTATTTTGGTACCTTTCTTAGAATGAAATGTTGTCAATTGGCGTGTTTTCTGAACATGAAAATAAGTAAAAAACTAAAAAAGATGAAAAACTAAAAAAGAGTTTATTTGTGTATCTGTGTTATTGACGAAGCTTGTGCTGACCGCTATATTTTTGTGATTGATGTTTTTACTTATTTGAATAAATTTATTAAAAAGATGATACGATTTAAATGTTTAATGTTATTTATATTCTAAACCAGCTCTGCGATGCAATGCCCCTTTTTTCCCGACATACACATGACCGTGTTTTTATCCCCTCAAAACCTTATCCGAGCCATTACGAAACATTAAAAAAAACGGTTAAGTGCGTGTCGGGCCAGTTTCAGGGTAGGGTTCCGTAGTTGCCTGTCTCAATCTACGGACTTATAAGGGGGCTTTTTGTTTTATACTACGGTTTAACGGCTAATAAAGTCTAAAAAGTACGCTTTGCAAATTGGTCGACTATTACTCATTAACTTGTAAAGCCTACTTAGCAATGATAGTTTTCCTTTTTACTTCGTTATATAAACTACTGCCGTGATTTTTTAAAGTATCCAGAAACAACCGTTTAGCTGGCACTTGACTCTTACAAAAATTTTCACTTTAAAGCTAACATTTCGCTAACGGATCCCATAATCGAAAAATGGTTTTCCCACACCCACAATATGCAACGATACGCCACACTATGGTACAGACGAGAAAACAAAATTGCATTCCCAAGGTACCCTGATTTTATTTGACCACTTTGTCGGCGTGATTAATATGTATACCCATGTCAAATTACAGCTTTCTAGTACTAAGCGTCTCTGAGCTAAGCCGCGAGTCGGTACTGCAGTATGGGACAGCAGATTTTTTTTTCTTTTTCTCGATGTTGGCCCCATAGTAAAAGTTGTTCAGTTTGGTGGTCTAAACCACCCCCTTAAGTATTACTAGGGTGTTTTGTTCCACCCTGGTATAAAAATAAATTGCTGTTCGTTAGTCTAGCAAAAACTCAAAAATGACTCGGCTGATTTCCAGCATATAAAAATGTATACAGGTTGAAATTGAAATCATTAGCATCCTTTTAAACTAAGATTCTACCCATCAAACTGAACAAATTTTACCATTTTTTTTGATCGGATCGGTTTGGTCCCATAGTAAAAGTTGTTATAAATAATACAGGGTCCTTCTTAATATGCTGACACTTTTTTAAGGGGATAATCAGACCGTCAAACTGAACAACTTTCTGTATTGCACCAAAATCGAAATCGCGAAAAAAAATCAGCTCTTCCATACAAAACTGCACCCCTACTTGAGCCAAATGTATGGTACAGCAGATTTTTTTTCGCGATTTCAATGTCAGTCTCATAGAGAAAGTTGTTCAGTTTGATGGTCTGATCATCCCCTTAAAAAAGTCTCAGCATATTAAGTTGGACCCTATGTATACAAAGTGTTACAAAAATACAAATAAACATTTAAGGGGGTGGCATAGACCATCAAACTGAACAACTTTATATATGGCACCAACATCGAAATCGCGAAAAAAATTCTGCTCTTCCATACAAAACTGCAAACTTTCTCCAACCAAATGTATGGGACAGCTGATTTTTTTTTCGCGATTTCGACGTTGTTCCAATAGAGAAAGTTGTTCAGTTTGATGGTCTGATCATTCCCTTAAAAAAGTGTCACTATATTAAGAAGGACCCTGTATATAATAAAATAAATAATAAATTGTTATAAATAATGCAATCATACTTACATGAGGTACCGATAGCAGCAACAAGCACAACGAGCACCGTCTTACCGAGCGTCATGGTAGAATCACTGTCTAGAGAGATGTGTGACTTATCCCGATCGACGCCTGTTTTATACCACGGCTCAATGATTAATGAATGAATGAATGAATGAAACATACTTTGATTAATCAAGTGACGCATGTGTAAATACCGTTTAAGTATGGATTTTTGGCATCTAATTAAGATTAAACTTAATTAAAAGTTCAATACCTACTGGAAGTCGCTCTTAAGGGGGTCGCTCAAAGGTTATCGGTTTGTTCATTCGGTTAATACCATTATCTTTTTTAATTATTGGGCCTATGTCTTATGGACGAAAAATAACAAGGTATTTCCTGACGTATGGGAAATTTCAAGTGGAAAGAGCCGGGAGGGAATTTTTCGACTTTAGGCGTATTTCACCAAGTATTGGGAGTCAGGGTTCGAGATTAGAATCGCATAGGTTATCAGGTTGTTCATTCGGTTAATACCATTATCTTTTTTAATTATTGGACCTCTGTCTTATGGACGCAAAATAACAAGGTATTTCCTGACATATGGAAAATTCCAAGAAAAAGGGGAGGGAAGGAATTTTTCGACTTTAGTAGTGCGTATTTCGCCAACTATTGGGAGCAGGGTGTCAAGATTAGTATCGCATACTTCACCAACTATCTACGATTGATTTAAAAAAAATTAAAACCTATCTAAATCTACACTAATATTATAAAGAGGAAAGATTTGTACCTATTTTTGTATGTTTCTAATGAATAGGCTCAAAAACTACTGGGCCGATTTAAAAAATTCTTTCACCAATAGAATGCTACATTCTTCCAATTTGACATAGGCTACATTTCATTTTGAAATAAATTAGGGATCCTTGGTAAAATTTGAAAATAAAAATATTTGTGAAAAAAAGTGTTTTATATCCAAATTTCCAAAAATAAATAATTGTCAACCGGTGCGAAGCCGGGACGGGCTGCTAGTCCTATATAAAAATACGCACAGGCTTGAATTTGCATTGGATTATCTAATTTATATTTTTTCTTAATTTCACAACACCATTGTTTAGCAGTTCATAGAACACAAAACTGCAGTTCATATTCAAATGTATGGGACAGCAGATTTTGTTGTGTTGTCTGCATAGTGAAAATTGTTCAGTTTGATGGTCTGAAGTTTAGACAATCTAACTGAAGGTTAGACTCTAAACCAACCGTTTTGATGGTGTACAAAGCCAAACTCGATAAAAAGCCGCAAATCGATGTACTGGGTAGCCATTTGGCACACAGGCACATTAGTTTAAATCAATTTGACTGGCTTGTTTATGACGTCATGATTTTTTTGTATGAGAATTTAAAAAATAGTTTTTGAAACCTATCGTGTGGGGTATAAAATGAAAGGGCTTCATGAGGCGGTTCTAATAACATACTACACCATTACCTATCAACGACTTGTTTTATAATAAACTAAAAGTATTTTCGAAACATCCATTTTGGGATTCTCCAGTTTGGAAACGGCTGATTATATTTTAATCTAAAATCAAAAAACCTAATTGAAAAAAAAAATGTAATCCATATTTATTTTTGCATTATTAAAAAGTTCTGAGCTTCAATATATTTTTTTTCGAAACTTATTGAACGCGAACATTTCAAACCAGAAAAATAAGTCATATGAAATGAAAGGTGTATGTACCGAGATGATAGACCAAATGTGTAACTTGTATGGACCGTGTAGTATTGAACTACTAAGTGGGCATATCCATTAATTTTACATTCATCGAAGATTAAACTGTACTGTAATATTTAGCCTCCCAATGACTACTACTTGTAAGACTTTATATATAAATATTTTATAATCGTTTTCAGATCCTAAAGAAGCAAGTGCAATCGTTGACGATGCATCAGAAGAAGTTAGAAGATGAATTACAGCAGATAGAGGAGAAGTTCGAGGCGAAGAAGCGCAAGTTTATAGAGAGCAGCGAGACTTTCCAGGAGGAGCTTAAGAAGGTTAAATATTACTTCAAAGTACCGGGGCATGTCGAACACAACGACATGTCATCCACTTAAAACGACACCAAGAATTGAAAAGTTTTTGAAATTGTTAAAAAAAAATGGTGACCAAATCTGTCAGCAAAATTGTAGAATTCGCCGCATTAGGGTTGAGCCTCGGAAGCACGGAATTGCAATTTTTCAATCTCTATCCTTTTCTGTCGCTCAGGAACGTCATTGGCTAGAGGGAGAAAGGTTGCAAGCACTGCCGCGTGCAATCGCATTCCCGCTATCTTTCTCGCTCTAGCAAATGACCGTCCTGAGCGAAAGAAAAGGATATAGCGTCTAAAATGCGATTCCGTGCTGTCAGGTGAGGTGCATCCCTTAGCTAACGGTAACATGAATAACCGGTCGTATGGGATATTCCGAAAGGGGCCGGATTCGACCTTGAATTTCTACCCTTAACACAATGTTTATAGTCCATTTCTAACTTGTCGGTCGCTCCAACTGTCAACTTGTTGTCCAACTAATGCCGATGATTTGTCATAGTGAACACAAGTTACTAATGATGATGATATGATGATATCTACTTAGTCCCGTGTGTGCTGAACCTCGGTAACATTGTAGCACTGCAAGCCAGCTGTGGACTAAGAGACATTCGGGTGCATGGTGGAGCGAGCGCGAATGTCTCTTCGATAATGCCGACGATTTGTCATAGTGAACACAAGTTACTAATGATGATGATATCTACTTAGTCCCGTATGTGCTGAATCTCGGTAACATTGCAGCACTGCAAGCCAGCTGTGGACGAAGAGACGTTCGGGCGCATGGTGGAGCGCGCGCTGGAACAAATGCGCCGCGGCATCAACCCGGCCGCACCGCCGAGGCTCAACGTCGCCGAGAGAAAGGACGAGGTCACTTCACCCTACTTAATATTCAATCAATAGCATCAAGGCTACTAATTGGGGCCTGTTTCACAATTTCTGAATAGCTGATACAGGGTGTTAGGGTAAACAGTTGCATTACTTTAAGGGGTGATTGTACCCATGATACTGAACAACTTTCTCTAAGAAACCTATTGAAAATACGCAACTGGACATTATCACACAGATTATCGTGTTCCATTTCAAATTATCTGGTTCTTAAAGTACCGGTGTCTAAAGATACAAATAATTAAACCAAAAATTTTCCCCACAGCCAATGGAAACAGACCAAGCTCAAAGCAAGGCAGAAACGAATGGCCCAAACCCCCCCACTCAAGTGGACAAAGTGTCGACAACTGAAGTCAAGGCTGAAGCCAATCTGGAACCAAAGGCGGAGCCAGAGAGTAAGGAGAAGGAAGCCCCAGCTGAAATCGGCAACATTCCTCCAGAGCCTGAAGGTTAGTTGCTGTGGAACCCTCACACACTAGCAATTTATCAGCGCTTTCTCTTAAGCGATCAGCGAAGCGAAGCAATAAAGCGCAGCGCAATCTTACAGCTAGTCGCTAGTGTGAAAAGGCTATAAGATCTCATTCTGCCATGTGAATTCTGGCTTGAATAGGCCACTCCACTCCATTATGGATGTTCGACGAGGCGCCCTTAGTCTCCTAAGGTTGCCTTGGACTTTTTTAGAGGGCGAGGGCCTCGGAAACACTAAACAGGTTTAAAATAGATTAGGTTAATAGACTTGAACCCGATTGACTGATTGCGATGAAACTTTGGTGTGTTATAGTGCGAATGCCCGGTAAGGTTTATGAAAAGGTGTATGGATTAGCAATATTTAAAATAGAAAATGAGAAATCTAAAACACATTTCATTCTACGAGAAATGTAGGTACCATTTCCAAATTGTTGAATAAATCAAATCTAATGAATGTCTACTATTTATCACAGTTACACCAAATGAAGAGAAGCCGCAAGAGATAAAAGCTGAAATAAAAGAGGGCCCCGTGCCGCCGCCAGGGCCCCCCGCGCCCCCTACCGGGCCTCCTGGTCCTCCCGGGGCCCCGGGGCAACACATGGCCTCTCCACCACACCACGGTTAGTTCTTTAGCAATCTTATGTAGAAAATGCGCATCCAATTAGAAAAAGAAAAAACAAAGATGTTCAAAAAAGTTTGGATTTTGTCAGTCACATCCATGATTCTGTCTCGGATAGAATGTTCATACAGAAAAAGATATGAACATGTGATAAACGTCATACATTTCTTGACGGTCCGTGTTTTCTCGGATTCAGATCGGACGCATTGTGTAATCGCGCTTAGGTTGATGAAGTTATATATTATTTTGATAATATATTTGCGAAATGGTGAATGAATAGTTCAAAACAAAAATTATCAACCTAAGCCTAATGAAAGCTCTGTTAAGATGTATGTCATTAGATTTACATTTTAATTTGAATGCTATTTTTTGCAGCAATGATGATGCCTCCGAACCCTAATGCGCCCGGGCCCCATCCCGGCCCACCTCACGCCGGCCCACCCCCACCAGGTATTTTACACAATTATTACATACACGATAGAGCAGAATCTTATGGTGGTACTTCACATGGCGTATTTGGCAATTATCACGCATGACAAATACACTTTTCTACGTGAAAATAGACGATAAAACTATAAAAGTCTGTCGCATATTTGTCATTGTCGTAATATTTGCCAAATACGTCATGTGAAGTGTCACCATGAAGTCCTTTACCTTGTGCCAATTTGGGCACGGGTTAGCAAGATGTCATAAATTATGATTTCTTTGAAATAACCTATACAGGATGACATTGATATCATCCTTTTTAAACTAAGAGTCTACTGGTTACACTGAACAACTTTTACTTTGGGAGCAAACCGATCAGAGCAAAATAAAATCTGCTGTTCCATACTAAACTGCCTACTCGATTCAAATGTATGCAACAGCTGATTTTTTTTGCTCCAGTCGGTTTGCTCCCATAGTAAAAGTTGTTCAATTTGACGGGTACAATCACCCCTTATAGTAATGCAACTGTTTCCCTAACACCCTGTATAGGTAAATACAACATTTTTAAATTTATTAGTCTTCTCGACCCAAATACTGCGATTTCTCAAGACGAAAGTTTTTAACAAGTCTACTGCCAGTGATGACACAAGGAACTAAGACGTGGTCGCTCACTCAAGGTTCCATGTCACTCGGAGGGCAATGGAGAACGCTAGGAGTTCCCTGTCTAATCAGAAATGAAGAGATTCGCAGAAGTACCAGCCGACATAGCCCAAAGAATGGTTGTAACAGAAGTGTGTGTGTGTACATTGAAGATATTTACAAAAAAAGATGACGATATGGTTTTTAGGTGTCCCTGACTCCAAAATCAACCTTTTTTTAGAATTTTTGTCTGTCTGTTTGTGTGTTTCTTTGTGCAAGCATCACGCGAAAACTACTGAACCGGTTTTGATGAAACTGTTTTTTTGATAGCTTATGAGCTGACTTAAAATCTGCTATATAATGAGTGTAGTAGACTTATAAACGCTTATCTTGCAGCAGGGTATGGGACAGCGTACGGGCCGCGGTACTACGGGTACGGGGGCAGCTTCCCCAGCTACCCCGCGCACCCGTACTACCCCGCCGCGCCGCCCCCTCCCGCGCCCGACCACTACCCGCTCCACGCGCCGCTCCCCCACCCGCCGCACCAGCCCCACCCGCCGCCGCCGCAGCCGCAGCCCCAGATGCACCACGACATCAAGCGTACGTACTCACATATTAAGGGATATAATTCGGAGCGCGCTCCGCAATGAAAGTCAATGAAATTTTGCTGAAACAATCTTGAAACAAATATCTATGCTTGAATGGAGTCATATTTTCGTTAAATATACAGTTTCAATGCTTGGATTAATTTAAGATTTGTATGGAAATCTTTGAGGCACTGTAACTTTAAAACTATACATTTTAACGAAAATCTGACTCTATAGAAGCATAGAAATTTGTTTTTAGATTGATTCTGAATAATTTCATTGAGTTTAATTGGTTTGTATTAAAAATATCACCATAGTACGTTTGTATGGAGCGCGCTCCGAATTATATCCTCTTAACTATTATACAACTGTAACAAAAGTGTATCTGTACATTGAAGATATAAATAATTATCATATGGTTTTCAGGTGTCCCTGACTCCAAATCAACCTTTTCTAGAATTTCTGTCGGTTTGTTTGTGCGAGCATCACGCGAAAACTACTGAACCGATTTTGATGAAACTTTTTTTGTTTGCTAGCTTTATGATCTGACTTAAAATTTGGTATATAATTTGTGCGGACGAAGTACGGGGGCATGACAACAAGCGAACGTACAGGGTCCTTTAGAATTGGTATGCTGAATGCGCACCGCAGATTGCGATTCATTCCCCAGTCGCCAGGCGTGCCTTGCGCACCGCGGGACCGGTTATTGCAGACCTACGACGTAGCAAGTTAGCAGTGAACGTATTAAAAGAATTATCAGACCATCGAACTAAAATCAACTTTATGGTACCAATATCGTAATAACGAAAAAAATCGACTGTTCCATGCAAAATTGTAATGTCAAGCACGGCTAGCATGCCACCCACGAAAAAGCAACAAAAATGTCATGCGCGCTCTTTTTGGCATAGGTAAAATAACAAAGATGAAGGCACTTCTCGATTTTTATCGTTTTCTCATGGCATGGGGTGGCATGAGAGGCCTACTAAATAACGCGCGAGCGTGACAATCTGGAGCAATAACGGGCTTCATACTCCACTTTTTTCTAAAATCAACTTTTTGATAATGTCTAATCGCGTCTTATGGCAAAACTGATGTTTATAAATCCATGTACCATTGGAGGATTCCTACAACCTTTTCCAAAACGTCGAGCACCGGTTTCATTTGACAATCATGAGCCGACGTAACTTTTATAATTTGTATACAAATGATTAATTGCATAGAACTAATCTTGTCAATCTCTTTTGCAGCGGAGGAGCCACCAGCGAAGAAAGAGTCCGAATGATTGTCACCAAAACGCGTCGTCAAACGACGGCGCAAGTCCTCCTCGAAGGACCAACAGTGAACGGACAGTTTGTGCACCGGTTCAACTTAACTGAGGACTTTATCGTGATAGTGATACGGTTTAAGATACACTTGCAATCGGTTTCGGACTATTCAGAGGACTAAATGCGGTGAAAGAAGGGTAGAGACAGGATTTCATTTTAGGTGGGACCTTCATCTCAAATCTAGGGTTCTGGGGTCCCAGGACAGATCTAAAGCATCTTATTTGAAGTGGCATCATGGGCCCTCTGAAGCCGCCCTTGTATTGGAGAATACTAAAAATGAAAGCCTTAGGCTTACTTTCTACTGAGCGGCGCCACCTCAAGCGATTTTTGAGCGTAGCCGTTGCCGGATATATCACCGCGATTCCGCGACATTTTTGAGATCAGTGTCGCGGCGATTCAGTTGTGACGTCGTTGTGGTGCAATTGCAAAATCGCCGACGACCAAAAATCGCTTGTTTGATATGACTTCTCAGAAACAGTCGCTGTGACTAGCTATGGGTAGTACTAGTATTTATTATGTGCTCTAGCTTGACAACAATCGATGCGACATAATGTTAACTTTATCACATACATAAACAATTTAACTATTCCCTTTCAGTTTCTTTAAATAATAAGGGTTGAGCCTCATCTGGCAGCACGGAATCGAATTTTTTCACGCTCTATCCTTTTCTGTCGCACAGGAACGTCATTGGCTAGAGCGAGAAAGGTCTTAGCACTGCCGGTGCTGCTAAACAATGCTTGGTCTTTTGATACGTCGTCGCTCAGTAGTGAATAGGCCTTAAACTTTGTAAAATTTAAAGCTTGTTCATAGTTATTGCTCAGTTGTTAGAAACTAGGTCTTTGCCCAAGAGCGGGACAGCAACGGCTGATTAAATACACTTTAAACAAAACAATATCCATACGATTTTGTATGGATACATGAAATGTAAAATGTGGTGTATTTAGAAAACAATGAATTGTAAAGAAATAATTTTTAATACAGAGTTTTAGATTAACTTTAATATTTACATTAAGATCTTATTTCTGTATAATTTAAATAAATATAGCTTAGGATATAATGAAATATTTTGTACGATCTATCTGAAGTCATCTTGTATTCTGTTGCTATTCCTGCCGAACTGCACAATGATGGGCCGGCCACTTAGTATGGTGCCGTTGAGTTCATCCAGTGCCCTCACAGCTAGGTCTTCATCTGAAAACATGCAATAAATCGATTGTATTTATTCTTATTTCGTTTCATTAGCTCTTTACCAAATTACAATCCAGAAGTGCTATTTTTTAATCTCGCACTTTCACACATTCGTGATCGAATATCTCCATGGAAATTTTGAAATTAGGATGTGTGAGGCGCGGTTTATACAGAAGAGACGTGTGGCGTCGGTGGATAGTCAAAGTAACACAATTATAAACCTTATAAGCCCGCGCCTCCAGGTGACGTCGCCTGCAATTGTCCTTTACGACAAAAACGACGCTATGCCACGTACCATACGGTTTATATTGTGTTACTTAGATTATCCGCCACCGCCTCTTCTCATCGCCTCATCGAACCTTCTGTTCACCCATTCTAGATTATAAATTGAAATGCAAATTACATTTGGTTTATAATTTAGCTAAAAGCCCCGACCACATCCCTCCCGATGTGGTCAGAAATATGTTTATTTCATGTAATTGCTAAACCTACCATCTGCCTTGCATGCAATTTTAACAAGGCTCACTTTTAGCATGCTTTAAGCATATTGCCTGCCTCCGAGGTCTAATGGTTAAGAGCACACGGAGGTCGTGGGTTCGATTCCCACGGGGGACACCTAGTGATATGTCACTTTGTGCGTTTTTCCCCAGTTGGTTAGGACATTGCAGGCCGAATCACCTGATTGTCTGTAAAGAAAGATGATTCCGTGCTTCGGATGGCACGTTAAGCCGTTGATTCCAGCTATTATCTCTCGTGGTGGTAGTTGTTACATAAAAACCGTAAGGCGGTCTGAAAAAACTGACACCAGGGCTGCCCACACGACAAGAATATATTGAAGATTTCAAGATGAAATTAATTACTTGTATAGATGCCTAGCTTTTCATCCATTGAACTATACATAACGAAACCCTGGATAAAATGGGGTAGTCCATTCTAAGCCACACAACTCCGTCGGAGGCGAAGAATCGAAGATGAACTGAACTTACTTATAAAAGAGACAAAAGCCTGTCCCCTCATCCTGCCAGACATCAGCCTCACGTCGACAGGTCCGCCGTTATCCAGCTGGAACTGGTTGAACAGCACGGAAAGCTGGTCTTGCGTTACCGCTGGGGCTATGTTCTTCAAGTATAACACCTGCAATTTTTGGGGTGGAATGTTCATGTCATATTCGCCAGTTTTTGGTTACGCAGCACCAACGCCACACAATAGGTCCCAGTCGTAGCCTGATGCGCGCGATAAGGCTTTATCAGGCCTTTTATCCTTAGACCATATAGCAAGGGACCAGCCTCGCGTTAGCATTTCCCCTCTGCCACGTTACTAGATCAATTAATCATGTGCACATACAATTTTATAGCATAGCATATGCTCACGACTATATTACCCGAGGGGGTAGTCAGAGATATTCTGAAAACTCAAACATCCATGTTTCTCCAGTAGTACCGAAACTCTGTCCAGTGTGACGTAGGGTGAGCCCGTCGCCACATAATGGACAGTGGGTACAATACATGCCTCGAAATTGAAGCATGCAGGTTTCCTGACGATGTTTTCCTTCACCGAAAAGTCAGTGGTACAATTTTATACCTTATCACTAAACGAGATAGCCTATAATTGCGGAACAATAATTTCAAACTAGTCAACAAATTTTAACTATCAAAATTTGAATCTGCTTAAGTTATGAAATAAAATCAACGATACGGATTTCATGTTACCTCGTCCCCCACAAAAAATTGCAGAAAAGTTTGTTAGACGAATTACACGCGTAACTCGTCCATAGTTATATTGTCTCAGCTTACGTATGTACGGGCGATATCGCATCAAGTCAGTCGAATGCCCGTCTATCTATTAATTTTGGTTCAATACGTGCGCGTATATGTGTGCGTGTTTTGTGCCAACACTGACCAATCACCAGTATGTTAGTATTCCACGTTAGTTCCTACTTCTACTAAAATCATGAAAACCTTGAAACGGACCCATATGTGGGCCATTCACTAAACGCAATGAACCTTCTTAGGGTGTCAGGTATAAGTATAAACAATGTTTTGTAATAAACAGGTATCTGGATGCTTTTGGCGAAATAGCCAAATTAGCACAGAACAAAGATGTTCGAGGATAAAAGTGGTGAAGAGTTTGAAAAAATACCAGTAGATGGCGTTATGTCCCTTAAAGACTTTGACTATTTATATGTGGACTGGTTACGCGTGTAATTCTACTAACAAACATTTCTGCCACTTTTTGCGGAGGCGAGGTAACATGAAATCCGCAACTTTGGATTTTATTCGCTATAACTTTAGATTCTAATTTTGAATGTTAAAAATCATGAAAAGTAGTCTTGTGTGAACCCCAAACGTTCTAAGTTCGAAGTTATTATTTCGCAATTATAGGCTGTCTCGTTTAGTGATAAGGTGTAAAATTAAAAAGAAAGCAATTTTAGGGTGAAGAAAAGCCGTGGTGGTCCAGTGGCGAGTAACCTTGCCTGCCGTGCAGGAGGCGATGGTTCGATCCCCGTCCAAGCCGACTCGTACCAATGAGTTTTTCGGAATTTATGTATGATTTGTAACACCACTGGCTTTTCGGTGAAGGAAAACATCGTAGGGAAACCTTCATGCTTCAATTTCGAGGCATGTATTGTACCCACTGTCCATTACAAGTGGCGACGTGCTCACTCCTCGGCACACTGGACAGTTTCTGTACTGGATGCTCTGAGGTTTCAGAATATCTCTGACTACCCCCTCGGGGAATATAGTCGTGAGCATATGCTATGCTAATAAAAAAGAATGAAGCTCAAAATGCTTGACATACTTATAAGTTTTAATAAACACAAACTTACTTTCGAAGGAATCCCAGGCTCATAATCTTTAAACCTCTCAATCTTTCTAATATCATCAATGCACATCTTCGTGCCCTCCAACAGTTGTTCCTCTGCAGCATTCACCGGTATCACAATATCTACGGCCTGATAATCATCACCCCGTAACTCTGGCCTATCCCTAACAGGTTCCAATCGGACAATTTTGTTGTCTTTAATCGTATACATGGTCTGTTTTTTCGGACCAATCATAGGTTTTTCTGGTGGTTTCTGGACTATTGCGGGCATCTCTTTGACATCCCATAGACTGCCTGGACGACTGATTTTAGGTACATTGTCTTTGATAGGGATCCCAATGACTTGTTTACTTTGTGATAGAATTCGTTCCTTTTTTCTTTCGAAACGTCGAAGTATTTTTCGCCTTTTGGTTATAGGGATGATGTCTTCATTTTTTAAATGACCGAATAGATTTTCTTCTAATTCTTTTATGTCGTTCATGGGATGTCCTTCTGGATAGAAGGTTATGGGCTTCTTTTGGAGACGTTGGAATATGTCATCAGAGTTTGAAGTGCTTGGTTGTTCTTGTGAAGAGTTTGAGCTGAAAATAAATAAAAATTTTAAGAATTTGGTATGTCACGTTTTTTTTGGTCTTCATTTTATATTTTTTACGGAAAGAAGACATAATTTTAAGAAACCAATACAATTTTTATTGCCTAAATTTAATTTTTAATTGACTTTGACACCAATTTTGTATTGAATTTCGTACAGCGCTCCTAGTGGTTACGTTGAGAACTAATTTCTGCCATACGAAATTGGCGACGTTACTACAGTAGTAAAGTGCAGTGAAAACTCATGGTTGGTCTACAGGCCTATGACAGCTTTAGTTCCGATAGGTCCGTTGTGACACATCACACTGGACAGAGTTTCGGTACTACTGGTGAAACGTGGATGTTCTGAGGTTTCAGAATATCTCTGACTACCCCCTCGGGGAATATAGTCGTAAGCATATTCTTATGCTTATGCAATAATCTCGAAATGGTTTTCGATTCAGCCCTCCAAAAAAAAACTTGACATACCGAATTTGGAATGTATTGAACATGGCAAATTTTTGACCCTTTTCCAGTCATGTGGGTGGGACAAGTTTTTTTTTGCAGGCAGTATTTTCTTGTCACACTGGACAGAGTTTCAGTACTACGGTGAAACGTGGATGTTCTGAGGTTTCAGAATATCTCTGACTACCCCCTCGGGGAATTTAGTCGTGAGCATATGCATATGCTTATTTTCTTGTCTTTCTTTTATAGTGTTATCTTTTGATCCATTGAATGAGCATGCAATGAAATGCATGCAGCACGCATGCGCGCTCACGCGAATGATAAGGCCTTTAAAGACTTTCATTTTTGACAGTAGGTGGGCTTGATCTCGCTTTTCTAGTCATTCTCTTTCTTTAGAAACTAGAAATGGCATCAAAATAAAAATAGTTGCAAAAACAAGACAGACATAAGTCTCTTTCTGTTGTCTCTCCTTTTTTTTTTAGCATATAAACGCTAACTAACTACATTGAGTGAGCAAGAAAAAATCTATGTTGTTTGTGGACAAATTCGAATTATTGTGGACCTACGATGTAGGTCAGCAGCAAACGTGTTAACCATAATAAATGGCACAATAAATAAAAAGAAGTGGTGGGCTGAATAGAAAGTGTTGCTCTAAACACATTGCTTAAATCATCTGCAGGCTGATGATGATTGTTGATTAGATGAGACAAGATGTTGTATTGTAAAAGTCAGTCCCAATTCGAGTTTATGTAAATATTCGACTTTTTAAATAATAATTACTATGGATTTGAACACCTACCTTCCGACATTTTGAGAACTATTAATTTTATTATAAATGGCTTCCAACTTTGATTCCAGAATGTTAGATTCTATTTTCTTGCGCTGGTCTAGTAGACCAGCTTCATTTTGTTGATACAACTTGATTTCTTCACTAGACAGACCAATCTTCTTCAGCCATTCCAAGTGTTGAGCCTGGTCTTCAGCAGTTGTGAACTCCTGGAAACTTGATAATCCATATCTGTTGAACGGGAGCACTTCCGCGGTCTTCTCGAATTCCTTGGGTAGCTGCTCCGAGCTGAAATAAGCAGGAAATAATGAATAACAAAGTAATATTTCGACACCGAATTTATGGAATATGTACTAACCACATAATTTTATTAAGTACTTTTCGGCGAAAATGTCAAGTAACAGTTAAAACTTTTGTAAATACAATAGAATATCCACTAAAATAAGAAATTGTACAGAAAATAATGTTTACAGAAAATTACAAAAAATCGATTTCTGCGGTTCTGTGCACCATGGCGCGTCATCTTCGATGACGTAGAACACTTTTCTATCTCTTTTGTCATCTTGTTATCTCGATTAGTATGAAAGAGATAGACGTAACGGCTATGCTGTGATTGTAGTGTGTTACGAAGCGGAAAAACTTGATTGATCTGAGGGAAAAACGCAGCTTTTGACAGCCTTTTTTTTATTTTGGCCCGACAATTTGGTCTTTTTGCCTTCTGGACAATACCTTCTAACGTGGCGGGACTAAGACCGTCGCGTCGGAGGCCCAGGGCGGCAAAACTAAATGAGGCCCCACGGTCTTTCCCGAAATTTGCAATTAATGATGATTCTATTTCCGACTTTCTTTGACTATGTGTGAGGCCTCCAACGCCAAAGTCCAACTCCGAACATATTTTGGATTTGATAAAAAAATACCATATTAATCTTTCAGCAGCAGCAGCCTCATGCCGTGTTGTTGCGTCAGAAGCTTATATTTTGTGATTTTCCTGGTATTTTCGCTTGAGTTGAGAATCCTTGAGAAGCCCTAATTCTTCTCCGTTGTAAGACATAATAATGTCAGTGATTACTTTGTTCCTTGGTCAAATATCCCTATTTTTGCATTCTGGAATAACTATACATACCTATAACTCCAAGTTCTATACAAAAATAGCTTGACGACAGCAGCGCCAAAACGGAAATGTTGGAACTAAGTGCCAATTTCACTGTCGCATCTGTACCTGTAGCTAGTAATCTGTATCTGCACTGCAGCAGTCTGTGGTCAGAGTTTGTGGTTTTGCCACTGACATTTTGATTTTCCGTGAGTTTTGTTTCCGATCTTTGGGCTTTATTATTTTGTAATATCATGGTAAAAATATTCTTTCGTCAGATGTAACAACCAGACTGTGAGAACCTTACGATTCAAGATACCAACGCGTACCACTGAACTAACCTTAGTGCTTACACAAAAAACAAAAACATGAATAATACGTGGACCACCGACCAATATCAGATACCAAACATGATGAATATGCCGCCAATGATGCAAAGCATGATGCCGCCGCCGCTTATGCCGCCGATGTGCATGATGAACGAAATGGCAATGCCGTTGCCGGGAAATCCTCCGTTACCTGCCGGGCCATCCACGCCTTTGATAGGGCCCGTGATGCCTGAAAACTTGGATCAAGGCGCGGAGGATATGAACGTGGTAGGTCAGGATAGTGACAATGAGGAGCAGGCGCAGAAGAATCAGAAGAGTAAAGACAGGGATAGGAGAGATCAAAGGGATAGCAGAGGTGAGGATAGGATAATCTTTATTAAAAGGAATTTCAAATATATTGACGTAGGCTTTGACCGACATAACAGCTAGCTAGTTTTCTTCCTTCTCTTCTCGAGATGGTATTTTCTACACCGGTATCACCATTGTTTACATTTTGTATCTCTAATTCCTGGATGTGTATATTTCAAAATAAAAAACTAATCTGCTACTAACTTGATTACTAATAATGCTGCATTTACACAGTTTGAGTATGACCCCACTCAATGTGGATCTATCAAGTTCAAACAAAATTCTCATCCAGGCATTTTCCAATCATTGGAAGCCAAACTCTGCTCGAAAATACGAATACTCTAAATAATCAGCAAAATTGATTTATTCATAAATCAGCAGAACAGAATATTATTCATCCCATTTATCAATGATTTCTACCGCTAAACTAACTAGATTTATTCTAAGGTTTATTTTTCAAAGCTATTTTAGCATAAACTAAAATAATGTAACTTTACAGATCGTTCCCGCCAACCTCGTGCTCGATCCCGCGATCGCTATGACCGTAACCGTGACAATGATCGTAGCAACATAGGACGTAACGATAGGAACAGCAGAAATGACCGGAACGATAGGAATGACAGGAATGATCGCAGCCGTCGTGAAAGGCGTTCCAAGTGGGACAGTTCAAAGGACAATGAGCAGGGTCAAGGGAACGGATTGGGGATGGGGATGATGATGCCAACAGGTGAGAAAACATATGACATATTTCAACCCTTCCCGCAAGGTACTGTTTGGATACCGCACACCCAGCGAAGCGCAGCACAGAGCATTTTTCACTGCAATTGTCCACTTAGCTTGCACTGAAATAACATCGAAAACCAATTACCTAATTCAGTGCTGCTAGATGTGCGATAATTATCATAGATCCACGATATTTTCCAGTGGCATGCAATAGAAAATAAAAGACTGGTATCGCACGATAATTAATAAAAATATCATAATGGTGATGATGATGATGATGATGATGATACTTTTAAATGTTATGAAATCTGTGAATCCAATCACTATTTTCAACCATATTTTCCATTATATTACAACGATACATCATACTGGTAAAACAGTTTAGTATTGGGTAAAAACAGTGCTCAAATATTACTAAAATTGAAGTTGTAATGACAAAAATTGAGATACAAATATTTCCTCACTGTGTCACAATCAAGAATTTGTACTAAGATTCCCTAAACCTCGTACTTACCTTCCTGTATAGGTAACATTAAATACTGGTATATGATGTAGCAAAGAATGATTGAATTTCTTACATAATTTTGTTCTCTTTTAGACTCTAAGCCACGTTTTATACAGAAGAGACGTGTGGTGGTTTCGGATAATCTAAGTAACACAATTTAAACCTTATAGTACGTAGCATAGCGTCGTTTTTGTAGTAAAGGAGAATAGCGCCCGTGCCTCCAGGTGACGTCGCCTGGAGGCGCGGGCGTAATTCTCCAAACGACGCTATGCTACGTACTATAACTACTACTCTTCTGTATAAACCTCGCCTTAGATACAATAATTTTGGGGATTTATGATGTGATAAAAACACGATAATTTTGCTGTCAATCTGGGATAATTCTTAACTTATGAATCTGGCAACACTGACCTACCTACTTTTCACCTCAAATTGCGTTGATTCTCTCGGGGACTAAGTTGATTTTCAATGTTATTACAATGCTATCAAAGTGGATAATGGTTAAACCAGACCTGTTCCACACCACGGACACTGTCAGTGGAGTTGATAGCTGTCATTACATACAAATGGGAAAAATTTAAAAGAAGAGTTAAGCATGTGCGATACTGTTGCGTGCGAGGGAGACAGGAATACGCATTTGCTTAAGAGGAATCACGATTCAACCAGAGCGAGGGGGGGGGGGGGAGAGGTAAAAAGTAGGTGGGAGGCAGGTAGTGTCCTGTATGTAGTAACTTTTTCTTATACTGTGCCTGTACCATGTTTGTATGTCTTTATAGTCAAGATTTTGTGATAAGACTGAGTGAGTGAATTTAAAATAAATAATTTCTGTTCAGGTGGTCTGTCATACAACAACATGAATAATATGGCCCAGCAACCCATGGACATGCAAAACATGACTGCAAATATGTCAAACATTACACCAAATATGATGGCAGGGAATAACATGCAAAACATGATGCCAGGGAACAATATGATGCCAGGCAGCAATATGTTGCCAGGCACAAATATGATGGCAGGCAACAATATGATGGCAGGCAACATGATGCCAAACATGATGGGCAACTACGATCAGAATATCATCATGATGAATCAGCAACAAATAATGCCAATGATGAATCAACCAATCTTCGTCAACGGGGCAGCTTTGCTACCTCCCGTTCCTGGAATCACGATGCCAAATCGTAGAGAAAAACCGCCAGGATGCCGAACCATCTTCGTGGGTGGATTACCAAACGGCGTTCATGAAGATGTTATCGGGGAGATTTTCCATCGGTTTGGGGGTATTTGCAATGTTAAGCTGCACCGTCAGGGGGTCTGTCATGTGCGGTTTGAGAAGCAAGAGTCTGTGGAGCAAGCATTCTTCATTTCTGGGTTTCGGTTCAAGTCTCACGATCAGACTGATAATGAAGCTACTACATTGTTTATTGATTATGCATTGGTAAGTTTTCGTTTTATTATGTTTTTTCTATGAGTAAGACCTGACTAGTCTATATAAATAGAACAAAATCAATTACATTTCTCAAATTTCCTGAACGAGATACTGTACCAGCCCACAGATTTTAGAATTAGATTCATTATTTATAATTTTTTATAAAGGACTTTTATACAAAAATGTCCCATTGTATCTGGTCTTGATTCTATTTTAATTTATTTAATGAGACACTGATGAGTTTGCAAAGGCGAAGACTTTTCTTGCAGCATCGGAGCCTGGTGATGTCATGATCTCATGAAATATGGCCACATAATATCGAATTAGTCCTTTATCAAAGTTAATGTCTTTTCCAGACTCTGTAGCCATTTCTGGAATTATGCATCCTACAAAATAATTTATCCTTAATCGTATCGCATACAGAAGGAGTCGAGGTGCGGGCGCGCCTTGGCAATTTGACATACGGTCGATAATTGTATACCAAGAATAAATCGCTCGGATTGGTATGATATACAATTAACGACCGTATGTCGAGGTCGCCAAGGCGCGCGCCCGTGTCTCGACGCCGCTTCGACTCCTTTTGTATGCTATACGCCTTAGAGTGCAAAGCATGGCTGAGCTAATGATTCGGAATGACAGATAGTGACAAGTCACATCCAACCCTAAGAAGTTACAAATCATATACATCCATACAAATTATCATTTCAAATTATCATACATACCATACTTATGCTTTGTGAAATTCAAATTTTTAACTTGGTGATCGTGCTATAATGTCCTTGATTCTACAGAACCGTGACGATCAGAGCGAGTATGAGAAGAACAAGCGTAACCGTGACCCGACTCCCCCTCGTGTGGAGCCCTATTCCTCGCAAGCACTCGTCGCCATCACTGACAAGATCAAGAGCGATGAGCAGTTCATTGAAGCTGGCCCCGTGAGTACCTACAAAAAACTTTATGGTCCTCTGTGTATGTAACTGAAAATCTTATAATGATCATACAAATCCTATTAGTAGATGTTTTTAGATGAACTCTGTAAAAGTATTAAAGATCACTGGCATAAGAGAAGGTTCTGACGGTTCTTTAAGAGGTTAATCAGACCATCAAACTAAACAATCTTCGCGATGTGACCCACATCAAATCGCGAAAACCGTCAGCATATTAAATAGACCCTACCCTGTATGTGTTCTATATCATTGTCTAGTCATCATTATACAAGTCCAGTCTAGATTCTGGTACTTTCAATGGGAATAGATGATCTGTGTGACAATTTCCAAGATATTTTTTAATTTACCCCCAAGGAAATACGATTGTGAGGTTTATGTACGTGTATATTCATAATAACGTATTTTCAATACACCAGACCCTAGCGGTGTGGCTGGAGCGCGGAGAATGCAACAAGAAGAACGCAAGCA
Organism: Agonopterix alstromeriana; assembly: GCA_963924505.1. Lineage (NCBI taxonomy): Eukaryota > Metazoa > Arthropoda > Insecta > Lepidoptera > Depressariidae > Agonopterix > Agonopterix alstromeriana. The sequence goes on along the minus strand of OZ004680.1, from coordinate 11,301,860 downwards.
CATTCTACTCGCTCATCCAAGCGAGCAACAACCAGGTCCGGCGACTCTTCACTGAGAAGATGGCCCTGGACGACGAGTACCAGACCCTGAAGTCCTCGTTAAGAGACAAGTTTGCAGCTGTCGTTACTCAATGTAAGTTTAAACTAAAAGATGAAGTTAGCTTCTTCGAATGAGACGTATAGATCGCGGAACGAGCCATGAGCATGACCTTGAATGCGTAGAAATCAATTTCGGGTCTATTCGGTGGGCGGAAACGGAAGGCGGCTGACATGTGGACACTACTGGCCGATCAGTCGCATTTTACATCTTCAACTTGCGCGAAAATCCCTACCACTTTCCTCTAGCTCTTCATCTATTGCTCTACCTGTACCAACTCCGTGTAACTCCGACACGACCGGCGCATCCTCGACAAATCAGCACCTTCTTCACCACGATGGCAAGTCAAATTCAATGACATGCCCTTGGTTCGATAGATGAAGACTGTTGAAACACTAAAAAGGTGCAATGTCGCATGATACGACGGTAAGTGAAGTATTGTATAAGCACAACCTGAGGACGCAGCAGAAGGATTTCCAGCATCGAAAGAACGACGGAAAGGTCTGATTAATTTGTTTAATTGCTCGCTTCGCACTGGCTTTCGTTAAACGTTTGCGCATTGCCGAGTGCCGACGCTGCATAAACCACTACCGACAACCACCACAAAACGCACGGTAGACCCTCGAACATTGCCTCGCGTGACAGCCGCCCTCATTGGATACCTTTGTATTGCCACGCGAGCCAACTCGGAGTTGTCGCGCGCCGATCTGTTGTTTTATGGCAAGCAGCAAATGCATTCCTCTCACGTAATTGGGACGGATATTGTGGCTCGGGAATAAGCTCGCGTGGCAAATCCATTGTTTTTTCGCGTTTGTATCTGCCTCGACAGCTGCGCGTAATCGAAACGCAGCTTGGCAATGAAGTCCAACGTGCCTACGCTACGGGGGTAAGCCCACCGTACATATGATACATTTAGCATCGGAGGACACCGAAAGTAATCGGTAACTGATTGTAAGTATGTGTAGCGATGTTCGCCTGCGACAGATGGAGATGGAAGCAGTGCAACGGGCTGGTTGCGTCAAGGAGTGCGACGATTCTACGCGGCACCTGTGAGTCTGGCGTTCGAATGTGTGAGAGGAGCTTTTGTTACTGCATCCAGCTTCCGACAAGCGACTTCATATTAAATACTAACATTATCGTGTGTGCGGTGGGTTTCTTGGAATCCGCTACGAATAACGATGGGTATCGCACACTGTACAGATGTGCGCGGTGATTGCAGCGATGGTAAGGGCGGCAGATTACGCTATAGTACCTAAACGTGGCCAGTGCGAAGGAATTCTTAGTATATATTGTCTCTGATGCTGACTTCGCGGTACATCGGTGACATAAGTGTCTGAAAAGGATCTGGTTCGCACTGACGAGGTAAATGAAGCAATGTAGCTGGAACTGCAACCCGTCTCCAGCCAGACCAGCCGCCTGTGGAAAGTGAATCTTAGTTTGCTTTCAGATCAAGTGATATTAGCGTTACAGCAACACTGAAAAATACGTTATTGGTTAGGTTTAACCGCTCTGGCAGCGCGACTGCCGCACTGCAAACAAACAGCAGTAATATGAAGGTAGTCTTATATTGTAAGTGGTGCCGACTCCGTGTTGGTTATATACCTGATGCAGCAGTTAGCAGACATAAGGGCTATCACGCCTTTTATTTCAATCAGATGTGGTGAAAGGGGCGATGCTAGACAAGCTGGTGTCCTGGTGAAGATAGTGGGAACTCGTTTGGTAACCGCAGCGCAGGACCGGTCGTTGTGGCGATCATTGGGGGAGGCCTATATCCAGCAGTGGACGTTTATCGACTGAGATGATGATAATGAAGGGGATTCGAATGTGACATAACGATATGGACGCAAAAAACTATGTAGTTTCCGTGTCGTTATGACATTTTATTTTAACCTGAATTGATTCTAAGCATTTTATATTTTGTTTCATTCATCTTATGCATCATATGATTATTAAATAATTTTGAACAGTACTGTAATAACTCACAAATATGAGACTAAGGGCGTGTTTAACAACTTCTGGATAAGTTCTTAATAGCTTATCTGACGGATCGTTTCACAAATTTTGTATGGAAGACAGGTATGTCAAATAAGTCCGATATGTTATTAAGAAACCCGGAAATTGTTTAACAGGCCCTAAGAAAATAAAATATCAGTCATCTCTCGCTGCAGTCTACAAACATACAAACTAATTTGACTATAGTGAAAAACTAGCAAATAAAATAACAAAATATAAAGTGCCACGTTATTATAAAGCTTGTATTTGAATAACAGTCGAGCAGGTCGCCAAAATATTGACGGCGGCGAAGCACCAGCGAGTCTCCGATCACTTTACGAAGCAACAGCGGAGGAATATCGAGATGTGGCTCAAAATGACAGAGGTATGTTGCTTCTTAGACCTTTTACACACGGCGGCTTTTTGCAGCGCCATAGTCACGACAATTAAACCGCGGTACTGAAACTTAAAAAATAAACGAAAAACTAGTTGCATTACATTTGATATTGTATGTTTTTAAAGATTGCAAATGATTCGTCGACTTTTCATTCAAATTTGAAAACCTTTGCGGTCGATTTTTGCGAATTTATAGAAGTTACAAATCGAATTTTCAGCTACCGATTAATGAAAAAACGGATTGCAAAACCGTTTTTTGTTCTTTTTTTGTTCGTTAATAAACTAATCAAAATTAATTTTTAAATCCATTCTTCCTTGATGTGTACCTACTTAAGATACCATTCGATCAAAATAAATGAACTCGTGACGCGAAGCAGTCGCGCGTCCACACGCGCTGCAAAAAGACGCTGTGTACAAAAAGCCCTAGGTTTCCTTACAGTGGTTACGTATTGGCGATTCCTTTTAAACTTAGTACAGCTACTCTAATCACATTTTGAATAAATTATCAAGTGGTGTGTGTATGCAGGAGCAAGTCGTGGAATGGTCAAGCAAGGAGCAAAAAGGTAAGTCAGCAGGAGACCATAATACAACAGCAAGCAGCAAGGGGTAAATGTTCTCAGACAGGACAAAAAATCAAATCAAAACAAACATTTTACTCGTAATCGTGGTACTGGGGCTGTGCTAAGTTTAATTGTAAAGATATATTTGAAATAAACATTAAAACTTATCTCAGAACTATTGAACAGAGTTTAAACTTTTTTTGGTTTCTTTTATATTTAATGAGGTGCATGCCACCGATGCTTTTACTTGCAACTCTAATTAATACTTTCTAGCTAATTTTATCGGTTTCTTAGAATAAACAAATGAAAATTTTATTACTATTCGGGGCTCGATGTTTCAACTTTTCCTTCAAAATTACATATTTTTAAGGAGACGTTTTTGATATACGTAAGGTAACGGAGACGCTTTGGGCTACGTACTTTATTTTCTCGTATTAAAATGTCCGCTGCAGCTGCTCATTGTCTGCGTTTTACCTAAAAAGAGGAGAAAAGGAATTGCACCAGATCGTAAGTCAAGTTTATTTACAATAGCCAAGTCTACGTGGTCTTCGAGGTTACCAAATTCTCAAGATCATCTCGACTACATCAATTCATCGGGATTCGGCAACCATCAGCGTTTCGCATTGAAAAAAACAGGTTTTTGCGATTGACATGACGGTTAGCAGGTCCCTTCAAGGAAGTATGATATTCATTTCACAGTAACAAGGGTCTAACATGATATTTCCTCGCCTCGAAGATTCCATGTCTCATGCAGACAAACAGCGACGCAGATCACCAGTTCTCCGATATATGAAGCAATCAGATATCTTCATCGACTCAAGACTTCAACTGCAACCGTCCAGTGTACCACATGCTTCAAGGATCTCCAAGTTATGAGCCTTGTTACTGTGATCTGAATTTCTATTAGTTTACATTAGGTATGGCCACTCCATTCAGCTCTCCAGATCAGCTATGCAGACCAACACGATCAGACAAAGCACTCGTGTTTATTGACACGCGTATCAGCTCGTTTGTATACAAGCAGGCCGTCATCTACACTAATATTATAAAGAGGAAAGATTTGTACCTATTTTTGTATGTTTGTAATGAATAGGCTCAAAAAGTACTGGGCCGATTTAAAAAATTCTTTCACCAATAGAATGCTACATTCTTCCAATTTGACATAGGCTACATTTCATTTTGAAAAAAATTTGGGATCCTTGGTAAAATAGACAATTGTCTACCCCGTGCGAAGCCGGGACGGGCTGCTAGTATATTATAAACAGCGAGGGGCCCGGCGGCTACGTAGGAGGCGAGGTGTCGTTTTGATAGCAAGTATTATATACGCTACACGGCTACTTCGGCGCGAGACGGGCCAAGGCACGAGGTCGTAAGCGTTGGTCCGACTCGTTGTGCCGCTTCTGACACTAAATCTGCAGTTTTTTTGCGACGAGGTCCTGAAGGTTCGGCTCTTCAGAATCTGATTATAAATAGGTAAGTTGTCAACCATCTTCAGGTACGTCAGGGGTTACGTTAAATAAGCAAGCAGCTGATCCTGATTGGCAAATCTCAACGTCGTCTTCGCCATTCAGGTCTTCGTGAGCAAAGAGAGAAGACGTTTTCTTCGTGCTAAAAAATGCAGAACTTCGTTGAGACCCAGCATTCAACATTTCTCAAAGCAGTCATCTTTATTTTTTTGCCAGAGACGCAGAAACGGTGTAACTTCGTTTAGCAGTATGACAAAAGGCACGGCCAGCGAGCTACATGAATAACGTCCAATATGTTTGATCCCATAAAGTTAATGCATTCGAAAAGGTTTCGTGATTCGCGTCTTCTTTCCTTATTTTAATTATCCACAATTTTAAAGCTACCTCGCGATTGAATTTGGTAAATCCTTGTCGTATATTTTAGGAAGTGATTACACCATTGCACCAATATGTTGTTTTCTTGTACTAATTTCATTACGTGTTTCAGGAGCTGGACAATCTGAAAGAAGAGTTCGCCGCGAATTTTGATGATGAAGAAATTGAGAAGATCGGCAAGAACATGGTGTCTGCGGAGAAATATGAAGAACTGAAGGTATTGTGGTGATAATAATCAAGTCTGAGGACGGTTAGGCGTCTTGAAAATATGTTGACAGCAATTTGACTATTTCTTCTGGGCTGCCATCTTATATCGGAGGCTGGCTATAATAAGGGCTACTGCATCCTGCAGACTAGCACTGAACAGTGAGTTGGTGTTGATATCGAAACATTCACACAGGTTTCTAAGCCAAGAAGTCCTTTTACCAGACATTCGCCATCCCAAAATTTTCCCCTGCCGAAACATCTGGAGTAACCAACTGCCCCAGAAGGAGGGTTTTCTTTTTTCACTTCACATAATGTGACCACAATGCTAATTGACTATTTTACCTCCACCAATCCGTACTGGGCGCGCATATTATAAATGGGATCTCTAAAATAACCTTATGTCTAGGTAGTATAAAGACGAAATTCATTCAAATTGATATCTTTCACAGGCTGAAAACGAGAACTTGACGTACGAGTTGGAAGGGTACAAGAACGAAGCCTTCCTTGCCAAGGACGAGGCTGAGAGAAAGTTCGAAACGTTCAAAGCGCACTTCGTGGCTCAACAGGCCTTGCAACACAACCAGGTAATTACTTATTTTGTTTCCTAATAAACACTGACGCGCTCTGTCCTGAGTTTTTTGCCAGTCCAGAAAAAAATAGGTGACCCAAATGTATGGAACAAAATGTAAGGGACGTTTGTGATATTGGTGTTGGTCCCTTTGTCCCTTTTGTTGTTGATTATCAAGTATCCATCATCATCGGCCTATATTCGTCCCACTGCAGGGCACAGGCAGGCCTACCCACAGGGATGTAAGGGGGTTAGTCCACCACGCGTGCCCAATGCGTATTTTTATACTTCACATTTGCATCGGAATTTCTTCTTCAGTGTATGTAGGTTTCTTCACGATGTTTTCCTTCACCGGTTGAGATCAGTCGGTATTACGTACATAAGTTAGAAAAACTCATTAGGTGTCCATACCTCTCTGCAACGCGCCACTGACGTACGAGTACCCACTTGATAGGAAACCGGCCTATGCAGTTTTGCGTACAATAGGCAGATCATCATCATATCCAGTCTGTAAGGCACGGTATCCACCAAAGTGGAGAAGGGCAAAGCGGAGATGCTTACCGGCTAGGGTGCATCCACTGAAGCAGATATATAGGCGGAGCAGAGTCAAACCTAGCGGAAACCGACATATTTGGGGGACCGCTCGCCGTTTGCCGCACACTGCTCACATCTCCACTCCTTCCATCACCGCTTTGATTGCACCGCTATACAAATATGATATGAGAAATATCTTCTCCACTCCACTGGAACCGGAGCTGAGCGGAGAGGAAATGGGTAAAGAACGAAATGCTATTAAATAAAAAATCAAATATAAATACAGGCCGGACTTGGATCTTCAAAACCAGGGAATTGCTTTATCCAAGTTAGCTACAAAGCCTCTACGCCAGAGAACGAAATTTAACAACCCATTGCGTCTTAAGGGTCGAATAGCCACATGGCTGTAACTTGTTTAAAATCAATAATATTTGAAATGCTTCACGACACATTTTCGCTCTTCTCCGCTCCGCTTTGATAGATTCAGGGCCTAATTCTGTATCCCCCAAACTGCAGGGTATAATAAACCTCTTCAATATAACATTGACATAGACAGACAATGTAAATTATTTTTTTTTCCTCAGGGCTTCCCACCGCTACCACCGATGGCGAAGCGAAACGACCCGCCCCTCCCCGCCATCGTCAAACCCCTACCTCCTCCCCCCACACCAGATGACAACAAAGTCATCACATCAGGCCCATCAGTTCCTCCAACAGAAGCGAAACTCATCAGTATCCTGACAGCATTCCTTATGGTGCACCCGCTGGGCGCATCTCTGGACTACCTGGTCTCATACGTGAGGTCCATGGTCCCCAACGTTACCCAAGCGACGGTGCATCAAGTACTGCAGAAGTACTGCGACGTGTTCTCCTGCAAGACCAGCGGTATCGGTGCCAGTATAGAGCACAGGTGGGGCTTCGTTACTTTTGATATTATTAAGAGTGAAGCTTGAAAGTTAGGTTAAGATATTGTATTTTAATTAAATGATTCATCATTATTTTGTTTTTTATTTTGCGGTTGTACTTATCTGCCAGCTTATCTACTTATAAAAGTTCCACCAAAGAGTGATCCGCACTTCCGATTTGCTTATTCATTTTCCAGAAACGGACCCCGTGCATGCTACAAAGAGAATATAATCACTAATTCCGTTTCGGTTAGAAAGAGTAATGTTGTGTGAGATTCAAAAATAGCGGTGCTTTCCAGTGGTTCAAAAGCATTTCTCTACTTGCGCGCCACTCTGCTTTTTTCCATACTTCTTGCGCGACGTTTGGTCTCTAAAAAGCGTGGGAAGCAGTGAGGTATAATAAAAAGAGACGTAGTATAAAATAATATTTCTATGGGGAAGAGATCATTTTCTATGCAGCGAAGGCGTGTCGCTCGCGGTACATACTAAAGGGGCTGGGCAGTACCTATTTTATTTCGCGATCTTCAATAGTTCATAGATCCCACATATTATAGTACTCTGTGGTAGCTGTGGTATGACAATCAGTCATGCTGTCTATAGTGGTCACTCCTTTTTACGCATTTGATTCTTCACACAATCCATCCATCTTTTCTTCGGCCTTCCTGTTGACTTTGACAAAGAATTTTTCTTACGCTGGTCTTCCTCTTCTATACCACTAAGACATATCATTGCTTCGTATCTAATGCCGTAAAAACGCCCACTCAAACAGGCTAGCACCCAGAGCCGGAAAGGTTAAAACTTAAAAGTTGAAACTGTCAAACAAAATGAACAGAAATTGAACAGAAAAGTTAAACTAGTTTTGCGGAAAGACGTGTTTTTAATTTTATAATAAAATTCGTAAAAATGAAGAAATGGTGGAATTGGTTGTTGGTGATCGCTCTGTTGTCCTTACTTTTAATAGTTATACCTATTTCGTACAGCGGTAGGAGTAAACAACAACTGCAAATGATGTTCAATGAATACATTGAAAACTTTAATAAAACTTATAAAAACAATCCCGAGGAATACGAAACGAGGTACCAGCACTTTGTGGTAAGAATTTTTGAATATTAAATATGTATAAAACTATATAGGTAAGGGATAAATACGTTTTAAATTTCTGGCCGGACCTAATTTTTACAGCATTCTTAAAAAAGACGATAAATCGGGATGCTCACTTTTTAAATGTTTTTATGACTGCAAGATTCTTATCTACTATTCATAACTTTCTGTTGCCCGCGACTCCGCCTGCGTAGACTTTAAAAAAGTATCCTATGTGTGAATCCAGAACATATTCCTATCTGTGTGCCAAATTTTGTCCAAATTCATTCAGCCATTTATGCTTGATTGAGATTTATTTATAATATTAGTAGGATCAGAGATATTCTGAAACCTCAGAACATCCACGTTTCACCAGTAGTACCGAAACTCTGTCCAGTGTGACGGGGGGTGAGCCCGTCGCCACATTAAATGGACAGATGGATGTGGATGTTCTGAGGTTTCAGAATATCTCTGACTACCCCCTCGGGGAATATAGTCGTGAGCATATGCTTATGCTTATTAGTAGGATAGGATAATTATTATTGCCCATGGTCATAAAAACATAAAAAACTGACCACCCTCAATGGAGATCCACTCCAAAACCTAAGAATATTATATCTGGTGACCCTGTTGGACACTGGACTGGACTGCCTTGCTAGAAAAAAATCAGGTGTTCCATAGACTTGGGTGAAGTAGGATGGCAGTTTTGTATGAGACAGCTGATAATTATTTTGTGTTTTTGACTATGGGCCTATAGAGAAAGATGTTCAGTTTGATGGTCTGATCATCCTCTTAAAAAACCGTAAACATACATATCTAATAGAACCGTTTCATCTTCAGACCGCAATTCAAGAAATAGACCAATTAAATGCGCAATCCCGAGGTCCGGACGAACACAGAGCCCGCTACGGCCTCACAAGACTCTCAGACATGTCCAAAACAGAATACAAAGACCTACACCTCTCTGATGAACGTATGGAAAAATCTCCACATTTGTATGGAAAGAGTTGGGATAAATACAGAGATGTTAAGAACAGTATTGATGGTGAGAGACATAGATATAGCAGAAAGAGAAGAGCTACATTACCATTGCAAGTTGATTGGTAAGTTTTAAGACTCCTTTCATCATCATCATCATCATCAGCCTATACAAGGTGTTACAAAAATACAAATAAACATTTAAGAGGGTGGTTTAAACCATTAACTGAACAACTTTCACTATGGGACCAATATCGAAATCGCGACAAAAAAATCTGATGTTCCATACTAAACTACAAATCTACTCGAGCTAAATGTATGGGACATGTTTGATGGTCTAAACAACCCCCTTAAAAGTTTTAAATGTTTATTTTTTCGTTTGTAACACCTTCGTTTGTCCCACTGCAGGGCACAGGCCTACCCTCAGGGAGGGTGTATGGGTCCACATACATGCCCAATGCAGATTTGTAGTCTTCACAAACGCATCGGATTTTCTTCTTCAGCGTATGCAGGTTTCCTCAATATGTTTTCCTTCACTGTTTGAGAGCAGTTGGTATTACGTACATTAGTTATAAAAACTCATTGGTACTTGGCATTTTTCTTACCCACATTAAGGTTATAGTTTTGATTCCTTATCCTCTCTTTACATACATACATACACACATACATAAGCCATTAGCCATAATACACGCCATTGTACCATGGGGATAGGCAGAGACCACGGACCGCTACACGCTACGACTCTGACACACCTCTTTAACCTTATTCTCATTCATACATCTTTTCATGCACTTCCGTCGATTGAGGGTGCTATCCTCTCTTTATATCGGGGGAAATTGATATCATTAGCATCCTTCTAAACTAAGAGTCTACCCATCAAACTGAACAACTTTTACTATGGGAGTGAAAACGATACAAGCAAAAAAAAATCTTCTGTTGCATACATTGAGTCGAGTAGGCTCTATAGTTTTGTTCGATCGGTTTGCTCCCAAAGTAAATGTTGTTCACTTTGATGGGTAGACTCTTAGTTTAAAAGGATGCTAATGATATCAATTTCACTTTGTACTATAGGTTTTATAATTAGGATTGTACTTCTCAATTTTAATAATTGTGCTAGTACGTAAAAGTCAATACATACAAAGTGCCCTCTAATGCCTAATGTGACTACAATTGCACCATTAAAACAGGTAAGTAAAAGTTTAATCAAATGTTCGGCTAGCCACAGGTCTATTATAATTCAATTTAAATTTGTTGTGTAACTATTGCGTAATAATGTTTGGTTTGTTTGATGTTCTCTAATTTGACACAAGAAATCAAAATGATTGTACTTTACAAATGCCTAAAGGGGCTATTACACCTTCCTAAATTCAGATTCTAATTGAGAGACAGAGCTATAGATTAGAACGGGACTTTGTAAGTACGTCCTTTTTCAATCTATAGCTCTGTCCTTCAATTAGAATCTGAATTTAGGAAGGTGTAATAGCCCCTTAACATAGTACCTTTGGGGACATCTAAACCAACAACAAATTTAACATAACATGATGTCCTAAAGTGTCATGTCGTGGATATAATTGGACATAAATATTGCAAAATTATTTCAGTATAATTATCTCCATAATGTGACACTTTAGGCTATTATGTGCTACGACATTTTCGTTTGTCTGTATGTCCCCAATTCAAACATTAAAGTTTCATTAAAAAAAAAAATTGGGGTTAAGGCTGAGATTCACAGACGTTTTTTAAGTCTTAGTTCGAACTCCCGTATGTCAAAATCCATACATTTTCGCCCTATTTAGCTTGAACTAAGACTAAAAAAATCGTCTCTGAATCTCGGCCTAATTACAACCCCCTTGGGAACACATAACCAAATTAAATTCTTCTTATCGTGTGGGCAAACCCTGGTGTCAGAGTTTTTTCAGACCGCCTTACGGCCTCTGGCGTGGTTTTTATGTAACGACTACTACCACGAGAGATAGTAGCCGGGACCATCGGCTTAACGTGCCATCCGAAGCATGGAATCATCTTCCTTTCAGACAATCAGGTGATTTGGCCTGCAATGTCCTAACCAAGTGGGTAAAAATGCACAAAGTGACATATCACTAGGTGTCCCCCGTGGGAATCGAACCCACGACCTCCGTGTCAAGAACACAATGCTCTTAACCATTAGACCACCAAATTAAATTAATAAAGTGTTTGTTTGCTTGAAAACATAGAGGTTAATGTTAATAAAAATAATATTAGCCTTATGTTATTGCAAAAATCTATGATTTTTATACAATAACTTATGCATAGTACAAACAAGTTATTTGTTACTTATACAAAACAAACAACTGTTACAAAATGTACAAACAAAGATATACTTGTCTTAAACAATCACTGCTTTTATCCATTCCTCTCAATATAAGCATAAGCACTATATTATAAAATATATAGGTATGATGATTGCCCTTGCTTAATATTATTGATAAAATGGGTCAGAAGTTAAGAAGTAGGTATGAAAAAAAGGCTGATCTTATTTCAAGAATTCGATTTAAATTATAATTTTCAAGGGTCAGTGTTTTACGATTTTTAAAATAAAATCGTAGGTGAAAGACCCATAGGTCGAATTAAGAAGATTCAACGGAATTGAAACAAGGTCATTCTTACCGAAAACAGGTTTTGATACCTGTTTTGACTGAGGTATCAACTACATAATAGATTAGCAAACTGAAGATATAATAACAGAATCGTGTTATTGGTCTATTTGAGAGTAAAGTTTTGTCGGTGATGATGTTGATATTAAATAGTTTTTCGACTGCCTCCGTGTTCTAATTTTTAAGAGCATTGGGGTCTTGACACGGAGGTCGTAGGTGCGATTCCCACGGGGGACACTTAGTCATATGTCACTTTGTGCGTTTTTCCACAGTTGGTTAGGACATTGCAGGCCGAATCACCTGATTGTCTGAAAAGAAAGAGGATTCCATGCTTCGGATGGCACATTGAGCCATTGGTCCCGGCTACAATCTCTGGTGGTAGTAGTCGTTACATAAAAACCACGTCAGAGGCCGTAAGGCGGTCTGAAAAAATTCGGACAACAGGGCTTGCTGCCCACACGATAAGAAGAAATTGTTTTTATCATGTATTCTCGCAAGTAAACACTTGATTAGATTTTAATGTTCTATCTAGTTCATCCATTTAATCCCTGTATATGATCTAAGTGTTGATATTATTAAAAAAAGTTTTAACATCAGACCGAGTGCGTTTTTAGATGGGTGGGTCCTTTAGGTCCGGCACACGGGCCTTTGGCGATAGCCACAAGTAGTCCAGCCACTTTTTAGCGTATTTTAACGTATAGACGCCACCAACCACCATAGTAATTATAACAAGGGCGGCAAGTCCCTAAAAACTAAAAAGTATGTAAAAAACAGAGTCTTTAGCTTAGTTTTACTTCCTTTCAAATAAGAACAAAACGATTTTCAGATTCCTGGTCAATTCTGATTAGCAAATAGTATTATGTATTTATCAGAAAGATATACTATCCGACATATCTTGCACGTTACTAAAGCTGTTCTAAGAATAAGTGAGATGAAGAGTTTCAAATCTATGTTTCTGTAATTGAAAATAGCCTTAAAATTTCGATGCTATTTGGAATGAAGTATAAACAATGAGTTCTCCACCTGTCGCAACATCTAACTCTTTTCTGTCAAATTGTACCTACCTATGGGTTTAATATCGAAACCTACAGGGTGTTAGGGTAAACAGTTCCATTACTTTAAGTTTTTAAATAAAGAGTCCATCAAACTGAACAACTTTTACTATGGGAGCAAGCGATCAGAGCAAAAAAAAAAATCTGCTGTACCATACTACACTGCAATGTCTACTAGAATCAAATGTGTGCAATAGCTGTTTTATTTTTGCTCCGATCTCTTTGCACATAGCACAGAATAGGTAATAGTATATTATAGTTCTACATACCCATATTAAAAGTTGTTCTGTTTGGTGGGTAGACTAGATGCTAATTATATCAATGTCACCCTATAGATGGAAAGGCCAATGATGATGATGATTTTACATTTTACCAGTCCATGGCTTGACGCGGCACGCGGTCGCTCTGATCTATAGATTTTTTGGTTGGGTGCGTGATCTCTTTTTCTGAAGGCTGAATCCGCTCCTGGTATTACTGTTGCAGCATGTATACAACGTGTTAATGAATAAGCGCAAAACCTCATGCACCTCAACGGATTTATAACAAAATAATTAGATTGAAACAATAATTTCATTATTTTGATAGTTAAAATTTAAAGTTATTCATATTTAAATTTTTCAGCCTATTATGATGTGTTATCATTTCAGCAATGAATGAAAGTGCTAACGTGCTCATGGATACATTTTAAGAATCTTGTTTTGGTAGTAAGTAGGGTGAGAGTGCCCGGGCGGTGGGTTGAGATCGAGTTCAGTAAATTTTAAGTTTTCCAAACAGTTTATTTCATATTTTGCAAAAAATTACCTGTGTTTAAACCATAATTCGATTCTGCTCTCGATTTGGAATCGAGAGCAAACTACTTTCTAGTTTTGCGTTAATTCATTAACACGTTGTATAAATTCCTTAAAAGTCATTGGTTCGAGGTTAATGACGATTGATGATAAAATTGCAGGAGAGCAAAGGGCGTGGTGGGTTCGGTGCGGGACCAGGGCCTCTGCGGTGCTTGTTGGGCCTTCAGTACCATCGGCACCATGGAGTCTATGAATGCTATAAAGACTGGCAAACTGGAGCCGCTTAGTGTGCAGGTCAGGACATCAGTTAAACAAGTTTATTTACAGAAGAGAGAACCCGGCTTCGCCATAATAGAAGTAGCATGCAGGTGCAGCCCGCGTGCCACTGATATTGTCGATATCTATTCATATATTTCGTTCACAAAAAGGTCATAAGTGACTGACAATTTTACGTTGATTCTCAAATCAAGCAATTTCTAATGGTTCTCTTTTCTGTGAGTTTAGTAGTTTTAGTAAGTTCAAGGGGATGATCAGACCATCAAACTGAACAATTATCTCTTCGGGACCAATGTCGAAATCGCAAAATAAAATCTGCTGTACCATACAAAAAAGCAAACCTATTCGACCCAAATGTATGGGTCAGCTGATTTTGTTCTCGCGATTTGGATGTTGGTCCAATAGAAAAAGTTGTTGTAGTTTGATGGTCTGATCACTTTAAAATAGTTTAAGCTAAGTTTGTTAGATCCATTGATTTATAACCAATGGATCCATGGAAGCATGGAAACACGAAAATTTACCAGAGCGGTCGGTAATGTTCGTATTCCTTTCGTACGTGTCCGTCGTCGATGTTTCTGATTTTACGTTTATCCCTTTCTATAACATTTTTACTTGGATTAGAAAGGGACAAAGTGGACGTCAGGAACAACGACGGGAATTTACGAAAGAAGGACGTACATTACCGCCCGCCAAGGAGTATTTTAGGTTTCACCGCTTGTAAGGCAGTCTGCTCTCCAGGTATAGACAATACCTATTCCTGGTTAGACCTTACACATAATATAAACTGCTATGACTTATACTACCTACTGATATGGTGTCTCATATCACACAGGAAGCAATAGACTGCGCCGGGCTGGGCAATAGCGGCTGCGCAGGAGGCGACATCTGCCTCCTACTCGATTGGCTGTCCATCTCAAACACTGCCGTCGTGCCGGAAAAGGCGTACCCACTTAAACTGGCCGACGGCGTGTGTCAGACCTCCAAGAATGCTTCTGGAGTGCATGTCGCCGCTTTCACGTGTGACGAGTAAGTGTTTGTAAACTTAAATGCATTACATACATTATGGGGTGCATCAGACCATCAAACTGAACAACTTTAACTATGGAGCCAACATAGAGAAAAAATAAAAAAGATCAGCTGTCCCATACAAAACTGCAGTACCGACTCGACTAACATTTATTAACCAGCAGATTTTTTTTTCTCGATATTGGCTCCATGGTAAAAGTTGTTCAGTTTGATGGTCTAAACGGGGGTTTCTATAGGTTTCTTAGGGAAAGATGATCAGTATCATGGGTACAATCACCCCTTGAAGTAATTCAACTGTTTACCCTAACAATATGTAAACGGTCGAGACAATACCTTTCCCAGCTTTAGGTAGGTTAGCATTTCGCAGAAAGTGACAACGCAAATTTAGACGAAACACAAATTTACAAATTCGAATCTGTGACCATCTTCGCAGTTTAACTATCAACTACTCGTAGCTAGACTATCGGATCTATAGCATCAGAGATGTACACATGGCGACACATCAAGCTTTACTAAAACCAAAATAAGATGGTCACGCGTAGGTTGAATAAAGTTTAACGACGCGCGGTCAACTTATTTTGGTTTTATATAGCTTGAATTGTCGCCGTGTGCGTACACTATAAATTAATAACCTTGACTCATCCTTTTTTAGGTCGGTTAATAAATTGATAATAGTGTTAGGATGTCCCCTATCGGTCGCCTGACCAATGCTCCTTTACAAAATAAACGACGTTGATTTTATTTGGGTTAGTGCCATTGACCGACGGGCGAGTCGAATGATATCTTTGATATGCAAAGTTTTTTGTGCAGGTAAAAAGACAGATAACGAACAACAAAACCTACATAGCTCGAATCGAAACTGATATACAGGGTCCAACTTAATATGCTAACACTTTTTAAGGGGATGATCAGACCATCAAACTGAACAACTTTCACTATGGGACCATCATCGAAATCGCGAAAAAAATAACAGTTGCCTTATACATTTGTCTAAAGTAGGTTTGCAGTTTTGTATTCGATTTTGGTGCCATAGAGAAAGTTGTTCAGTTAGATGGCCTGATCATCCCCTTAAAAAAGTGTCAGCATATTAAGGAGGACCCTGATGTATAAATTCTGTACAAACGATTTTCAGTATGTATAATTGTAGATACATATTAAGAGTCCATTTACCGTTCAGTGGCGCCCTCATCGTAATATTCTCAATTAAGAAAACCTAAATGGGTATGAGTGAGGTTGTATGGGAAAAATGACAATTTTTGTTGTTGATCGGCCACTAATAAAACTTTTCAAAATACTTTAAAAAAACATCAATTTCATTGCTAGGCTGCGTCGGAGCTGTGCTATTAAGGTACAAATAACTTCTAAGGTTGTATGGGAGAGATCGCTTTTTAGCGCTAAGACCGCCTTGTTTTGTTTTTGCCGAGTAGGTAATATGTTTCGATTGATTGATTGCAAATGTGTTGATTCTTAAAGGCTTTGGTTAATTTTTCATGAATCTTTAGAGTCAAATATCTCAGCTCCGATGCGAGCTAGGCCATAAGTATTTATTACGATATGTTTGTTTTTTAGTACTACAACGTGTTAATGAATAAGCGCAAAATCTCATACACCCTTTGACTAATTATTATATGGACTGGTTACGCGTGTAATTCTACTAACAAACATTTCTGCCACTTTTTGCGGCGGGCGAGGTAACATGAAATCCGCAACTTTGGATTTTATTCCCCATAACTCTAGATTCTAATTTTGAATGTTAAAAATCATGAAAAGTAGTCTCGTGTGAACCCCAAACGTTCTAAGTTCGAAGTTATTATTTCGCAATTATAGGCTGTCTCGTTTAGTGATAAGGTGTAAAATTGAATGTAAATGCACAAGATCAATTGTGCTTATACCGTGGCAGAGGGGAAATGCTGCCGCAAGGCTAGTCCTTATAATAATTAGTCAAAGCATACACCCCAACTGATTTATAACAAAATGATTCGATTCAAACAATAAACTCACACCGCCTACCAATCTTCTTTTACCTTTTCCTCTACCCTAAGGTTGTCTGGAAGAAATCGATTTTTAGAGATAAGACCGCCTATTTTTGTATACTCTCTGTATACTATGTTTTTTGGTGTAAAATAAAGTATAATTGATTGATTGATTAATTCATTATTTTGATAGTTAACATTTAAAGTTATTCGCATTTTAAGTTTTCAGACAGAAATGATTTGATATCATTTCAGCAATGAATGAAAGCGCTAGCGTGCTCATGTATACATTTTAAGAATCTTGTTTTGGTAGTAAGTAGGGTGAGTGTGCCCGTGCGGTGCGGTTGAGATCGAGTTCAGGAAATTTTAAATTTTACAAATTAATTAGGTATTTAATATTTAAAAAAAAAAATTTTGAAAACATGATAATTCGATTCTGCTCTCGATTCTAAACAAACTACTTTCTAGTTTTGTGTTAATTCATTAACACGTTGTATAATTATACAATACTTTGATAGTTGGTCGCGATTGTTAAAAAAATGACAATACCTTTAAAGTGAACAAATGAACGCAAATCTGGAAGTCGTTTCTACTGTATTTTTATACAGTGCCGTTGATATTACCAACGGTACTAAAGAAAGAGTAACTAATACCCTATGTACAGTACGGACACTCCCTGTGAAAGTTAACAGTTTGATGGTCTGATCATCCCTTAAAATGGAGCCTATATGGGTCCACCACTGTAACCATGTAAACCAGGATCAATCTCTAATCTGTCTTGTACACCCGCAATGTATTTTACACAGAACATTATAAGAGGGGTTACAAATGCAAAGTAGCGCTTTTGCTTCGAGACGGCTGTCGCCACTTGTCTTCCCGCTCACGCTGCTACAATTACTCATGCTCTCTCGCTCGCAACCCGCCGCGCGCCTTATGGTGTTATACAAATCATTGCATAACCTGTGGCGACACGTTCCACGCCTACTTTGCACTTCTAACCCCTTTTATAATGTTCTGTGGTATTTTATGAAATAAGATAGGAGAAGGACAAAAATATGTCTGCTAACAGGAGACAGCAATAGGAAAACCAATAATTGTAAGCCAACTCCAGAGCTAAATTATGGCATCGTTGAATACACTGCCGAAAATTTTACTAATGATACTGGCTGTTTTGGAATTTCACAAACCAAAGAAACCTATTCCTTTTTTCTTCGTCGGTACAAGAAGATAATGTACATCTACTTAATTAATATCTAATTCTCCAGAGCTAATACAACGTGTTAAAGTTCGGCCGTTCAGAGAATGCGTTTGACAGTTACCATAAAATTGTAAAAAACTGAATGAAAATATTGTTTACCTGTGCTCACTCTAGTACACAGGGCACTAGCTGCCCTTTTAAGTTCAAAAAGCTACTAAATAATGATCGGCATTTATAGTTTTCATTCAGTTTTTTACAATTTTATGGTAACTGTCAAACGCATTCTCTGAACGGCCGAACTTTAATGAATAAGCGCAAAACCTCATACACCCCAAATGATTTATAACAAAATAATTAGATTGAAATAATTATTGCATTATTTTGCTAGTTACACTTTAAGTTTTGAGGCAAAATTTTAAGAATCTTGATTTGGTAGTAAGTAGGGTGAGAGTGCCCGAGCGGTGGTTTGAGATCAAATTAAGTAAATTTTAAATTTTAAAAACAAATTATTTAATATTTTGAAAAAAAAAAAAAATATGTTGAAACCATGATAATTCGATTCTGCTCTCGATTCTAAACAAACTACTTTTTAGTTTTGCGTTAATTCATTAACACGTTGTATATGGCAGCGTTTAAGGCCCTGCCGAAAATTTAATACCGCAGATTATGGGACAAACTCTGAAGAAAATCTATCCCTTTTTCCTTCGTCGGTACAAGTAGGTAATGTACATGGATCTAATTAATTAATGTCTAACATATTTCCACGTTACAGTTTCGTGGGCACCGAGGACAAGATCCTGGAAGCCCTGGCGACCCACGGGCCTGTCTCGGTCGCGGTCAACGCCCTCACCTGGCAGAACTACCTCGGTGGAGTCATACAGTACAACTGCGGGTTCGTTACTATCACTATCTAGCTAGTTGTTCATCTTGAAAAAAAGATACAGCCTGTAGAATCCCACTGCAGGGCAAAGGCCTCCTCTCACGAATAAGGGTGAGAGGGAGTGGGCCATACTCCACCACCCGCCCAGTGCGTGTTGGTGGAGGCAAGTTAGTGGCAACTTGCAGTTAGAGAATTTTCAAGCCGCCTTAATAGGCCTCTGACCTGGCTTAACGAATAGTTACAGAACTATCCTAGACCAACAGCTTAACGTGCCTTCCGAAGCATGGAAACGCTCGAGATGAAATACCACTAAAAGGTCACCCATCCAAAGACTCACCGGACCTGACGTTGCTTAACTTTGGTGATCGTTTCCAATACCGAAGCTCCACTACGCCAACGAGCGCTTCATTATCATCTTGAAGTAGAGTATTTTTATAGGCATTACCAGGATTAAAATGAGTCTCGAACTATTTTCACCAAATACTAATTTCACCATAACATCCAGATTCATCGAGACTATTCTTAAGATTGCATGGACAACATCTAATGATAGGTTGGGTTTACAAGGGTTGTTGCCACGGGGGGCAGTTGCCCCTACCCCCTAGAGATTTTATTTTCCTTAATTATACTACTTTAATTATACCCTTGACAAATTGCGTTTATTGTACTCAAAATTCAAATTGCACCCATCTTATATCTATTATATGGCCCCCCTACCCCGATCGATTACCTTTCAAAATTAACAATCTTGCTAAATGGCTAAAGGAGATGATGGGTCTATTCGTAAAACTGGCTTACTCCCGCATCGTTTATTCTCTACCACAATAGACAGCCCTTTGGCATCTAAACTAAACACCAATTTACAATTGCAGTGGCTCAGCGAAGGAGCTCAACCACGCAGTGCAGTTAGTTGGCTACGACCTAGGTTCAGACGTGCCATACTACATAGCGAAGAACTCGTGGGGTTCGGCGTTCGGTAACTCTGGCTACCTGCATCTCGCCGTCGGTACTAATATATGCGGGCTGGCTAACGAGGTCGCTACCGTCGATGTTAAGTAGGGCTTCTGTAAGGAAAACAGACATATAGGGTGTGGTTTTGCTTGCGTGGAGTGCTTCAGACCATCAAACTGAACAACTTTCATTATGGAGCCAACTTCGAAATCGTGAAAAAGAAATCAGGTGTCCCATACATTTGAGTCGAGTTGGTACTGCAGTTTTGTATAAAACTGGTGTTTTTTTTTTCGAGATTTCGATGTTGGCTCCATAGTGAAAGTTGTTCAGTTTGATGGTCTGATCATCCCCGTAAAAAAGTGTCAGCATATTCAGAAGGACCCTATACAAGGTGTTACAAAAATACAAATAAACATTTAAGGGGTTGGTTTTGACCACCAAACTGAACAACTTTCACTATGGGACCAATATCGAAATCGCGAAAGAAAATTATTATGTTCCATACTAAACTACAAATCTACTCGAGCTAAATGTATGGGACATCTGACTTTTTTTTCGCGATTTCAATGTTGGTCCCATAGTAAAAGTTGTTCAGTTTGATGGTCTAAACAACCCCCTTAAAAGTTTTAAATATTTATTTTTACTTTTATAACACCTTGTATTAGATATTTATGACGACACTGGACAATTTCTAAGTAATATTGTGTTTATCAGATCATCATATTTACTGTCTGAAATCAGAAGAACTGTCAAAAAACATGATGTTGATTTGATATCGATCGAATCGGTTAGTTACACAACAAGCCCCAGGAGTGCTAATTTTGAATTCTACACGTTAGAAATCGTACAATAATAATGCGTAAACGATATAAATTTTTTGATATTCCTGTGTACAAATTAGAATGTGAAAAGAAAGATAGATGGCGCTCCGGGGTATAAGTAAAAGCAAAGATTAAAGGAGACAAGAAGAGTGGTATTCTCCATACTAAGTAGTAAGTAAGTAAAGTCCACCAGAATATAGTACATTGTAGTTCGCTAGATGTCATTATGTCGGATTTACTACTCTTTTTAGTTACCTAAGCTACCTCTCTTACGTAGTTGGTTTGGCTCATAATACTGGCAGACTAATCAAAATTTCTTAGCATATATTGGCAATTCATCTCCTCGCGGACAAGGAGTCAGCGCCATCTATGAGACGGGATTTTGAGCTTTTTCCAACATCCACCTGATACACCACTTAGGACCTGTTTCACCACTTTTGGATAAGCTAACAAGAACTTATTCGAAAGTGGTGAAACAGGTTAATATAGAGAATTGCACTCTTCTTGTCTCCTTTATGCTAAAAGTGTTAAAATGTAAGTGAGTACAATGTTAATACACTTTAATGAGGGTAGTTTGAATGTTTTTATAAATGGTATATTAAGTAAATGTGCCTCGAATTATTATGAATAAGTAATAAGAATGCTCAGAACTTTTTCGAAATAATTTTATTCATAAAAACTTATTAAGTGTAAAGTGTAAACGTTTTATAACAAAGCTATTTACATACATTCCAACTCCATCCACAAACAAAAAACATAATAATGTCATCGAATTTATTGTTTGTTGGAATGTCTTTTTCCCCGAAAAATATTTAAAAAATCTATAAAATACGCATAGATCTAAGGTTACCTACCTTTTTTACACTACTATAAGTATAAGTATAGAGTTTTTCGATAAAACGAAATTTTGGAACCATTTTATAAATCACACGTACCCTTAACACGACTAAAACAAAATAATGTTGGGGTGGTAAGGAATATTTTTGTCTCTTTCTCGCTTCTGAAAATGTGATTAGAGACAAATATAGTTCCCATAATTGGGTCGTTTCCATTTTTATTATACAGGGTCCTTATTATGCTGACAGTTTTTTAAGAGGATGATCAGACCATCGAAACTAACCACTTTCTCTATGGGACCAACATCGAAATCGCGAAAAAAAATCTACTGTCCCATACATTTGGCTCAAGTAGGTTTGCAGTTTTGTATGGAACAGCATTTTTTTTTCGCGATTTCTGCTTTGGTCCCATAGAGAAAATTGTTCAGTTTGACGGTCTGATCATCCCCTTAAAAAAGTGTCAGGATATTAAGAAGGATATGTGCAATCACAATATTGCCAAAAACTTTGATGTTTTCCATTTACGTTTTCCATTTTAAACGATTTTATAGAACAAAACTGTCTGTATTTTTATATGAAACAAATGGCAGCTAAGTAAGTTGTCTCATTCCTCTAGTCTATACGAAATTAGCATAATTTGTTCATTCTATGTAAGAACTTATAACGCGGAGTATGATTTTTAAATTTAGTAACTTACTAGCTTTGAGCGACCACGAGTGGCGAATATGAGCATCAGAGGCACTTTGCGAAACTCAATCTTCATGAAGGTACAGAATTACTACTCCCTGTCCCTCCCTAGCTTTTCGATACCGCACCTCACCCCGCACTTCAGGGGAAATTTTAGGGGTGCCGAGAAAGAGGCGCAAACATACGGCAGGCGCGTACGTGTGAGCGAGATAGTGCGTATGCCGACGCCCTCTTGTGTCTGTAAGCAGCACTATTAAATAATGGTGATATCGGTCTATGTTGTTTGGTCTGAGTTCGAATCCGCACACACAACATGCCATGTACCAATGAGTTTTTAACTTCCGTACGTAATACCGACTGCTCTCAAACGGTGAAGTAAACATCGTAAGGAAACCTGCATACACTGATGAAGAAATTCTGATGCGTATGTAAAGTCTCATTTCGTTACGGGTTTTTAAAATTGGCCTTGCTATCAGCTAAAATCAGACTCCTTGTTATAAGCCCTTTGTAGGGCGGTTGTGCACTGCGTCCGATCTGGATAAGAGAAAACACTGATCGTCGAAAATAGTTTGGATTTGGAGAGTCATATCCGTGATTCTTTCTCGGGTGGAATGTATACATAAATAAATAAGTCCATGTCATAAATGCCCATACATTTCTGATATCTCGGATTTGGATCGGAAGCAAGGAGGGTTCTTATGTAGAATAATTGTAAGAGTGTTACAGACAATCACGTTTATTCGTCTTTTTATCAATTCCACGATAATACTCAAAACCATCGATAATATAATCAACCTTATGCTCAATATTTTAAAGTGTGGAATCTAATGGCTGAGGGCCAATGCGTTATGCGCGAAATCAATCCACCAATAGAAGCAGGTCATTTTTGCCGCGGAACCGTAGAGAATCCTGATTGGTTCGGTTTTAAAAATCAACTGCGCTAGTACACACGGCAACAGATCAACCTACCCATGTGATAATTGGGAACTTGCACAGTTTTATATTTTGCAAGTGTATCATAAAGATTTACGGCTTACATAAAAATACCAAAAACAAAAATGGTAAAATATGCACCAATCATTTATTGAGTGCAAATCAAAAGTAGACTTTTCCAATTTCGCGCCAAAACGCTAACTGCCATGACGTGACGTCACTCCTTTTCATGACGCGTGAAGCTCATCACAAATCATCCGCTATAATATATTGCTGTACTCTAACGCACGCAAGTTAATCACTTCGTCACTTTGCGCTGATTGGTGTTTGTAATTACGTTCCGATCCACGTAACTTATAATTGCAATATATTATTAAATATAAAAACTTTAGAATAAATCTTTCACTACTATTATTGAATTATTAATTTTGGTGCAACTTCCCCACTGAACTCTATGTCTATGAGCATAGAGTTCAACTAAGGGCAGGTTGTTCTGTCGCCATGTGTACAAACGGCGACACATCAAGCTATACAAAACCAAAATAAGATGGTCCCGCGTAGGTCAAGTAATGTATAACGTCGCGCGGCCAGCTTATGTTGGTTTTATATAGCTTGATGTGTCGCCGTGTGTACATACTTAAGACTTATAAACGTTATAGTACTGTACATTTTCTTAAAAGCCTTACCTCATTTGATATAATTGGTGTTGGGTTCCGTAGTTTTTAAGGTACTCTATTAATAAGAGAATGAGTTTGTTAATAAATGTTAAGATAACATTAAGTAACAAATGTATGGGACAGTAGATTTTTTTTCGCGATTTCTGCTTTGGTCCCATAGAGAAAGTTGTTTAGTTTGACGGTCTGATCATCCCATTAAAAAAGTGTCAGGATATTAAGAAGGATATGTGCAATCACAATCTTGCCAAAAACTGTGATGTTTTCCATTTACGTGTTCCATTTTAAACGATTTTATAGAACAAAGCTGTCTGTATTTTTATGTGAAACTTATGGCAGCTAAGTAAGTTGTCTCATTCCTCTAGTCTATACGAATATAGCATAATTTTTGTTTATTCTACGTAAGAACTTATAACGTGGAGTACGATTGTTAAATTTAGTAACTTACTAGCTTTGAGCGACCACGAGTGGCGAATATGAGCATGTTAAGATAACATTAAGTAACTAAGGCAGATAATAGGCATAATAATGTACTAAATTATAATTTCAACAAGATAACTTGTGCCATATCGAATTGAGATTGAATCAAAACTAAAGTGCTTTATAACAGCAATAAATACTACTTTTATACATTTTAAAAAGACTTTTCTTAATAACTTATTTTAGATTTTATGTTGAGTTTACCCACGACTTCGTCCGCACAAATTATAATATACCAGATTTTAAGTCAGATCATAAGCTATCAAACAAAAAAGTTCCATCATAATTAGTTCAGTAGTTTTTGCGTGATGCTGTTACAAACAAACAAACAAACTGACAAAAATTCTAAAAAAGGTTGATTTGGAGTACGGGATACCTAAAAACCATATCGTAATATTTTTCGTGTAAATATCTTCAATGTACAGACACACTTCTGTTACAGTTAAGATAAGTTCTTTCATCTCAAGACTGCGTTTGGTTACACTAGAAACTAGGTTAGACATTTCAATATGTTGTTAGGGTGGATGTACATGAAATTTATGGATTTTTTCGATATTTTAGTTAACTTTTAGGAATTGGGGGATTTCAAAGTTACCGGATTATTTTTATTTTTTAAATCGCCTTTTCCATCTACTTGGTTACTAACCAAGGATGGCGATGACGATAGCAAGCATTTTTCCCAAAAAATTATGTAAAAGAAACCATATAATTAAACAGTATACTAAGGTTTTATTATTATTTCACGGGCCGTAGCCCGGACCTTTGAACGTTGCGTGGGGACACAGATCCAACACGTAGAGGGCCCTTTGAGACACTTTTATTTTAAGGGGATATAATTCGGAGCGCGCTCCATACAAACGTACTATGGTGATATTTTCAATACTAACCAATTAAACTCAATGAAATTTTGCTGAAACAATCTTGAAACAAATATCTATGCTTGTATGGAGTCCGATTTTCGTTAAAATATACAGTTTCAATGCTAGGATTAATTTAAGATTTGTATGGAAATCTTTGAGGCACTATAACTTTAAAACTATACATTTAAACGAAAATCTGACTCTATAGAAGCATTTAAATTTGTTTTTAGATTGATTCTGAAAAATTTCATTGAGTTTAATTGGTTAGTATTGAAAATATCACCATAGTACGTTTGTATGGAGCGTGCTCCGAATTACTATATCCTCTTAATGCGATGGGATGCACCAACCGTGGTCTATCTCTGAATGCAATTATTTATTTTCTCACAAAACACAGTACATTACACAATACATTATATGCCTAACTGCATAACAGTTTGTCGGCATGCAACGAGTTCATTAAAATGTTTATAATTCCCTTATCGTTGTTTAGGTAATTAGTATTTATAAATATATACATAACAGGCTGCTTCAGATAATCGAACTGATCAACTTTGACTATGTGGTCAACTTTGAAATCGCGAATAAATTATCAGCTGTTTTTTACATTTTGGTCACTAGCATTAATGTACCATACACTTTCTATGGAACAGCAGATTTTTTCGCGATTTCGATGTTGCCTCCATACCACCGAAAGTTGTTCAGTTTGATAGTCTAACGCACCCTGTTCGATTGTAACGCATTAAATTTTACACTCTGTATAAATAAATATCTTGGACATTGTCACATAAATTATCTAGCCACATTTGAAGTAACAGGATCTAGTCTCCCATAATGTTCCTCTGGGAAAGTTGTTCAGAATCATGGGTACAATCACCCCTAAAAGTAATGCAACTGTTTACCCTAACACCCTGTATAGATACAAACATCCATGACTCTGAATCAAATTAAATATTGAAAAATTTAGGACCCGCACTTCATGTCCCCTTAAGATGCAATAGATTGAAAACATCGTTCTTTGGCTAGTTGGCTCGGTGGCGAAATTGGATAACGCAATTCCCGGTTTGGAAGAGTGCGGGTTCAAGTCCCGCCCGAGACTTAATTTTTCAATCTTTAATTTGATTCGAAACGGATTGGAAACATGGCCGAAACATGTTTATAATCAATAATATTTGAAATCCATGACTGTGGTACAAATATGCATATTCATTCTACAGTATTTGCCCCTTACGGGATTCAAACCCGTGAGCACAGCAGGCAGGTTCACTTCAGACTGATCTATCGGCCCGTATTTATATTTCAAGCCTAATGGCTGGTGTTAATGCTAATTAGTAATAACGGGAAAACCAGGAGGAAAAAGTGCATTAAAATTGATTAGTTAGACGGTACTTTAGTTACATCTATACAAAATAATAAAGCGGTCGTTCTATAACTTTCACAATGGAGTCAAAATATATGATTTTCAAAATTCTTGCCTTAATCTCCGTCTTCATTGTATATTTTTCGTACATATATTATTGCATGAATGTCAATTTGTATTGTGGTAAAGTAACTAATACTGTTATGAGAATAACGCCACATTCAAAGCTCTTCAAAGCTTATTTGAATAAATACAATAAACATTACGAAGGGGAGGAGTTTCATCAGAGATTGGAATATTTTATGGTGAGTACATACATAATGTAAAATACACTATTGGCATTATTATAAAACATACTAACATTAGTCTATTGCACCAAAAACATGTCTCCTGGTGGTTTAGATCCTTCGAATAAAGGTAAAAATCAAACCACCGTATACTTACTGATGCTGATTATTTTTATTTTTTTTCTACCCTGTTTCCATAGTGAATGTTGTTCGGATTGATTGTCTTATAGATAGACCATCCGGCATCCCTTTTAAGAAAATATCGATTTAGAGTTGCCCACCATCAAGCAACTCCTCAAATGTATGGTGACGGACTATTTCGCCGCCCTCCCACATCGCTCTAACCCGCTAGTTAGATTTAACGCCACATACCATTGTGTATACAATAAGCCCAAAAAGCGCCGGCCTCGGAACGTTCTGAAAGATCCGGACGACACAATCACGGTCGCCATGATGGCGGCCGTACAGTTACGACTCACCAACACCAACTCACACAACACGATCACCGCCGACGGTAACACAATCATAGCTATGTTGCGTCGTCGCCGTAATACTCGTAATCCGCATCGCCGCCGCGAGGGACAGTTGCGGTCAATGCCCACTCCTTTTTCTTCTGGCGTCTTCAGACGCTACCGGCACATCGCTGGCCGGTTCTCACCGATCCCCGCTACCCAACCCGTCGCGTAGTCCAAGCAACGCTCATTGCCCAGGTCCGTACCCATTATGGGTGCCCCTTGGGCAGGTTGCTTAACTCACTGGTTCGGTAGACCTACCAGGGCGCTTCGCCGTCACTGGTGTGGTCCTCCAACAGCCCGCAGTAAAAAGCAGTAACTGATCCCTGAGCAAACGGTACACGTCAGTCAAAAAAAAAAACCTTTTAAGAATTACTAGGATGTTTTGTTACACTTTGTATAAGCAAAGCGATATTATGATATTTATGATTTGTTAATTTATACAATATAAATAAACAGGGTCCTTCTTAATATACTGACAGTTTTGTAAGGGGATGACCAGACCAACAAACTAAACAACTTTCACTATGGGACCAACATCGAAATCGCGAAATAAAATGTTTGCTGTCCCATACATTTGACTCGAGTAGGTTTGCAGTTTTGTGTGGTACAGCAGATAATTTTTTCGCGATTTCTATTTTGGTGCTTTAGAGAAAGTTGTTCAGTTTGACGGTGTGATCATCCCCTAAAAAAAGTGTCAGCATATTAAGAAGGACCCTGTATAAAGCCAGTGGTGGTCCAATGGCGAGTAACCTTGCCTGTCCTGCAGGAAGCGATGGTTCGATCCCTGTCCAAGCCGATTCGTACCAATGAATTTTTCGGAATTTATGTACGATTTGTAACACCACAACATAACATCGTGAGGAAACCTGCATGATTCAATTTCGGGGCATGTACATATTGTACCAACCGTCCATTAAAAGTGGCGACGGACTCACTCCCCGTCACACTGGACAGAGTTTCGGTACTAGTGAAACATGGATGTTCTGAGGTTTCAGAATATCTCTGACTACCCCCCTCGCGGATATACAACGTGTTAATAAATTAACGCAAAACTAGAAAGTAGTTTGTTTAGAATCGAGAGCAGAATCGAATTATCATGTTTTCAACATAGGTAATTTTTTTTCAAAATATTAAACAATTTGTTTGTAAAATTTAAAATTTACTGAACTCGATCTCAACTCACCGCACGGGCACACTCACCATACTTACTACCAGTGGCGGGACAGTAACCTTATGTGTCAAAGTTACGTAGAAAACGACGTCATCTACGGAATTTTCCCGAACCTAAATATGACAACCAGGTACTTCTTCAACACAGTAGATGTCGTTAAAGTGCAAGTATGGGTATTCTGCTTTTTTGGGGTAAAATTCCTGTAGATTAATCAGTTGTAGATTATTGTAGATTAATCAGTTGTTCTAATAATAAACACGAGTAGACAGATTAACATTAAAATAAACAAAAACACAAATGATTTTAAATTAAAAAGGACCGTCTCTTAAACGCTATGAGAGTATGTTTATGAAATTACACAATAATTTTTTCAGCACAACTTTTATTATTGAAATAAAAGTATTTTAATACCTTAAAATATTTTTTAAAAAGCATCTAAGGGTAATTTATACAATAGCATAGTAAATCTGGTCCTAGCTACTGGCAACTCTCTTTGTATCAAGACGGCGGAGCTGCGTGTTGCGTGTGGAATGATAGTGTTAAGTTATTTGTGATTCTTCGAAGAATGTATCTGCTTCTCGTTTCGAAATGTGACTTTAAAGGGTACCTATTGTATTTTAAAGAGACATTTCAAAGCCGAGGCAGTATATCCATTGAAAGAAAGTAATATTAGGAATATATACCTACCTATACCTACGTATATATATAGTAATCAGTCAACCGTCCATTGGTTAACTACCAACCAATCAACTGAAGGGGTAATTTGTAATAAGGATAGACGATTTCAATTTGGGTTACCAGAAACCGCGCGAGTAGGTCCTCTTTTCCTTTTGGTATAATTACTATACTCTTTGCTTACTACCAAAACCAGGTTCTTAAAATTTCCATAAGCACGTTAGCGCTTTCATCCATTGCTGAAATGACAACCAATCATTTTTGCCTGAAAACTTAAAATGTAAATAATTTTAAATGTTGTCTATAAAAATAATGGAATTATTGTTTCAATCTAATTATTTTGTTATAAATCAGTAGGGGTGTATGAGGTTTTGCGCTTATTTATTAACACGTTGTATAGTCGTGAGCATATGCTTAAACTTAAACTTAGTGATTGATTTATAGTAAAGGTAAAATATTACGTAATTTTTTTTTCAGGAAAACATACGAGAAATAGAGAGACTAAATAGAGATGGTGGAAACGGAAGATGTGGACTAAACGAGTTTTCAGATTTGTCCAGCGACGAATTTAAAAAAAAACATTTTCACGATTCAAAATACATGACAAACTGTGATGATAAAGAAATGGGTTGTAACAGACATCCTGTTCTACCTTTTGACGATAATATGCCTGTACCTAAAATATTAGATTGGTTGGTTTCTATAAAATATAAAGTATAATTTTGTATAAGTATTAATTTTAAATGTAGGTAGTGTAGTATTAGGTTTATTATTAGTTTGATTAAAAATATATAAATTATTAAGATAAACAAAAAACCCGACTGCATAAAAAACTTATTAACGAAAAAACAAGCTCTATAATCACCTTTGACTATTTATATGTGGACTGGTTACGCGTGTAATTCTACTAACAAACATTTCTGCCACTTTTTGCGGGGGCGAGGTAACATGAAATCCGCAACTTTGGATTTTATTCTCCATAACTTTAGATTCTAATTTTGAATGTTAAAAATCATGAAAAGTGGTCTCGTGTGAACCCCAAACGTTCTAAGTTCGAAGTTATTATTTCGCAATTATAGGCTGTTTCGTTTAGTGATAAGGTGTAAAATTGAATGTAAATGCACAAGATCAATTGTGCTTATACCATGGCAGATGGGAAATGCTACCGCAAGGCTAGTCCTTATAATAATTAGTCAAAGATAATCACTAATCAGCTATAACAGCTTTATTTTGAGTTAATATAATTTGAATGTTATTAGGTAGGTATCGCAAACGGGGACAAAGATTTTTGGTTGGTTATTGGTTTGTAACCGCCTGCAATACCTACCTAATAACATTCAAATTATATGTATTAGCTCAAATAAAGCTGTTATAGCTGATTAGTGATTATAGAGCTTGTTTTTCTCTTTTCAGTTAATAGGTTTTTTATGCAGTCGGGTTTTTTGTTTCACTTAATAATTTAGGTTATTTCATACTTTATAGTATTGTGTCGAAACGGTAACATAAAAGTACTGTAATATTTATATATTTGGAATTGTCTGATTACTAGCTTTCATTTGATACCCATATTGTAATTTTTAACAAAAAAAAATGTTTATTTCCCGTCTCATTTTTATTTCGTAGACGCCATATTAAAATAATATAGCCTATGTCACTCTCACAATTTTTACGAATCTAATGACAAATCATACGTTAAAATCCATCAAGCCGTTTAGGCTGTAGGCTGTTCCAAAGAAATAGACATACAAACATACATACATACGGTCGAAAAACATAACCCTCCTTCTGGAGCAGTCGGGTAAAAAATAATAATAACATACAAACATAATGCGTACTGAGTTATAAACGTTCAGGAAAATGACGAATAGGTAAGTTTATCATATTTTATTAATAGGAATGAATCCGGCATGTTTTGCACAGTTTTAAACAATAATTCACGCTTATAATCCATAGGGGTAGGGAGAGACAATCGCTATCTGCTAAGATTCTTACTGCTTCATATTTAAGTCGCTTCATAAACATAATTTTATCTAATTAAAAGTAAAACTAAATATTACCTACCTACTAAGCAAAGTCGCGCTGGTCGCCCTAGCCGTGGTGGTCCAGTGGCGAGTAACCTTGCCTGCCGTGCAGGAGGCGATGGTTCGACCCCCGTCCAGGCCGACTCGTACCAATGTGTTTTTCGGAATTTATGTACGATTTGTAACACCACTGGCTTTTCGGTGAAGGAAAACATCGTGAGGAAACCTGCATGCTTCAATTTCGAGGCATGTATTGTACCCACTGTCCATTATAAGTGGCGACGGGCTCACCCCCCGTCACACTGGACAGAGTTTCGGTACTACTGGTGAAACGTGGATGTTATGAGGTTTCAGAATATCTCTGACTACCCCCTAGGGGAATATAACCGTGAGCATATGCTTATGCTTATTTTCAATGGAGTATAGTCGCGTCTGAGGTTCACACGAGACTATTTTTAACAATCAATATTATAATCTAAAGCAAGGGAATAAAATCAAAAGTTGCGGATTTCAGGCTACCCGCTAAAAGTGTCAGAATAGTTTGTTAGTAGAATTAAACGCGTAACTTGTCCATAGTTATATTATCTAAGATGCTAGTCACCACATCATGCTTCAACTTACACCAATATCGTATCTCACTGCTCATGATTCGGTCACTACGGTAACACCACGCATACTTCGTAAAGAGGGCATGCAACTGCATTCACTCGACTTTCGGTAACTTTAATTCCATTCCCAATATTACTCGCATATATAAGGGCAGGCGCAGGCCTTAGACCATTTAATTAGTAATCAGCTTCGCGTTAGCATTTCCCTCTGCCAAGGTACAAGACCAACTCAAGTCGCTTTTACATACAATTTTATACCTTAACACTAAACTTGGTATCTGCTCGTCCCCCCAAAAAATGTCAGAAAAGTTATCTCGTCCATAGTTAAATGGTCTAAGGCACCAATACGCCACGCCGTTGTGAAAAACCAGACGTGACTTTTTTGACAAGGATCAACTTCCCCTTCTCACCACGCTGGGGTTTGGTTAATCTATGGGCCAGTTATGATAAGTACAGGGTGAAATTGATATCATTAGCATCCTTTGAAACTAAAAGTCTACCCATCAAACTGAACAACGTTTATTATGGGAGCAAACCGATCGAAGCAAAAAAAAAAATCTGCTCGACTCAAATGTATGTTCAGTTTGATGAACTTCTAGATTAAAAGGATGCTTAAGATATAAATTTCACACTGTATAAGAAACTTTTAAAAGTTTTATCACATTTCAGGAATGATAAGGGAGTAGTTGGTCCAGTGCTGAACCAGAAGTACTGCTTGGGTTGTTGGGCTTTTAGTGTTGTGGGCGTGATGGAATCTATGATAGCTATCCAACGGAATGAGAGCTTCATCACCCGTTTAAGTATACAGGTAATATTACCTACTTATCTCACTAAATGAGGGATTAATAGCCGCTTTACATTATGCAACCGATTGCAGTCGCATGGAGGCGCGGGCGCGATCTCCTTTACGACAAAAACGACGCTCAGTTACGTACTATAAGGTTTATATTGTGTTACTTAGACTATCCGCCACCGCCACACGTCTCTACTGTATAAATCGTGGCTTACGTAGGGCATAACAATTTTAAAAGAGAGTCTGTAGGCACCCCAGCTGATGAAGAATTCCATAACCTATTGCCTTGGGGTTCTCACCGATCCCCGCTACCCAATCCACCGCGTAGCCCCAGCAACGTCATATGCCGAGGTCCGTACCCCTCTGGGTGCCCCTAGGTCGGTTGCTTAAGTTCATTCATTTGGCTCGGTAGACCCTTCGTGGTTCCTCCAATAGTCCGCAGTAAAAAGCAGCTGCTCCCTGAGCAACGCTGTATGAGTCATTTCCAAAAAAAAATTATAAGAATATTGCCTTGGTGGCATTATACTTGTAATGCTTTAGCATTTCTTTCTACCTAGGAACTGATTGATTGTTCACGTAAATACAATTACACGAGTGGCTGTGATGGTGGCAATCCTGAGATGGCTATCGACTATCTGTGCAGTTACGGCGTACCTCTGGGCACAGAAGAACAGATCCCCCTGGTGAATCCCCCAAGAGATGATGTATGTCAAATGCCTAGATCGGGCGTCAAGGTGTCTTGGATGGAAGTGGAATGGTGAGGGAATAAAATTGTTACTCTAATATTCTGCTAATAGTAGGTATTCGAGTAAAAAACAGACATTTAAAAAGTGGAAAATAATTAGGTCTATTATTATTTTTGATGTAAACAAATGTTTGTTTTACTTTTTAACTCTCTTTAAGTGTGGTTTTACAGTGACGCTTTCGCCAGCACGGTTCGTAAGCGTCGCGGGCTACGATCGTTTCACAGTGAAACGCGGTCGGTAAGCGCGCGGTTCGCACAATTTCCATAGTGCGGACCGCGCGCTGACCATCAACGCTGGCGGTCAGCGTGACTCTGAAACCAGCCTAAGGTTTTTAATGTCAATTAATGTGTCGGGGACCGCAAGTGAATGTCCAATAAAAAAATCAATGGTCATTTCAAAGCGGTCCCCTACGCATTAATTGACATTAAATACCTTGAAGAGAGTTAAAAAGTAAAACAAACATTGGTTTACATCAACAATAATAGGTGACCTAATTATTTGGCATTTTTTAAATGTCTGTTTTTACCGTAGGGGTTTTATAAATTTGTAAAATTTTGTAATTTTTAATTTTACACGAAAACTGCTGAAACGATTTTCGACAGACCGACATAGGCGTCAAACATATAATACGGGAGTTAGTGATTGACAGGATCGGACGGACAGGACGAAATTATAAGCGTTCCGTTTTTTGCCATGTGGCAAGAAATATTCAGAAAAAAAAACAATGAAAAATCTGTTTTTCCACATACGGTTTGCAGTTTGGTGAGGAACAGCAGATTTTTTTTTGCGATTTCGATCTTGGTCCCGTATTGAGAAAGATATTCAGTTTGATGGTCTGACCATCCTCGTAGAAACCGTCAGCGTATCAAGAAACACTCTATAGATTTTATACTGGTTGTTACAAAAGTAAAAATAAACATTTAAAACTTTTAAGGGGGTTGTTTATACCATCAAACTGAACAACTTTCACTATGGGACCAACAACGAAATCGCGAAAAAAACAATCTGCTGTCGCTGCTGTAGCTCGAGTAGATTTTTAGTTTAGTATGGAACATACGTTTTTTTTCGCGATTTCGATATTGGTCCAATAGTGAAAGTTGTTCAGTTTGATGGTCTAAACCAACCCCTTAAATGTTTCTTTGTGTTTTTGTAACACCTTGTATAATAGATGAAGAAATCAAAATATTATTTTAAAGAGCTTAGTGTAATGTGTCCATTTTGCAGTGACTACCCGGCTGACAAGATAGTAGAGACTATCGCTCGACACGGGCCTGTAATAGCCGCCGTCAACGCCAACAACTGGATGCATTACCTCCATGGAATCATTCAGTGGAATTGCAAGTTAGTTTATTTACTATCTCCTTTCTGTATGTTCACACGGCGACATCAAACTATAAAAAACCCTAAGAGGAAGGATCTCCAAAGAGTCCGCATAAATTTACGATTGTAGTTGGTCTCTTTTGTCTTATGACGTACCTTTAATAGTAGAAGGAGATGGAACTATAGATGTTTGTTTATGCGGCTGTCCTCTTTTTTTTTCGGTAAAGGAAAGCATCGTGAGGAAACCTGCATGCTTAAATTTTGAGGTATGTATTGTACCCACTGTCCATTATAAGTGGCGACGGGCTCACCCCCCGTCACACTGGACAGAGTTTCGGTACTACTAGTGAAACGTGGATGTTCTGAGGTTTCAGAATATCTCTGACTACCCCCACGGGGAATATAGTCGTGAGCAATATGCATGCATGCATTCATTTTAAGGAAAATCTGACACGATACAAGCATAGAGATTTGCTTCTATATTGTTTCTTCAAAATTTCATTGAGTTTAATCGGTTAGTATTGAAAATATTATCAGACTTCGTTTGTATGGAGCGCGCCAACAGTAATATACCCTTAAGTATAACATTATTTAAATTTTTCTTTCCAGAGGCGATGACTGGAGTCTCATTAAGCATGTCGTTCAAATAGTTGGCTACGACAAATCGGGCGAGATTCCCTACTTTATTATCAGAAATTCTTGGGGAAGAAATTGGGGTGATAATGGATATGTGAAGATTGCTATGGATAACTTTTTGTGTGGCGTCGGCCGTCAGATTTCCTTTTTGAGAGTTGAATTACCTTGATATCACGAGTGTTTAGGCATAGTTTTATATAGGTAATAAAATAACAAATATTGTATTAGGTATTTAGATTTAATAGCCCAAGATCCGACCGTAAATTTATGCACCTAACTAATTGTTTGGTGAACGAAATGTGATTTAAGTGAAAGTTTATACAGGGCCGGGTTGCCTAGCAAAATCTTACCGCAAGTACCTTTACCATGATGATTTATGGTACCATTTTTTCCACCAATTTGTTTGGGAAGTAAATGAGATGCCATCTGAAGGAGACCAATCTAAAGAACTGGAAAAACTAGAGTTGCCGCCTCTCAGTCTGCCACAAATTCGCAACTCTAAGGGTTAAAAATGACTTCTTTGAACCTGGCAACCCTAGAGTTGCGGCAGACTGAGACGTGGCAAACCTAGTTTTACCAGTTTTTTGCATCGGTCTCGTTCAGATGGTACCTTAATTACTTCCCAAATAGATCGGTGAAAAAAATGGTACCATAAATCATCATGGTAAAGGTACTTGCGGGAAGATTTTGCTAGGCAACCCGGAAGTGTATGAACCCCTGTGTAAACTTTCACTTAAATCACATTTCGTTCACCAAACAAATAGATGCATAATTTTGCGGTCGGATCTTGGTATATAATACAGCTTGGCAAAAATCGTTTGAAATAAATAAAGGCGCCAATTTCTTTGCAAGAACGCCAAAATTAAAACCTGGCAAGACCATCCAATTATTTTTCTCAAATACCTACCTAGGTCTTCAGGGCAGGGAGTCTGCTTCTTCTCTCGGGTTTGCTCGTGGTTCTCCATTTTGTAACGCTCTAATTTGTTCTTGACAATAATACTTGAGATAAAAACCTTAAAATATTGTCTATATTTGCGTATAGACGCAAGCAATAAACAATTAATAATAGTTCTCCACCTCCACCCGTCACAACATCAATCTCTTTTATGCCAAGTTGTACCTACTGTCGATTTAATATATCAAAACCTATTTCTAGTTTATCATTTGTAATTCTACAATTAAACTACCTACCTACCTAAGTAAATGTATTTTATTTTATTTGATTTCGTTTTTTATTGATAACCAGCAGTTGCTTTGTGGTAAGTAGTAGGTAGTAATATTTTGATTAGAAAAAAAATAAATATTTTTGTAACATGTAGGGTAGACCCGGGTTAATTGTAACGCGGGTTAGCAGTAACATTGACAATATTTCGATCACTAAAAAAGATAAGGATGTGTGTGTGCAAAGAGGTGATGGCTCTTGCGTGTTCGGACCTACCCTCCAATGGCCGCGCGTGCATCGTGGAAGTGTCTTGTGTTACGGAGGAATGAATTTTTTGTGCGGTCGCTGTAATTATTTTCGATCAATTCATCACGTTGTAACTTCTGAAATAATACATGTTTTACACAAATATTACTATCATACGTTGTGATAGGAACTACAGAATGCTACAGATGATGAGAAGTTGATTATATTCATTTGTATCATAGCTTTTTTATTATTTTTTCTAAAATGGACACCATTGATTGATTGTACCACTTTTGATGGGGTTGATTGTAAAGTTACAATTAACACTGTTACAATTGACCCATGATCAAATTATCATAATTAAGATGGTTCGAAATTATTCTGACAACAAGTTGACCGCTAACTTTCCTCCACCAACCCTGATGGAGGCAAGATTGTGTGTTTGATGAAGTACGGCCGCTCCCTCTGACTCTTATTTTAATAGTATGATATGTGGAATGTTATTTAGTGGGCTTGCTTCCTAATTTTACTTCTAATTAAAAGAGTACACAATGAAATTGCAGTCGTAATGTTGACAGTATTATATGACTTTTAATTACACTTTAAATGTAACTAAATCCACGTGGCCAGGTATAATAGTAATATTTGGTTAATTGTAACACGCTTCGTTTGTATGAAAACATTTATGGTTGATTAAGTTATACGAGAGTTAAGTTTTTTAGTTAATTTAAATGATATTATATTATAGTTAACCAATGTGATTAAAAGTCTATATGAATTGTTTATTTTTTTTAGTTTAAAGTAATAAAACGCTAAGTTTTTTTCCGTTAAAATATAATATTAACTGTTGATAATATTCTAATGCGATAAAAAGATTACCAATAAAGAAGAGATAAGTTACTTAATGGTAAATAAATAAGACCGATTCATTGATTATTTTGGGCTTTATTTAGATTTAAAAAATTGTTACAAATGACCCGGGGTAAGGGTCAATTGTAACATTCACAATAAATATAATAAATTGTGCTCACATCAAGAATACATTACGAAAGGTTCTATAAGACTTCAGAACACTTTTAATGCAAAATCCAGTACGTTAAGAAACTGCCTTCCTTAATTTATATGTAATGTGTCTTAGATATGAATAGTTTCTCGGCAATCGAGGTAGAAGTAAAAACTGTTAGTATTAACCCGGGTCTACCCTAGGTAATGTTTTAAAATCATGATAAGGCAAGTAATGTTGTTCATTTATTTTTCTACCAATTTAGACCATTATTTTATGGTTTTTAATATTTTGCTTACTTTTGGTAAATTATTTCTTACAATGCGTTGTGGTTATTATGAGGTAAAATGACACGGTCACACTTTTATCATTCAGAGTTGAGTGACCTACCACACTATTTATGTAACCACATACCTAGCACACTACTATCAGACTATCAATCAGTGATGCCAATTCTGCGCAGCAAAAACGCCTTATAATATAAAAACCGGTCAAGTGCTAGTCGGGTTGCTTGCGCACTGAGGGTTCCGTACCACAACATACTTATTAAATTAAATTGTGTTTTCCTCTAGTACCGACTCACATTTGGCCGATTTTTATTATTTAATTGTGTTCTTATACTGTAGAGCTTGCTCTATAATCACACCAAGTTTGACGCTTGTATGTTTTACCGTTTTTACGATAGAGAGAGGATGAGGACCCCCCCTAATTTTAAAATTATGGGAATTTTTTTATTTGTTAGCAAATCTACCATAATACCGCACATTCTGTGAAAAGTTAAACTCTCTAGCTATTCCGGTTCAAAAGTTACAGCCCTAAATAGGTAGGACAGACGGACGGACGGACAGACAGCGTAGGCTTATGAATAGGGTCCCGTTTTCACCCTTTGGGTACGGAATCCTAAAAACATCACTGAGCAACCAATGAAACGTAAAGAAGAAGAAGTAGAGATCTACGATAACTTGACCCTCCTCCAAAGTGATTACAAGTCTCACAACGCATGAGTGGCTGCCGAGATGGACGTCATACAAAAACGAATACACGGATTTGTTGCTTGGTTTGCGATGGCGCTAATTGACAACATTTCATTTTAAGAAAGGTACCAAAATAAGAAAACCATTTGGAGATTATGTGATTCAAAGCTTACATCAAAATTATCAGATTTTTCTATCCATTATTTCTCGAGTTATTTCAAAAATACTGAAAAATATAATAGAGTTTGAATGAGATTTGATTCCTTTGCCTGCTTGGCTTTTCTATTGTAGTTGACAGTTTTTTATTTTTAATGTTATTGCGGCCAAGGTATTTTCACGGCCATAAATCCTACGTTTTTCAGAAAATTCTAAAGTAAATTAAACATAGAAATATCGGTCAAAAATTAAATCGGAAAAATACATATCTCTTATTTTTTAACCTATTTTTATATTTTTATTAAAAACAGGTGGTTAAAAAAATGTTATGTTGTCAATTGGCTTATCATTATCAGTATGACTGCGGGCTATGTTATTTTAGTAGATCTCCACATTTCCATATACTATTTTACCTTAAAGCGCTCGATTTGGCGCTAAGCGCAGTAGGTAGTTAGTTTTAAAACCACGAAAAAGGCGCAAGATCTGGCGCGAAACACTTTTACCTGGCAGCACTGACCTTGCTATATCTATAGTTCACGTACGAAGTCCCCTACCAGAATCTTATCGTTCACGTAATAAGAGTGAAAACAGTTTGAACAGTGAGATTTTGTGACGAAGTTTAATTTCAAACCACGACTAACTTCAAAGCAGTTTATAAATTGTTTGATATGATAATAGTAACAACAGTGTTAACAAGAGACTGACGAAGGCAGTAACTACGTGAGTATACCTATATTTACTTATTATTCTATTTATTCTTTATGTTATGAATTAGTACTCAGTAGAGGCCTATTGGGAAATGAACATGACAGAGACTATCGCCACCTGCTACGATCTTGACACTTATTTGCCTCTTTAGTCTTCAGTACATTTTATTTGGCCGTTTTTATTAGTTTACAACCGTATTGTTGTTGTTAAATTTTTCCTTGCGGAAAGGCAAAGGGAGCATAACCCATGCAGCCAAGTCTGATTTTGTAGGAATTTTCTTAAAAATTAATTATAAAAGGAACTATGTGCCTGATCTGTGTTAAAATTAAAATTTTTCCAAGTCTTCATATTCCAAGTAAATTGTTGTTTTTCCGTAATAATGTCATTTCTGTAGTTTTTGTCCTTTCATGTGTCATTTCCGAGATCAAGTTTCTATTTGCCGATGTCTTCAATAAGTTTTCAATATTGACAGGAATCCGTAGTCTTTAGCAGCTTTTCGTTTATCGTAGCTTAAACCCTTAAACCTAACTCATTGAAATGCGAGGGTGGTTCACACATTTCAATGTTCAAGGGAGTTTTATACGGGGATATCAATCCGAATCAAACGGTCGCGCCTTACTGTTTACAACCTTATAATATTTATCTGTTTTTTTTTAAATAGCTAACATTAGGGCTGCGCCGAAGATATGATTTCGGTACAGTAGAAACTGCAATATTAGCATTGGTTTTCGGGTCTTGTTAATGGGGAACTTGCAGAGTTTTATATTTTTAGTGTATCATAAAGATTTAAGGCTTACATAAATATACCAAAAACAAAAATGGTAAAATATGCACGAATCATTTAGTTATTGCAAATCAAAAGTTGACTTTCAAATTCCGCGCCAAAACGCTCACTGCCATGACGTGACGTCACTTCTTTTTATGACGCGTGAAGCTCATCATAAATCATCCGCTGTAATATTCGATTGAGTTTTTGTCGCATTCGTTATTTATTATCATAGTTTTATAAGTAGGTACAATTGGATATAACACTCTTTTATAATACTACTTAT
This sequence comes from Agonopterix alstromeriana, assembly GCA_963924505.1. Classification (NCBI taxonomy): domain Eukaryota; kingdom Metazoa; phylum Arthropoda; class Insecta; order Lepidoptera; family Depressariidae; genus Agonopterix; species Agonopterix alstromeriana. The sequence continues at coordinate 11,261,202 of OZ004680.1, read as the reverse complement.
AAAGTAGGTACTTACCTAATGATAAAGTCTGATAAGCACATATATATACCTACAAGTAGCTAGTTACCGCCATGTTGCGGAAAATCATTGGAACTAATTTTTGTACTTGGAAAGGTTATAGTCGAAGTTATAGTCGCAGCGCCCCCAAACCAGCATGCGTAGCGTGATACGGCTGTATCACGTCTTTTATCTGGTTCGTTCGTACACAAATAGAAAGAGAGCGAAGGTGTGATAGCGCTGTATCATAGTGCCATGCTACCTATGCTGGTCGTTTAGTTTTAGTTTTTTACCGCGTTGACCGAGTGAGGGTTGGTATGTGGCAAGTGGATAGTTTCTAGCAAACTAAGTTGTTGACGCATAAAGCCAAGACGGAGGAATCTTCAGGCGGCTTGAAAATACTTTGAATGTATATTGATACCTACTTAGTAGATAGGTTTAGTTGCTATTGTTTACTAGAACATAAATGAAGTAGTTCCTGCTAGGTACCTCTTAAATGAATTGTGAAGAGTTTTCCACACTTGTAATTGCTGATTAAGTTCAAAGGAATACCTACCTACACTTTATTTCAAATAACGACGAATATAGCTATTTCTATTTCTATATAGCTTCCTGGCCAATTCTGATTTGCAAATATAATTTATTTATCACAAAAATATACTATCTGACATTTATCTTGGGCGTTGCTAATAAGCTGTTCTATGAATAAGTGAGAGGAAGTATTTCAAATCTCTGTTTCTGTAATTCAAAATAGACTTAAAATGTCGTTGCTATTTGAAACGGTGTATAGTCAACCAATACTGTAACTATACTCTATTTAAAAAAGTAACAAATTTTTAAGGCTATTTTGAATTACAGAAACAGATATTTGAAACACTTGCTCTCACTTATTCTTAGAACAGCGCTTAAGTAACGTCCAGGATAAGTCGGATAGTATATCTTTCTGATAAATTAAATTCTGATATAGATCCAATTCTGATATTGAATTGGCTAGAAAACTAACTAGGAATCGGAAATTTTTTTCGGCCATATTTGAATGAAGGATATACAGGGTTTAAGTGACAGCCTAGCAAATACTATGGTGCACTCAGACCATCAAACTGAACAACTTTCACTATGGAGACAGAGGAGTGACGAGGAACTTTCACAACCTCAGGAAACGCGAAAAAAAATCAGCTGTCCCATACATTTGTTAATAGTAGATATCGCCCTTGACAAAATCTGCGTTAACTTCAAAAGATAACCCCAGATCATATTCTTTAAATCAATCAATCATAAATATTATTTATTTTACACCAAAAAATAAACAGTAAAATACAGAGAAAAAATAAAAGAGGCACAAAATAAGGCGGTCTTATTACTAAGAAGCTATTTCTTCCAGACCACCTTAGGGTCATATTTTTTCTGTGTAAATCTGTTCACTCGTTTTGCGTGATTGAGTCACAAAACATCCAAATATATTCGTCACAAACGTTCACATTTATGTACCTAAAATATTACTAGGAGTAGGATAATTATCATCGTACCTAAATTTTATCGTTATTTAGTCCTTAATTACCTTACAAAATATTTTTACCGTCGATGCGTCTGTTTATTTGCAGATAATGGTTCGTCTAACAGAGAATGAGTTCGGTACGTTCAACAATGAGAAGGTGAAGCAATATACTTGGAAGACGGACAGTGGGTTCTCGCTATCCGCCATATCTTATGGAGCTATTGTTCAGTCCATCAAGGTAAGGATATGTAACATAAGTACAACGAAGCTGTTGGTACAGTTGAATTTAATACGAATTAAATTGCACCGTTTGTTTACGTTCGTACGCCATGAAGTTTGCACGCATTTTTCACCTTTTCTTGAGGGTCTAATATGCAGTAACAGTCACGATACGCGATTCATCACAAAACGCAGGTCATCACGATATCAAGTTGACCACGATATCGATATGCAGTGCATCGTAAGATTCAGTTTTTCAAGATCGTCATGATAAGTAGTTTGTAACGTCTTGGAGTTTGCACACTACAATAGACGTGTGGTCTATAATCTGTCACCAGTATGAAATGCAGTTCGTGAAATACGCAGTACAGTTGGTCACGATACACAGTTCATAACTGTATGATATAGTTATGAACTGCGTATACGCACTGCACATAGGGTACAGGGTGAAATTGATATCATTAGCATCTGTTTAAACCTTAAAGATAGTTTACCCATCAAACTGAACAACTTTTACTATAGGAGCAAACCGATCGGAACAAAAAAATCTGCTGTTGCATAAATTTTGAGTCGAGTAGGCATTGCAGTTTAGTATATGGAACAACAGATTTTTTTTTGCTCCGGTCATTTTGCTCCCATAGTAAAAGTTGTTCAGTTTGATGGGTAGACTGTTAGTTTAAAAGGATTCTAATGATATCAATTTCATGTACAACGTGTTAATGAATTAAAGCAAAACTAGAAAGTAGTTTGTTTAGAATCGAGAGCAGAATCGAATTATCAAGGTTTCAACATAGGTATTTTTTTTCAAAATAATAATTAATTTGTTTGTAAAATTTAAAATTTACTCGATCTCAAACCACCGCACGGGCACACTCAACCTACTTACTGCCAAAACAAGATTCTAAAAATGTATCCATGAGCACGTTAGCGCTTTCATTCATTGCTGAAATGATAACAAATCATTTTAGCCTCAAAACTTAAAATGTGAATAACTTTAAATTTTAACTATCAAAATAATGAAATTATTGTTTCAATCTAATTATTTCGTTATAAATCAGTTGGGGTGTATGAGGTTTTGCGCTTATTCATTAACACGTTGTATATGCTTGTAATTCTTTCACCTGGACGTTGACCTATTTAGCTGCTCGAGGCAATGCTTTAAAAACGTAATATTGAAAAAGTTTGGCGTATAATTACAACAACACAAAGAAATTAAATTACTTAAATATAGTTGAGCGGGGCGGTCCCGTCGGGGCAGCGGAGTTATTGTGTCGTGTAATATATATATATATATATTTTAGGTATATATAACCTCCCCCCCCCCCACACACACACACACAACAATACACATCACAACATACAAATACTTAAGTACCAACTTTATACCTGTTTATAAACACTTACAAGTGACTAAAATGTAATACCTACTTTATTTAGATTGAACCGCGCGATAGTTGTTAGATACATACTATTTTTAGATTTAATGAGGAAACCTGTAATTGGTCATATTTTTAAGTTGAATGTTACTATGTTAAGATTGATATGTAACACTGTTGGTTTCCCAATAAAGAAATTAAAATTAAAAATTAAAAATATGCAGTTCGTTGCTACTAAGCGTGCTAAACTTATATTTACATATAATCTGTGACCGTGCAATTCATCACATAGTAGTTTGTGGCGGATGGTACACACGGCGACACATCAAGCTATACCAAACCAAAATAAGGTGGCCGAGCGTTGGTCGAGTAACGTATAACGACGAGCGGCCAGCTTATATTGGTTTTGTATAGCTTGATGTGTCGCCGTGTGTACGTAGTTCATCACAACAATACGCAATGCGTCACATACGACTTTCGCAATGAACACTTTGTTAGGGCAGAGTAGTGAAAGCTTTGTAGTGTCTGTATGTACTGATTTATATGGGCATTTGCCCCTCAATTAACCAATAAATTATACTTAACTATACATCTTAATCTGTTCATTTCTTTTACCTCTCTTTTAATTTCCAGGTGCCAGACAAAAACGGTATTATCGCAGACGTGGTTCTTGGCTTTGACGACCTCGATGGCTATGTTAAAAGGAACACCCCATATCTGGGAGCGGCTGTGGGACGCTGCGCGAATAGAATCGGTAAAGCAACCTTCACGATAGATGGCGTTAAATATGATCTGGCTAAGAACGTTGGAGAGAATCATTTGCATGGTGGCATCGTTGGGTTTGATAAGGTAATCTTAATTTTACGCTTTTCACCGCTCAGTAGCGTCCTCATCACAAAATTTTAGTAGTGCCAAACTAACTTTCTACGCTCCATACAAACGAAGTCTGGTGATATTTTCAATACTAACCAATTAAAGTCAATGATTTTTTCAGAAACATTCTAGAGACTAATGTTTGTATGAAGTCAGATTTTCGTTGAAATTCATAGTTTTAAAGTTACAGTGCTTCAAAGTTTTCCATACAAATCTTAAATTAATCCTAGCACTAAAACTGTATATTTTAACGAAAATCTGACTTCATACAAACATAGAGATTAGTTTATAAATGGTTTCTGAAAAATGTCATTGACTTTAATTGGTTAGTATTGAAAATATCAATAGACTTCGTTTGTATGCAGCGCGAATTTACGCATTCGGAATACTCGTCTTCTTCAATCTACTGAAGCGGAGCGAGGCTGCGGAGCGGAGAAACGGAGAAATATTAACCAATTAGCATACAGCCCTAGAGCGAAGCGGAGATTTTATGCAATCCTATTGGTTAATATTTCTCCGCTTCTCCTCTCCGCAGCCTCGCTCCGCTTCAGTGGACAGGCACCCTTAATCTGTTTTTATACAATACTTTTATATTACTTACCTTAAAGCGAAACCGTGTTGCTTTAAGTAAGGTATTTATTTGGTGGTCTAATGGTTAAGAGCATTGGGCTCTTGACACGGAGGTCGTGGGTTCGATTACCACTGGAACTCATAAATTTCGCGATGAAGGCACCACTCAAAGGTGAAATTCCTTTTCAAATCTTAGTAGATTTAATTATACCATAATCCCCTTACCAACTTACTGTATACTCCAAAATATTGCAGAAAAACTGGCAAACGACCGTAGTAGGAAACAAAGTGATCTTCAGCTACCTATCCAAGGACGGTGAAGAAGGTTACCCAGGTGACCTGGTCACCAACATCACCTACGAGGTGAAGGATGACAACAGTTTCCACATGGAGTTCGTTTCCAGGACCACTAAGAAGACGGTGGTCAACCTGACTAACCACTCGTATTTCAACCTGGCTGGACACGAGACTGGGGCTCAGGAGCTGTATAACCATGTTGTTACAATTAATGCTGACAGGTAAGTAGACAATTAAACAAGTTGTTAACAAACAGACATACAGGATGTAAACTTTTATGCGTTACCTAATTTCAGGGTTTCTTCAGACCATCAAACTTAACAACTTTCACTATAGGGCCAATAGAGAAATAGCAAAAAAAAATATTTGCTTTATTTTGATAGGTAAGGATATGGAATCCATAGGAATTGTCGATGGCTGCTCGACTCCAATTTATGGCTGTTATTGACCTAAATTTATTTATTATAAGCCACTAATGTAAAAATTACGTATTGAAGGCCGTTGTTATCCCAAATACTATAAAATCAAAAAGTACAGGGTGTAAGTGACAGCTTAGCAAAATACTGAAATTGTGAAATTGCTAGGCTGTCACTTACACCCTGTATATTGTAGGAAAACTTAGTGGGAATTTAATTGCGATTTTTCTCAGGATAACAGAAACCGACGCTGACTCTATACCGACAGGACGTTTCCTCAAAGTAGGCGGTACTCCATACGACCTGCGCGTGCCCAAGAGAATCGGTGACGTCATCAACTCGGCTAGCAATCTGTACGATGATAATTTCTGCGTGTCTACGTTTGGGAACAAGGTACCAATAATGATGTTTATCTGTTGATGTTTTTTATAGCTAATTTTGACCACAGCGATTGGTTATTTACGACAATTAGGTCAGGAGTGCGATTTTTGAAAGTAATTCTTTGAACTCAGCAGTTGAAAATGACATTTTGACTTAATCAGCAGTAGAAAGATGCATATCTCCATAGTTATTTTGAAATTTTCAACTGCTGAGTTCAACGTATGACTTTCAAAAATCGCACTCCAGGTACGGAGGAGCATGCAGGGACGTATTTTCCTAAAGGTAAGGGCTAAGGGCGGCCAGTATTGGGGTGGCGGCCTGCCGGGTCGTACAAACGGGTAGAATATATTGGTGCGTAACCAAATTTATACATAGCATAAGCATATGCTCACGACTATATTCCCCGAGGGGGTAGTCAGAGATATTCAGAAACCACAGATCATCCACGTTTCACTAGCACCGAAACTCTGTCCAGTGAAATATATACAGGATGTAACAAAATACCATAGGAATACGTAAAAGGGTGCTCCAGACTATCAAACTGAACAACTTTCACTATGAAGCCAACATAATCGAAATCGCGGAAAAAAATCTGCTGTCCCATACATTTGAGTCGAGTCGGTTGTGAGATTATTCTTTCGCGATTTCGAATTTCGCTCCATAGTGAAAGTTGTTCAGTTTGTTGGTATGTAGCAACTAGCAACCCCAGGGTGTTTTATTATACTACTCTGTAGGTATACCCAGATTAATGTATAAAAAATTCAGAGCTCGCTCCGCCTGCTCCAGGTTTTTAATTTGAATACTTCGTCTGTGTTTCTTTTCGAGAGGAGTGCTTAGAATTTGTTAAAACCGTAGAATCTTTGCTGACACAAATCTTGGCTACAAGCCCGCTGGAAAGCTGCATTTATCGGCGGCCGCTAAATAAATTTTTCCAGGGGCGCAATATTTGGAAATACGGCTCTGGGTGCATCAGCCTAAGCACCTCCTCCTCACTCCTCTGATCTGAGCTGTTCCTCGTTCCATAAAATCAGAAGGGTATGGATAAATCGGGCCTTATTCCAATATGATAACCTGGTTTAGTTGGAGGGCATGTTAGCGTTCAACTATCTTAGTTAACTTCACTAGACTTTTTGTTTAATTATTGCATTGTGTACACCTTTCTTTATAGGACCTAAACTTCGTCTCCCGCGTCACGCATCCCTCAGGACGCTACCTGGACCTCTACTCCAACCAGCCAGGTGTTCAGCTCTACACAGCCAACTTTCTTCCCTCGCCCGGAGACCAGGCCCTCATCGGTAAAGGTGGAGTAGGCTACCGTCGCCATGGCGCCTTCTGTCTGGAGACCCAGAATTATCCAGATGCTATCCATCATGACAATTTTCCGTCACCTGTGTTAGTTCCAGGAGATAGTTACGTGCATAAAGTGGTTTATTGTTTTGGTTTTGACAAGGAAGAACCTAGAGTTGTTTTTGCTTAGTAAAAATTCAGTTGCATTACAGGAAATTACAGTTACATTACATTTGATAAGTTATATGTCAAGATAGACAGTCGAATATACGAACGTGTCGAAATAAATTGCAACCAAGGTAAGGCCGCTAAACCCTATCCATATGCACGAACACAGAGATAAGTTATATGACGCCTCACGCACACCAGCCTAAGAAAGTAAGCCCATTTTTGTACGATAGTAGCGTGAGGTTCTATCTTGACATATAATTAATTAATATTACTTGTCATCATTATGAAAAAGATAGAATCCACAAAAATTTAATTGAAATGAAATATGTATAATAGGCATCCCATCCTTACTTCCCATGTGTGTCGTACGACGCGACTAAGGGAGAAGGTTTCTTCCTAAACAGTGTTTTTATGGGCGGAAGGTTAGTCACCTATCACTACATACTTGGCACGTTACAACTGAAGGCTTCAATAGATTGTTGGTAGTTGTAGCAAGATTTCAGACTATACCGCAAGAGATTAAGGTCGTGAGTATATATTTTTGTATGTGAAACATAAACGTGGATCTATCTACTATTACCTGACTATCTCTAAGCCTACCATACCATACCATGAAATGGTTTATTTTGTGATATTTTTGTGGCATTTAATCAACGATTTTATTAGAATTATTGTAACTAATGTAATATGCAATTATTAAAATCTTTAATCAAAATATGTTGTTTAATTTTTTTCCCTTGTATATGTAGGAAATTTATTTGAAATATTTTTTGCGGCTATGTTCCTACTTCCTAACCACCTCGAAATAAAATAGTCAGAAATGTGTAATAAAGTAAATATTAATATTGTTATAATCGTATGAACGTAATGATTTTATGATTCTCATCTTTATCATTTATCAATAACGAAAGTTCATGGAGAGTCATATTGATAACTTGGTCCTTGGTCGAAAATGGAAACAAGACACGTACAGGAAGTTCACAAATATAAAAGAGCGTGTCATTTCCCGGTGCCCGAAATTCCGATTACATTCGACTTTCGGCAGGCTGACCAGAAAAATAAAAAACCCGTTTGGGGGCGCTAGAATCGACTATAACCTTTAATGACAAGACCCCGCATGCCTATGCTGGTCCATTGAGTCTGCCTGCTTCACTGATGGACATCCCACCCTATAATTAAAATACAAAAGTAACAAAAAAATTTTGCTGTAGACAAGATGCGACCAGAAACTCTACAAACTATGTCGTAGGAGTGTTATCACTTCTAAATTAATTATATAGGGTCCTTCTTAATATGCTGACACTTTTTTAAGGGGATGATCATTGCAGTGCAGTGCAAAACATTTTGTACGCACTGCCAGTTTGTAGGAAAACCAGTGCTACTGACATTCTTTCATTCACTGGTAGGGGTGCGTCCACATCTGGCGAATGCGCAGCTCGCGAGCCGCGTGCGCACGGCGCATAACGTACGTACGCGCGAACGGCACGCGCGCGGCGCAGGGGCGATGCACGAGCATAAAATGCACGCAACAATTCGCGCGCGGCTCGAGAGCTGAGCATTCGTGGCGCATTCGCCAGATGTGGACGCATCCTAACAGTGGGTATAATGACTATATAGCAAAATTGATTGAATTGATGTGAAGTGAAGATTGAAGAAGACGCTCTGCAGATGAAGTGACATATAGGGTAGAAGCTTTGACTATTTATATGTGGACTGGTTACGCGTGTAATTCTACTAACAAACATTTCTGCCACTTTTTGCGGGGGGCGAGGTAACATGAAATCCGCAACTTTGGATTTTATTCTCCATAACTTTAGATTCTAATTTTGTATGTTAAAAATCATGAAATGTAGTCTCGCGTGAACCCCAAACGTTCTAAGTTCGAAGTTATTATTTCGCAATTATAGGCTGTCTCGTTTAGTGATAAGGTGTAAAATTGAATGTAAATGCACAAGATCAATTGTGCTTATACCGTGGCAGAGGGGAAATGCTACTGCAAGGCTAGTCCTTATAATAATTAGTCAAAGGGTAGAGGTAATCTTGCATTGGAGACATATAAGGTAGAGGTAATCTTGCAATGGTTATGGGTTATCGCGTGTACGGTCATTTAACGAATGATAATCCCAAATTGAAATTATTAAACACGCTGTATATCAATCATGTTATTAAATATGTTTTAATCAGTTTTATGATAAACAACACAATACATACAGCTTTGCAAATAGTTTTATGGTGAGCACAAGTTTCCTTTCATTATTCTGCTTCATATTTCTCCATAGCCTTTGTGCTATTTATTTAAATGGCAACCAGTAATATCACTTATAATTCGTGTAAGTATAGAATTATTTTTCATAAACAACTTCATATCATAACACCTATCTCAGTGGTAAAGCTAAAAGCAGATTGAGATCGCAGATGCAAAATTCCTCAGATGCAGTTCTTTAGATACTTGTAGGTGTGTCCATTAGAGTTCACGATATTTCAAAAATGTTTCAATTACTTAAGTTATATACTTACATGCATGATGAGTTGATAGGACTGATGAGCTGTTAGAAAGATGATCAGTAAAACAATAAAACTCGTATCTATACTTCATTCCAAATAAGGACGAAAAGATTTTCCGATTCCTGTTTCGATTCCGCTTTCTGGCCAATTCTGATTAGCAAATAGTATAATTTATTTATCAAAAAGATATATTATCCGACATATCTTGGACGTTACTAAAGCTGTTCTAAGAATAAGTGAGAGGAAAGGTTTCAAATCTCTGTATCTGTAATTCAAAAACGCCTTAAAATTTCGTTGCTATTTGGAATGGAGTATAGATAATGTTATTTTCACAGATTACAACAACGTAATTTTATCAGAATCAGATTTTGGAATATTTAACGATGAACCGGTGAAGAAATTCACGTGGAAAACTGAAAGTGGATTTTCACTTACTGCCATATCTTATGGAGCTGTCATTCAAGCTATTCAGGTAGGTGCCCTACCAATTCATAATGCTATGGAATCTCCATCGTATCGCAAAACTCTAAAATTAATTACGGTACCTTACTATATGCTAGTTTGATCCAGGCCCGGTTTGAATCGCCCTGCCGCCCCCTGTACTAAGTTAGTGTCACAGTATAAGAAATAGTACATAATACAGTACGAACACTATCAGCGCCCCAACCAATTTTGACCACAATCGGTGTTACGGCAGGTCGTGTAGTCCTCTCTTACTCAAACTCACTCGCAATATACTTGTGGTAAGCTAACCTCTTGTCAATGCGAGCCCGTTGGTTGGTCCGAAGTGTCCAGGGTGTGGCAGAGTTACAGCCTCCCCGAGTGACATATCTACAGAAACCCCGATATATCCGGCGCACTCAGGGCAATTAGCCCAGGCTGGTTGGCAAATCTCTACCACGACGGCAATCAAATTCAATGAGTAATGGCATTCAAGGCCTCATAAAAGGCTGAAAGTCACGCAAAGGGCAATGGAGAGGGCTATACTCGGAGTTTCCCTGCGAGATCGAATCAGAAATGAAGAGATCCGCAGAAGAACCAGAGTAGCTGACATAGCCCAAAGAATTGGCAAAACTAAATTGGCAGTGGGCGGGGAACATCGCTCGCAGAACTGACGACCGATGGGGTGGAAAAGTTCTCGAGTGGCGACCGCGTACCGGAAAGCGCAGCGTGGGTAGGCCCCCCATACGGTGAACCGACCTGGTGAAGGCGGCGGGAACCCGTTGGATGAGGGCAGCTGAGGACCGGTCGTTATGGCTATCCTTGGGGGAGGCCTATGTCCAGCAGTGGACATCCATCGGCTGAGATGATGATGATGAAAGCTGAAAGCAGACAACTAAACTTTTTTGTCCCGGCTGATATGATTAATGGCATTCTACTCGACAGAAGATGTTGTTTACATCTGGATACTTTCCAATCTGAATAGAAGATTGTGTTTACCATTAAATCGTTTCCAGGTTCCAGACAAGACCGGGAAGATAAAAGACATAGCACTAGGATTCGAAGACCTGGAAGGTTACATAAAGATGAACACTCCAGATCTAACAGGATGCGTGGTGGGACGCTGTGTGAACAGGATAGCCGGGGCGAGATTCCAGATGGACGGAGTGGAATATGTCTTGACTAATAACATGGGGCAGCATCATTTGCATGGCGGGTTTGCTGGGTTTGACAAGGCAAGGCAACCATAGTTTTAGGACATAATACAGTCATGCGTCTGAGTACAGGGAATTCTCGTGCTCTCGTCGTTTTTGCATTTGGAATTTCGTCTGCTTGGAATTTTATGTCATTATTCATTAATGCCCATCTTCAGGATGCAAGCTATCTCAATTACCTAATTTCACCGAGATCGGCCAACAGTGTTAGCCGTAAAAAGGCAACTGACAGACGGACAGATTTTCGCGTCTACAGGGTCCTTCTTAATAAGCTGACAGTTTAGGGATGATCAGACCATCAAACTGAACAACTTTCTCTATGGAACCAACATCAAAATTCCGAGGAAAGAACTCTTCCGTATAAAGCTGCAAACATTCTCGGCCCAAATGTATGGGACTGCTGATGGAGGCGCTGGTTCAGTTTGATGGTCTGATCATCCCCTTAAACAACCAGCCTCAGCATATTAAGAAAGACCATGTATCCCTGTACCTAGTAGAGATTCGGAGTTTGTGGATCTGTATTTTAAACAGTTCTTTACCAGTTTGTTTTTGTATAACTGATCGAAGGTGGGTAATGATTATCATCATAAATTTCGGAGACTGGAGGAAAAGCTTTCATAAAAACCTTTATAATAAAGCAGACTGTCAGAGGAAAGAAACTGGCGAAGAGAAACCATCATTTTAGTAGGTTAAAATTTTCTCACTCAAATTCCAGGTAAACTGGAAATCTACAGTAGACGGCAGCAAAGTAGTCTTCAGTTATCTATCAAAAGACGGAGAGCAGGGTTATCCAGGTGATCTGATGACCAACATATCCTACGAAGTGAGAAACGACGACACTTTCCACGTGGAGTACACTGCGGTGACCAATAAGAAGACGGTGGTCAACCTGACTAACCACTCATATTTCAACCTGGCTGGACATGAGACCGGGGCTGAGGAGCTGTATAAACATGTTGTTACTATTAATGCTGATAAGTAAGTTGATTATGTATCGATAAAGCTGAAAGCTCAAAGAATTGCTAAAGAAAAGTGGTAGAGTGGGCGGGCGAAATTGCTCGCAGATGGCCGATGGGGCCGAAAAGTTCTCGAGTGGCGACCGCGTACCGGAAAGCGCAGCGGGGGTAGGCCCCCAACAAGGCGGACCGACGACCTGGTGAAGGCGGAAGGAACCCGTTGAATGAGGGCAGCGCATGACCGGCCGTTATGGCGATTCTTGGGGAGGACTATGTCCAACAGTGGACGTCCATCGGCTCAGATGATGATGATAATAAAAGCTGAAAGCAGACAACTAATCGCGGCGCCGGCGTACTTTTTTGTCCATTATAGACAAATTGGAAAACGGTGCATAACCCCTTTCGTCCCGTGGATATCGTATGAGGCGACTGAGGTATAAGGTCTCTTTTGCAGTGTTTTATGGGTCTAATGCTCCCACCTTTCATCATTTGATTCGTTATTCCATTCGCCTTGAAACCTTAAGAACCTACGCTAAAAAGTAATCCTTGCTACAACAGACATTAGTTGGTTTTTGTAGCAAAGCCAATAGAGAAATCCTTACCTAAATCGGGCATTTGGAGATTTGGCATCCACCTAGATACTCGTATCTCTGGTATCAATTTTGGAATATCTTATTTTCTTAAAACTCCCCAGGGTTCTAGAAGGCGACTCCGACTGGGTACCAACTGGTGGGTTCATCAAGGTTGGCGGTACGCCCTTCGATCTTCGATGTCCTACTCGACTTGGTGATGGAAGGATCAACAATACAGATTCACTCAGATACCACCATAACTTCGTTGTTTGTACTCCAGCTAATGGGACAAAGGTGAGCAGCATAATATTTGATTAAAAATATGTTTTATTGCACAGTGTGACCTATGTGTGACCTTAACTTGGCAGGCTTAGGTCACACGGGCTATAAAATAGTATAAGATACTATAATGCACGGCGTTTAGCACCCTCACTGCGCTGCGCCGTCTTCTTTAAGTCAATTTGAACCTTAACGTACTAGTAATAAGATTCGAAATGCTAGTTAACATTTTCTCCGAAAATGATCCTGCGGCCGCTGCGCTTCACGCCTCTTTTGGTGGGAATTGACTCTAAAGCGAAAAGGGCGCGAAAACAATTAGCCGCAAGGGCAAGGGATTGAAGGTACATCCTGATTGGTCAATATAATTACGACACCAGGTACATCGGTGAGACTTATAACCCTGGTACTGCTGTATAATCCTTCTAAAAATATTCGAATACAAATCCAACTTCTCATCTTTCAAAATCCTATAATTTCTTCATCATCTCCCAGGACTTAATCTTCATATCGCGCGTGGAACATCCACCATCCGGCCGCTACATGGAGATCTACAGCGACCAGCCAAGCGTCACCTTCTACACAGGGAACTTCATCCAGGCCCAGGGCCATCCAGACATGATCGGTAAGGGAGGTGTCATTTACGGACGCTGCGGAGGCCTTTGTTTAGAGACCATGAACCTGGTGGACGCTATACATCATGAGCATTTCCCTTCACCAGTTTTGAAGCCTGGTGATGTGTATAGACATAAGGTATTGTATTATTTTGGAGTTAATGTGTAATGTACAGTTTTATTTTATTTCGGACATGCCTATATTTCATTCCAAATAAGGATGACGAGATTTTCCGATTTCTATTTAGCTTTCTGGCCAATTCTGATTACCAAATGTAATTTATTTATAGGATACATATACTATCCCACATATCTTGGACGTTACTAAAGCTGTTTTAAGAATAAGTGAGAGGAAGTGTTTCAAATATCTGTTTCTGTAATGCAAAATAGCCTTAAAATTTCGTTTCTATTTTCAATGGAGTATAGGTACGTCATTACTCATGACGTGTACAAATGGGATATGGCTATGTGTACGACACTAGTGCCCCTAGCGGTGTCGGACCGCCGTAAATTATTTTAAGTAACATGTTAGTTAAAAAAAAATTATTTTATAATAAAATTATGTAAAATCTAAAGAAATTAGCAACATTATCGATATTAAAAATGTTAAAATACCTATTTGCTAGAATCCTCGATATTTGCAATGCCAATTTCCGTACAAACTTTTATCCCGCTTTTCACACTTTTGGAGATAACATTTCACAAAACCCTCTTAGCGAGCACCTAGATGCCAATAGAAACTTCCATGCCAAATTTTCAGTTTGTAGTCTTTAAAGTTTTGGAGATTTCGTGTTGAGTTAGTTTGTGGATTTGCATAGATTCATTTACACATCTTGTCCAACAAAAGAACACATTTCTGCCACCCCGGGCGCTGCGGTCGATTTGTCAGTTCCCATCACCACTTCGCACATAGCCACTAGGAATCCTAGGATAGACTAAGTATCCTATTTTAACGCACCTAGATGCCAATAGAAACTTCCATGCCAAATTTTAAGTTTGTAGTCTTTACAGTTTTGGAGATGTCGTGTTGAGTTAGTGTGTGGATTTGCATAGATTCAAGCATATTTTACACAGCTTTGTCCAACAAAAGTACACATTTCCCACCCCGGGCGCTGCGGTCGATTTGTCAGTTCCCATCACCACTTCGCACATAGCGACTAGGAATCCTAGGATAGACTAAGTATCCGATTTTAACGCTCGCTAGATGCTAATAGCGTCCTGTCACTTACTTACACCACTAGATTCTGCGCCATAACTTTTGCTGCCGGCGCGTTTGAGGCTTGCTACGACTGACTGAACGCTGGTAAAGACAGTTTGCAGTTGTAGCCAAGTTATAAATATTCGCGGTAAATATTCGTTGATTGAACCGTGACTGGACTACGAACGAACCATAACTTTTGACACATTTGGTATTGCGCTAATCGTGGTACAGCTCATGACAGCCGTTAGAGCCGTTTTGACAGATCGCTCAGACGTTAAAGGCTGTCAGTTACATAGAGTTTAGCGCGATGCGGAATTCAGCACAGTTGAATTGTAATAGGATTGCAATGTGATTAGAACTGAAATTGGATAAGAATAGGACTTCGATATTTTAAATTAGCACAATCGGTCTCCTGAAAGGGCTTGTACAAAATCTCACATTTTGTATGTATGTATGTAGGGAAATAATTTAAGGAATTTTTATGTATATTTTGATTGTACGAGTAAAATGAGAAGGAATAATTAATATTGTAAAAATTTTTGTATTTCTTTCATATTTTTTACGTTACGACTTTATAACAAACTAGTAGCCCGTCCCGGCTTCGCACGGAGTAGACAAATAAATTTTAAGACTCATTTTTCTACACCTTCGGTTACATTGTTCAAATTTTACCAAGGATCCCTAATTTTTTTCAAATTGAAATGTAGCCTATGTCAAATTGGAAGAATGTAGCATTCTATTGGTGAAAGAATTTTTTAAATCGGCCCAGTACTTTTTGAGCCTATTCATTACAAACATACAAACATACAAAAATAGGTACAAATCTTTCCTCTTTATAATATTAGTGTAGATGATTAACCTATTTATTATTATTCTATGTTTCGGTATAAGTTCCTAATAAGGAATAATTTTTAATAAGGAAAAAATAAAAATGGACAGTTGATTCCAATTATAAATGTATAAAGGTACTTAGTTATTTAATTAGATAGTTACATCGATGCTGCCATAGCATTTAAAAAATCTAATTGAACGAGTTTTCGAGCCTAATGTAAGTATTGCTTAGAGCAAGTATTGTGAATATTGTGATAATTTCACGGATAATCGTAGAATTACATTCATGATATTATTGATTTAAATGATTACTTAAAGAATTCACTAAAATAAGTTTCTAGAACAAAAACTGGCCTGGTCCTATAACGAAGCTTCTAGACCATTTGTGGAGCCATTGTGCCCATTCTCGTTAAGTTCACCCCAAGTGAGATTCAGGCTCCTTTTCATACCTTCGTCCAGGGGTGGTATGAGTGAGCGAGGCAGCAAGAAGGTGGATAAGTTGAATAAGTCTAGAAAGACTTTGTAGCGGTCACTGGAAAAGAGAAGATGGAAAAGAGAGAGTAAGTATGCATTTTATTGATCCCTTCATTGATATCACACTAGTGTTGCCTAACAATAAGTGAAACTATCGATAATATCGTGACCTCGAAAAATAGTAACAATATCGATTGTGCTATCGATGGTATCGATATTGCTATAAAACATCCACGCAAAAAGGGTCCAGATGTCGGGTTTTGAGTTAAGGTTGTGTTAACACTAAAGTTCAAATAGCGGCGACTTACCGTGGATAGATCTTGGCGGCGGAGCGGCGCAGAACAGTCCGTAGATATGAGTAACAAGGAGCACTCCTTAAAGTGTCAACCTTCACCATAGGTCGCTGATACAACCCCGGGTATATTGTCTTTTGGACACGAATAACACACAGAATAACAGGTAAAATAGTTAGAAACATGCCTTTTTTAACACGGAGCTCGCATATCGACCGCCGCGTCTTTTAGTTCGAAACGGAAGTGCCCATCAAGTTTTGCGTTGGCCAATCAGCGCACGCGCAGGGGTTTCATTGTCACCAGGCGAGTAAAAACAATAACAAATAAACTAAACTACGCTACCAAATTGTGTTATTTTCATATACAAAATTATGACTTGAATTTAGAAGCCTTAGTAATAAATAACAATAATCTTATGCGCGGAAATGATCTAGAGAAAAAAACCTTCTTCTGGTACGAAACAGGTTGTATTCGGCATCTGGATCAGTCACATGGAATTATTAAAAGCTAGGTTAAAATGCCGATCACTGGACCCTACTTTATGCGCGGACGCCCACCATATAGATACTATCGATAGCACTATCGGAACAGTTAGAATTTTTCAAGGTCAACTATCGATAGTAAGGCAACACTATTATCACGATTCAAGAATTTGTTACATACCTGAGAGTGGACCGCAGATACTGGTACCCAGAAGATCCGCCAGTCCCAATTTGCTGGGAGCCTATCATGCGCTGCACCATGATCACGTGGTTGTCTGCAATAACGCATCCCTCTATAAAAATTTTATGTAAAACCAAAAAGAAACTCTAAAGTGTGAGCACCAGAAGTAGTGGTTTCTCGACCGCCGATAGTTCTTTGATTAATCGACGCGCATCCGGTCCCCTTGGGTCCATTGTTTCAACTCCAAACGGTGCAAATATGTAGCCTTTGCCGAGAGCTACATATAAGCGCCGCTTGAGGTTTTCCACGGTAGCCGCCGCCGCGCCCGCATTGGATGAGGTCGCGTGGACGTGGGACGGTGCCAGTGTATCTACTCAGGTAGCGTCCCAGACCAGCGACCTCCCCAATCTCTATGGAACGAACGTCATTTTAATAGTTACTAAATTAGTTGCTTCTCCGTCACTCTATCCATCCATCCGTTTACGCTGACCCTTACTTACATCGCCACTTGGTGGTAAGACTGTCGATGTCCATGAGCAGTGTGAGGAGCTGATGAGGCTGCGAGAAGCGAGGCTCGTCACGGTAGAACGTGATCATGATGGCGCCTTGCAGAGCTTTGTGCGATAACCTGCAAGGATAGATTTAGAAGTTACGTTGTTTTCCAAATGCTTTTCGTTTCTTAGTTTTATTTGGATTTGTTTATCGTGTACTGACTGGCCTGTATCTGGGGATTATCTTTATTCCAGCTGAAAGCTGGTTTTTACACTCATAAATAATTCAGAGCGAAATTAAAAATATTCCACATACTTTCAGGGCTGGTTCTACGACAGTAGAACCTCTATAAAACTTTTGTACTAATTACTGTGTTGGTCAAACCATAATATTACTTGTGACCTGTCCTCTCGGGACCTAAGAACGTGCAGGGTCTTCACTGATTTCAGGTTTGATAACAGCAGGCTGGAAGGACCAATATTTTGACTCGAAGAGAAAGGCAGGGTCTGTGGTGATTTCATTTGGCAACAACCTGCTCGAAGGACCAATGTCACTCCTAAGGGATTTTGGGGGAATGTTGATCGCAACTTTCGAAAGTAGTCTAATATTACACAATTAACTATAGTACGGTACCTCCTCTCCCCCCGGGACCTCAGAGCGTCGTGCACGGCAGGGTCGAAGATTGACCGGTAGATCTCGCGACGGTTCTCTGCATCCTGCAGTCTGTGCTGGCGGACACCTTCGTTCGGCTCCAACTGCAACAAAGTCAGAGTTACCTGTAGGATTCATACTGGCTAAGTTTGTACGTTAAAACTAAATGGTGTAGGTAGGTATTAAAATGTATAATACGCCTTTTTGAGGCTGAGCGTTAACAGTTTCATTGTTATAGGTCTTACCATAGCAGCATCGATGTCCTCTGTGATCATCTTGTCGACGGCAGACTGGAACTTGCCCCAGAAGTTGAACCCGTGTTCAGTGAGGCCAGGCGTTCGCTCTAGCCACCGCTCGATCAGGGCCAGGAGTGCTGGCTCTTCTTCTGACCTGCGGAAAACCGTCACCCATTACTTGTTTCCTCGTAATCTTCATCAAATTTCAAGGCCGCGTATTGAAAGTCGCATTGTACCTTGCTTGGACCTCAAACAATCAATAGATAAGAGTAAGTATTTTTGTTGGAAGTAAAACTTACTTGTGTAAAGCATTCATGGCCTCAGGGTCGTCGCCGAAGACGGTCTGGTAGTTCTGATTGTATTTCACTCTGAGAGCTTGCTTCAGGCCCAGCTAGAACACCAAATGAATAAGTTAGAGAAACATTCTTCTTAGTTCTACGGCGAAACTTGCATACGATTTTGGAGTAACGAGGAATTCTCCAACACAGAAAAGTGTGAGAGTTTCCCGCGAGGCCCAGTGGGAGAGGAGAGAGAGGGGGATACCCATGGATTAATAACCAATGCATCCATAGCTTCCTTACAAGCATGGAAACACAAAAATTGACCATGGCGGTCGGTAATGTTCCGTCCTTCTTTCGTACGTGTCCGTCGTCGATGTTTGATGATTTTCCCTTTCTATTAATTTTTGTCGTTGGATTAGAAAGCGAAAACAATTGAAAGTCAGAAACAACGACGGGAATTTACGAAAGAAGGACGAACAACACCGCCCGCCGAGGAGTATTTTCATGTTTCACCGCTTGTAAGGCAGTCTGCTCTCCAGGTATAGACAATACCTATTCCAACTTCCTGAGGATACTTAATGTGATGGGGGAGCTTGTGAAAACCTCGTCAGCACGATTTAGGATACGCGTCATCTCACGTTTTTACGCGGACGTAATGTGGTTTCTCTCTTGGACGCGTGTTGTTTATGCTTTTCGCCGCGCTGTGGTCATGTGGTCTCTTTAGCGCTCTCTGGCGAAGCCCATACGGTGAAGAAAAAGGCTTTAAAAAATTAGCACCGCAGTCCGCAAAATTTGCTCCTGCCCCTGTCATGACTTAGGTCTTAACATAATTTTGGCTACGCCTTCTCACCTTGTTTTCAAGTAGGCGAAACTGCAGACTCTGGAAGCCAGAGGCCGGTCGCAAATAATTCCTGAAGTCCATAAAGTCCAGGGGAGTCATCGTCTCCAGGATCATCACCTGGTCCACCAGTAGCTGAAACATGAGATTCATTGATTTTATTGGCTAGTTAACTACCTGCAACGTGTCGTCTGCGTGAAATGATATTGTACATATCCTTAATGTGCTGACGGTTATTAAGGGTTTGATCAGACCATCAAACTGAACAAATTTCTCTACGGTACCAACAATAGAAATCGCGAATAAAATATGTGGTTCCATACAAAACTTCAAACCTGCTTGACCCAAATGTATGGCACACCTGCATTTTTTCGCGATTTTAGGTTGGTCCCACTCCCATAAAGAAAGTTGTTCAGTTTGATGGTCTGATCATCGTCTTAGCTATCTACATCCTCCATCCATTAGTACCAAATTTAATCAAAATCGGTTCTTCGGTTTAGCCGTGAATACGTAACAGAGAGACACTTTCGCATATACAGGGTGAAATTGATATCAGAGCATAAACTTTTCCTGTGGGAGCAACCGAAAGGAGCAAAAAAAATCATCTGTTATACTACTACTATACTAAACTGCAATGCTTACTCGACTCAAATGTGTGCAACAGCCGATTTTTTTTGCTCCGATCGGTTTGCTCCCATAGCAAAAGATGTTCAGTTGGATGGGTAATTTAAAACGATGCTAATGATATCAATTTCACCCTTTATAATATTAATTAGCATTGATACAGGTGGGTACAATGTAATATAGCGACTAAGGATTGAAGCTTGTTTTCCAGTGTTTTTGTGGGCGACAGGCTCTCCACCTATAGGGTCCTTAATATTCTGACGGTTTTTAAACGGATGATCAGACCATCAAACTGAACAACTTTCTCCATGGGATCTCAAAAAAAAGCTGTTCAAACTGCAAACGTACTTGACACAAATGTATAGGACAGCGGATTGCGATTTCAACGTTCGTTGGTCTGTGGGCCCATTGAAAAAGTTATTCAGTTTGATGGTCTGAATAGGTATCCTCTTAAAAACCGTTAGATGAACCTGCATATCACCACTTGGCATGTCATGTAATCCAAACCAAACATGTTGTCATATTTATTTCGTTCTAGATACTGTCGGTTAATATTACTTATCGTGATGTTTAGTTAATAATAAACAAATTAATAATCGATACAGTTGTTTTTTGACAGTAGATCGTTGTTGTTTTGACAGCTTAGACAATCTAATCTAAACTACCTATTATAAAACTGTAACAGAAGTGTGTCTGTACATTGAAGATATTTACGAGAGAAAGATGACGATATGGTTTTAGGTAATCCCTGACTCCAAATCAACCTTTATTAAGAATTTTTGTTTGTTTGTTCGAGCATCACGCAAAAACAACTGAACTGATTTTGATGAAACTTATTTGTGCGGACGAAGCTGGTGAATTCTAGTTTAGATATAAATTATCTAAGATTGACAGTACTTAGAGTTTTTAATGGAAAATTATAGGTACATTAACGTCCCACACAGCACAGAATATCTACTAGATGTCTATTAGACATTTTGTAGACACTTAGATATTTTGTAGATGTCTATTAGATATTTTGTAGATATTTGTGCTGTTGGGGGTAGGTATGGTAACTATTTACTCAAACCACAGAACATTATTACAATGTTATGTTAACAGCATATGGACCGCATACATTGAGTCCCCGTCGCCTAATTTACTTAGTTGCAATACGAGCGACATTGCGTGATTGAGTAACTTTTGTTATTTTAGGCGGAATAAAAGAAAAAAAAATCACACTGCATTCGTAAGATACATGAAAAGCAGGTAAATTTTTTTTGAGTGTGTAATGCAAGAACGTCAACTATCTTCCTATTTTAATTTAATCAAAGCCTATTGCTTATTAAATGTTAAAATTCAAACTCATTTCATGTAATAATAATTACACTATAATGAAGTTAATAGCTGCTAATAACATAATAATGTATGATTATCGGAAATCTAATAAGTAAACAAGTGATCCATTCAATAATAATGCTATTAATACAAAACTTTGCATCGAATAACAACATTGTTCTGTGTATAAGAGAATTATGTCATATACATTCATTATAACAGTGGGCGTAGCATGCCAACACCAAGAAAACGTCAAAAATCGAGTTAAGTCTTTGACTAATTATAATAAGGACTAGCCTTGCGGTAGCATTTCTCTCTGCCACGGTATAAGCACAATTGATCTTGTGCATTTACATTCCATTTTACACCTTATCACTAAACGAGACAGCCTATAATTGCGAAATAATAACTTCGAACTTAGAACGTTTGGGGTTCACACGAGACTACTTTTCATGATTTTTAACATTCAAAATTAGAATCTAAAGTTATGGGGAATAAAATCCAAAGTTGCGGATTTCATGTTACCTCGCCCCCCGCAAAAAGTGGTAGAAATTTTTGTTACTAGAATTACACGCGTAACCAGTCCACATATAAATAGTCAAAGAGTTAAGTCGTCCTTGTTATTAACCCTCGACGCAAAAAGAGGGATGTTATAAGTTTGACACTTATGTTGTTCTGTCTGTGACATCGTAGCTCCCAAGTGGGTGGACCGATTCCGAAGCGTCGATGCGTTTTAAAAAAAAAGAAAGCAACATTTTGCGAGAGTGTGATGTGTGATAGATTTTTTTTTCAACATTCACTGGGGGTCACATTAATTGACCTGAAATATCTTAAAAGAGAGTTAAAAAGTAAAACATACTCGTACATTTGCTTACATCCGAAATATTAGGTAACCGAATTATTTTTCACTTTTTAAATGTTTGTTTTTGGCGTTGTTTTCTTTTTACGTATGAAAGCGAACGCGCATGACGGTTTTCTCGTTTTATCGCTTTTTCGTGTATGGCATGCTAGCCCTTGAACTTAGGTATGTAGGCAACGAGTGCAATGTCATGGTTATCAGATTGCATTTGAAATAAGGAAAGTTATTTGATACGGTCTCGATACGGTCAAGTACTTATAATTTCACTGTGTAGTATTTCTTAGAGCTAACAACAACTGAATTGCTATTGCTAAGAGGACAAAATAAACTTTTTACTCCATGTTATTTTTACCTTGGAGTGCGATTTTTGAAACTTATACGTTGAACTCAGCAGTTGAAAATGTCAACATTACTATGGAGATATTATCTTTCTACTGCTGTAACTCCTAAACCGACTGGAGTTATGTAGGCAGACCTGGTCCATCTCCATCACAGAGATGCTCTACACCCTATGAATACTGAATCAGCCTTGCAGCTGATGGTTACCAAAATTTTTCTCTATCTCTTATACTATCACTGTCATTATTTTATGTAGTTATCTGTCGTAACGCTTGGGAAAAAAATAATGGTCAGTATCTGTATGGAGTGTGAGAAGGACCTAATGGAGCTCCTTAGGAGCTCCCTTATAAAACTTGATTCTGTATATCGTAGGCTAAAGTTCAAACCTCGTAACTCCATTTTATTTTTCAAATTACATTTTGTACAATTATATTACTAATTTCTGAATGCATCCATGGCACAACTCTTAGGCCGAGATTCAGAGACGATTTGTAAGTCATAGTTCGGACTCCCGTATGTCAAAATCCATACATTTTCGCCACGCTTAGCTCGAGCTAAGACCAAAAAAATCGTCTCTGAATCTCGGCCTCAAATCCTTTTAAAAAGCTGTTACAATTTAAAATGATAAATAGAAAACCATATAACTCTGGGCTGCCATTTTTCGTGGTGAAGTTTTCTGTGCTTCCTGTAAAATTTGATCTAATGGAGTTACGAGGTCTGACACTTTAGTCGACGATATTTACGATGGAGAGGAACAGGCGAGATGACAATTACGTACTTTCGACAGTAAAACGTTAAAAATTATAGTAATTATATCATTTTCGTGCCTATCATAAACATTCGATAAAACGTCATGATCCAGTAATCAAGAAAAAGCTTGTCAAGCTCAAAGGCCACGGTAACAGGGTCATTTATCATGTTCGTAATCAAAACTAAGTCATACTATGCGTAACAGAAGCGGTGTAAACAAGTTTTGAATGTTTAAAAACCATATACGTAACAAATAGGTACATTTAACTCTGACAAAAATTTGCACTTTAAAGCTTAGTATTTCGCTAACGGATCCCTAAATCGAAAAATGTTTTTTCCACCCCACAATATTTTTAAGAAAACAAAAATGCATCCCCACTTTTCGTGTACGAGTTACCCTAAAAAAATATTTTTAAAGATTTTATTTTACCACTTTGTTGGCATGATAAATATGTAAATCAAATTAGAGCTTTCTAGTACTAAGCTTCTCTGAGCTAAGCCGCGGACAGACGGACAGACGGACAGACGGACGGACATGGCGAAACTATAAGGCTAAGATAGATACGAAGATGATATAAGATATGATTTCCAGGATCCGTCATTATCCCAATTATCCTGACAGAGTTTACAGCCTAAGATTTCTCACCTTCAAGATAAGAACGACCCTGTTTAGCCTCTTCAGTATCTCCATGGTGTGACCTTCATCCAAACCCTGCACATCCAGCAGGGTCCTCACCGAGTCCACTTCGAATATTATTTGCTTGAACCATAACTCGTACGCTGCAAGTTAGAGGAAATTTAATGAAGACTAGCTTATTAGCACCACTTGAACGATATTCCCTCGACCGTGCTTCATACAAACGAAGTTTGATTCTATTTTGTATATTAACCAATTTAATTCGATGTGCAAAATGCAGGAATATCTTCTTATAGTGCGTCCAAGATAGGTAGATTTTGACAGGCGGTGTTAGAGAGATATTACAGTACTTTTTAAAGCTATTTGAGTCGTCTAAACTTTATAATTCTACACTAATCAACAATTAACATAAAATTAAAGGTCTTACGCCTCAAACATTTTCAGAACGAACGTAAAATAATCGCTCTAAAACGATCGGCCAAAATCACGGAGCTATCTTGGACGCACTATAAAAATTGTACCGTCACGTCATCGTCAGGGCGCCCGAGCAGGCTCCATACAAATTAAGTTTGATCCTACTTTCAATATTTACCGATCAAAGACCAAAGTCAAACATTTGGTTGTCAGATTTCCGTTAAATAGTTTCGATGCTAGTATTAATTTTGGATTTGTATGGATCCACTGTAACTTTGGAACTACTTATAATACATTTAACGCAAATCTGACCAACCACAGACACAGATATTGGTATCTAGACCCGGTTCAACATCAGGTCCTCCCCGTACAGCATCCTGGCTTCGTTGCCGAGGTAAGCGCCGTAATGTACCATCGCGAACTTGACGTAGGTACCCTGATGAGTTACAGTGTACTGTTGTTCATCGTGTCCGGCTTGGAGGATCGACTCTGTGTTGAGCATCCTTTGCGCATTAAGCACCTTGTCCAGCATCAAGTACTCCCCGTAGACCATGTCAGCTACGTTGCCGAGGTCAGCGCCGTCTTGGTCCATCGCGTCATTGTCTATAACTAGATTTAGCAAAAAACCTGAGTTACCCTGATGTGTAACAATGAAGAGATGCTCATCGTGGACCGGCGTGGAGGACTCTGTGCTAAGCATCCTCTGCGCACTGAGCAGCTTGTCCAGCATCAGGTACTCCCCGTATACAGCATGCCGGCCTCGTTGCCGAGGTGGGCGCCATCCTGGCAGTGGCAGACTAGGCCTTGACTTACCCTGGTTTGTAACAATGAAGAGATGCTTATCGTGGACCGGCTTGGAGTACTGTGTGCTGAGCATCCTCTGCGCACTGAGCAGCTTGTCCAGCATCCGGTATTCCCCGTACAGCATGCCAGCCTTGTTGCCGAGGTGGACGCTATCCTGGCAGTGGCGGACTAAGCCTTGACTTACCCTGATGTGTAACGATGTAGAGAATATGTTGATCGTGGACCGGCGTGGAGGACTCTGTGGTAAGCATCCTCTGCGCACTGAGCAGCTTGTCCAGCATCAGGTACTCCCCGTATACAGCATGCCGACCTCGTTGCCGAGGTGGGCACCATCCTGGCAGTGGCAGACTAAGCCTTGGCTTACCCTGATTTGTAACAATGAAGAGATGTTTATCGTGGACCGGCTTGGAGTACTGTGTGCTGAGCATCCTCTGCGCACTGAGCAGCTTGTCCAGCATCAGGTACTCCCCGTACAGCATGCCAGCCTCGTTGCCGAGGTGGACGCCGTCCTGGCAGTGGTGGACTAAGCCTTGACTTACCCTGATGTGTAACGATGAAGAGATGTTCATCGTGGACCGGCTTGGAGGACTCTGTGCTGAGCATCCTCTGCGCACTGAGCAGCTTGTCCAGCATCAGGTACTCCCCGTACAGCATGCCGGCTTCGTTGCCAAGGTGGGCGCCGTCTTGGCCCATCGAGTCGTCCATTCCTGACCTGGAGGTTAAGAGATTCATGGACATTGTATACCGGGTATAAATTTAAATGCATTTCATAGTTTACAGTCAAGCTTTCAGGCAGATCTATCGGTTTAGGCCACCAGGATCCCCTGGGGGATCGGACTAGGGGATCCTGGTGGCCTAAACCTATCTTTCGGTTGCTACACTCGTTGTTCGTGCACTCTAGTAACTAACTAATAAATGTGGTGCTTCAAACCACCTTACTAACTTTCAAATCGACTGAATCTACTGAACGAAGTCTGGAGCACCACTTTTATCAGGTACCTCCCCCCAATGAAATACTGGTTCCACCCAATAATTGGATGCAGTGCACACTACTTCTACGGGGATATTTAGGAGAATCAAATAGGTATTACGCGTTCAAAGCGTTACTTTCTCGTTAACTGGTACATTTTTAACATAGGTCACGCGTAGTAGAATAACGCCCATACACCCACCCTCCTTGAGTGTATATATAAAAGTACTCTGTGGCCTGTGCCATGCAGGGTGTAAGGAAAAGTATCATTAACCTTTAAACCACATATTCTACCCATCAAACTGAACATCTTTGACCATGGGAGCAAATAGGTAAATGTCAGCCCAAAAAACGACTGTTCCATACTAAATTTCAATGCCTACCTCCCTACTCGACTCAAATGTGTTTTTGTTCTGACAGGTTTACTCCTATAGTAAAAATTGTTCAGTTTGATGGGCAGATTGTGTGGTTTAAAGGTTAATACACAGCAATAAGCCTCCTTTAAAATTCCATTGATTTAGGAAAATTTATGAATGTTTCGTAAAAAACAACCGGTAAATTATTCTGCTCGTTTTAAATAAAACACTAGTTCGAGTTTCAATGAACCTGAATTACAACTTGTTCAACATGTCAACAAAAAAATTACCAGTTCGCAAACTGGTTTTAACTGGAAACATTGACTGTAATTACTATGAAGGGAATATTACTGTTGGTGCGCTCCATACAAACGAAGTCTGGTGATATTTGCAATACTAAGCAATTAAAGTCAATGAAATTTTTCAGAAACAATAAAGAAACAAATCTCAATGCTTGTATGACGTCAGATTTTCGATAAAATGTATAGTTTTAAAGTTACAGTGCCTCAAAGATTTCCATATGAATTTTAAATTAATTCTAGCACTAAAACTGTATATTTTAACGAAAATCTGACTTCCTACAAGCATAGAGATTAGTTTCTAGATTGTTTTTGAAAATTTTCATTGACTTTAATTGGTTAGTATCGAAAATATCACCAGACTTCGTTTGTATGCAGTGCGCATTTACGCATTCTCTTAAGATTGATGGTAACAAATATGTAGTGAGTGTACCTATACAGACTACAGACGCGTAAGGATTTTAAATAAACTATCTCATCATCATCAGCCTACATACGTCCCACTGCAGGCACAGGCCTTCCCACGGGGAGGGTGTAAGTCCAGTCCACCACGCGTGCCCAATGCGGATTGGTGGACAACATTATACATGGTGTTACAAAAATACAAATAAACATTTAAGGCGGTGCCTTCTCACCATCAAACTGAACCAATTTCGTTATAGAGCCAACTTCGAAATCGCGAAAAAAATCTGCTTTTTCATACAAAACCGCATTACCGACTCGCTCGACTCAAATGTATGGGACAGCTGATGTTGGCTCCATAGTGAAAGTTGTTCATTTTGATATTCTAAACCACCCCCTTAAATTTTTATTTGTATTTTTGTAACATCTTGCAACAATAATTATCTGAATTTCTTCTTCACAGTATACGTAAGAAACTATCAGGTTTTTTCAACTTTGATGTAGGTACCTAACTCTTAGCGTAAGTCTGTTATTCAAGTAAGATATTGTAGTTAAATTTATGATTAGTTAGTTATTAAATTTCCATCGTTAATTACATCGATTTAAACTCCTATGGATCTCCAGAAGAGATGGGATGGCAGCGTTGATAGACATATGTGTGATAATTCATTGCCTCATATTTCAATCTGCATTTTTTATACCGTTTCAGCATAGCATAGTAAAATTGTGTTCACGACTATAAATACTTAGTTCAACTCAATATTCCGACGGTTTATTAAGAGGTGATCAGACAATCAAACTGAAAAACTTAATAACGAAATCGCGAAAAAAACTTTATACTTTTTATTATTTATGGTAAGCTTGACTGGAATGAAATATACACCGTGTTAATAAATAAGCGCAAAACCTCTTACACCCCAACTGATTTATAACAAAATAATTAGATTGACACAATAATTTCATTATTTTGATAGTTAAAATTTCAAGTTATTCGCATTGGAAGTTTTCAGGCAAAAATGATTTGTTATCATTTCAGCAATGAATGAAAGTGCTAACGCGGTCATGGATACATTTTAAGAATCTTGTATTGGTAGTAAGTAGGGTGAGAGTGCCAGAGCGGTGGATTGAGATCGAGTTCAGTAAATTTCAAATTTAAAAAAAAAATAGTTAAAAATTTTGAAAAAAAAAATAGTTTTTTGAAAACATGATAATTCGATTCCGCTCTCGATTCTAAACAAACTACTTTCTAGTTTTGCGTTAATTCATTAACACGTTGTATAACTACATATATTAATCAATGAAACTATGAATGAAAAAAGAAAAAAAATCATTTGCGCCGAGTTTTTTTGGTTCTATAGCAAGTAAACGCAAACTGAACAACTTTTCAATGGGTCCACGGACCGACATAAAATTTGGAAAAAAATTCGCCTGTAGTCCTATTAGTCCTATAGATTCAAGTAGGTTTGGAGTTTTGTATGGAACATCAGATTTTTTTCGAGATTTCGATGTTAGTCCTATAGAGAAACTTGTTTAGGTTAATAAGGGTCTGATCTTTCCTTTAAAAAACCTTCAGCATAACCAGGTATATCTAACATGCGCTGCGTCCCGAATTACGCCGACAGCGCTGTGAGCGCGATAAATGTCGTTCCGATTTGACGTGAGCGCGTCCACAATCGAAAACGTGACGTCATTCATGACGTCACTACCGACGCCATCTTGCAATAACAGTGCTCACGGTTCATGGCGTTAGCACTGTGAGCGAATTTTCAAAAGTGACGCTTGACAGTTTTGCTGACTTATATTTTTGATTTGTTTAGGTCTCGATTTAGGTTTCTTTAGTAGTACTGGGTTTGATTATGTTCTAAAAAAGACGAATAAAAATTTAATAACGATTAGTGATGAAGAAAATAATGTGAATATTTGAATGTTGTGGTGTGAACGGTGTGAGCGCGATATCTAGCGTTCCGAATTGGTAGAACGCTATCAGCGCTGTCGGCGCGCTAACGCAAATGAAACGGGTTTTAGCGCTGTAATCGATCACAGCACTGTTTTTATGAATCGGAACACACCGATGGTGTGCGCTGAATCCACATACCACAATGAGACCAACCCCATCGATTTAAATAGGGTCCTTTTTAATATGCTTACACTTGTTTAAGGGGATGATCAAACCGTCAAGCTGAACAACTTTTTCTATAGGCCAACATCGAAATCGCGAAAAATAATTGTATCAGCTGTCACATACATTTGGCTCCAGTAGGTTTGCTGTTTTGTATGGAACATGGATTTTTTTCGAGATTTCGATGTTATATACAAGGTGTTACAAAAGTAAAAATAAATATTAAAAACTGTTAAGCGGGTTGTTTAGACCATCAAACTGAACCACTTTCAATATGGGACCAACATCATAATCGCGAAAAAAAATTCTGCCGTCTCATACATTTAGCTCGAGTAGCTTTGTAGTTTAGTATGGAACATCCGATTTTTTTTCGCGATTTCGATATTGGTCCGATAGTGAAAGTTGTTCAGTTTGATGGTCTAAACCACCCCTTTAAATGTTTATTTGTATTTTTGAAACACCTTGTATAGGTCCATAGAGAAAGTTGTTCAGTTTGACGATCTGATCATCCCCTTGAAAATGTGTCAGCATATTAAGAAGGACCATATTATACCTATTTAGCTACAATGAGCTTCACAGTCCTCTTAATTTAGCTAGACTTGAGTAAAGCAAGACCTTAGCGGGAGAGGAGGCGAATCAAAAATGATACTAAAAGTTTATGAGGTAGCCGATGTCATAATTTTTTTAAACAGATTATAGTAAAATTCTTCTTCGAATAGCGGGAGGTAACAAAAAATAATTAAAAATAGACGTGCCTAAAGATCACGTCTCGGCTTTTCAGTCTTGCAGTCAAATTGCAACACTGCACTGCGTTTTAAAAAATCATTTAGGTAGTAAGTAGGTATATATTGGTAGATAGATAAGTACGTCTACTGGTAGTTACCTAGGTTAGGTATGTTTTGTTTTGATTATTTTTTTTATTTTTACCTTTATTTTCCGTTACCACGCAGTTCTTAGATTAGGTAGGAAAATAAAAAAGTATATGCTCATGACTATATTCCCCGAGGGGGTAGTCAGAGTCATTCTGAAACCTCAGAACATCCACGTTTCACCAGTAGTACCGAAACTCTGTCCAGTGTGACGGAAATAAAAAAAAAATGGTATAATATTCAACTTACCTCATCGGACAAGCCATCTTGAATTTTTTTATTTTATAAATTGAATAATAAAACCAATCAAACACAGAGAATCGATTCTGAAACGATTTGAAATGAAGAATATTATACGCGTGCGATTTTATCAATTCGAACACGCGCTTTCGCGCCGCGTGGTTATTCGATACTGTTTGGTTGGTCTTTGGTCGACGAACACTGAGTTTCGATTTCGTCACCCACCAGCCCGATAATGTAACTTGAAACCTATCGTTATCGATTGACGAACACTTTTTCCAAGACAGTAATTCGGTTGGAGAAAAACGCAGGAAATCGGCATAAAGACATTATAATTTCAGTTTTTTTTTTCAAATTAAACCGGTTGGTATCATTTATGTTTACCTACTTTGATTATAACTAAAACTTTAGGTAATAAATGTATGTATTAATAAAGTAAGTAAACTCTTCTTCTTCTTCCTGCCCTTATCCCATTATTTGGGGTCGGCGCAATATGTCGTCTTCCTCCATTCATCTCTTTTAGCCGTCATTTCAGCGCACACACCTTTTTTACACATGTCATCTTTCACACAATCCATCCATCTTTTCAAGTAAGTAAAGTAAAGTAAGTACAAGTAAGTAAACTGTTTCTACTTAAATGGCTACAAAAACTATAACCTACCTACCGGTACTATACTTCATACCAAATAAGGACGAGATTTTCCGATTCCTATTTAGCTTTCTGGCCAATTCTGATAACCAAATGTAATTAATTTATTGGATACATATACTATCCCACATATCTTGTACGTTACTAAAGCTGTTCTAAGAATAAGTAAGAGGAAGTGTTTCAAATCTCGGTTTCTGTAATGCAAAATAGCCTTAAAATTTCGTTGCTATTTTGAATGGATGGTTATGAGTATTGCGTGGCATGCAAAAAAATTCGTCGCCTATTTTATCGTTGCTATATCTTGCAAAAAGGTTGTTTATTGATGCAAAATTGGACAACAAAATGTAAATAAACATAAACATTGCCTCATAGAAATTCTGATGACATAACCGGTACGATCCATATCAGCCTTAATTTGCACACTATAGTTACGTTCACGTTTCATCTACGTCTCGCATTTATACCTAAACAATCATGCTGATATTGAGTGATAAATGATCATTGATCAATTGCTGGTCTTATGGATTTATGTTAGGTATTTAGTGGTGTAACTGCCTCCGTGGTCTAATGGTTAAGAGCAGTGTGTTCTTGATACGGAGGTCGTGGGTGCGATTCCCACGGGGGACACCTAGTGATATGTCACTTTGTGCGTTTTTCCCCAGTTGGTTAGGACATTGCAGGCCGAATCACCTGATTGTCTGAAAGAATGATGATTCCGTGCTTCGGATGGCACGTTAAACCGTTGGTCCCGGCTACTATCTCTCGTGGTAGTAGTCGTTATATAAAAACCACGCCAGAGGCCGTAAGGCGGTCTGAAAAAACTCTGACACCAGGTCTTGCCCACACGATAAGAAGAGATTGATGTAAGGGGAAAGCCAGGCAAATACTTTAAAACCTGAATTCAGTCTGTTACGAGTATATTATGTAGTGAAAATCTGTAAATTTACCGTTAACGTAAGACAGACATGTAATACTTGTACTTAATCGTAGCTTAATATCATCATCATTATCATCTCAGCTGATGGACGTCCACTACTGTACATAGGTCTCCCCAAGGATCGCCATAACGACCGGTCCTGCGCTGCCCTCATCCGACAGGTACCCGCCGCCTTCACCAGGTCGTCGGTCCACCATGTGGTGGGCCTACCCACGCTGCGCTTTCCGGTACGCGGTCGCCACTCGAGAACCTTTCAGCCCCATCGGCCATCGGTTCTGCGAGCAATGTGCCCCACCCACTTAAATATAAGATATAAGCCCAGCTTAATATAAAAGAAGTTTATTCCGATTGCGTAAATGCGCGCTGCATACATACGAAGTCTGAAGACCAATATCGAAATCGCGAAAGTAAAATCATCTTGAAATATTATCTTATAAAGATATTATGTAGAATCTTAGTAGACGTCTACAGCTGGTCTTAAAACAATGTCTACATGAGATTTGAAATGTATATTTAAAAGACATCTCCAACTCTATACTCTATTCATACTGGAAGAGTATTTCTGAACCTTCGTATTATAGTACGAGATCTCACATAACCTCTTGCATATGCATCTGTCAGTGCACCCTATTTGGGACACCAGGCGGGAAGAGATGAGAATGCCTTTTTGGCCGGAGTATCATATCATTGAAGACTCTGATCTGAACACTCCGTGCATCAGATATCTAGAAGAGATGTCTCGTCGATGTCTAGCCGATGTGTGGTGTGACTAGAAGACAT
This sequence comes from Agonopterix alstromeriana, assembly GCA_963924505.1. NCBI lineage: Eukaryota > Metazoa > Arthropoda > Insecta > Lepidoptera > Depressariidae > Agonopterix > Agonopterix alstromeriana. Next base: position 11,228,217 of record OZ004680.1, on the reverse strand, counting down.
TGAGGAGGCGGACATGGGGGCATCTTCTAGATATCTTTTGTACTACTTATAAATATCACAAGACTTATACTAGATATTTTAGCAAGTATTTACAAGATATTTATCGGATATTCTGTAGACATTTTGTGCTTTGCCAGCTTCCTGGATTTTTAAAACTACCCAAGTTTTAAAAATCCAGGAAACTGGCAAAGGTATTATCTTAAAAACGGCTAAGAGCATGTCGGACTCGCCCATGATAGTGTTCCGTAGCCAATGCATAAATAGAATAAGAAAAAAAAAGATATAAAATCGATTACTTATCTTACCTAAAAGAAAATTTTGAAATCTAAGGATAGCGCGATATAATGTCCTGCAACGCCATCTAGTTTGTGATTAAAATATAAATTTATACCTATAGGTGTGCAGAAATGAGCGAGTTTTTGAGGCGGTGCATACAGACAGGCAGAATTTACGAAAATGAAAGGGTTCCTTGTCTCACTACGGAACTCTAAAAAACCAAATAGGTAGGTAAACACTTTTTATTTTAAATTATTACTGGTGGCAATTTAATTTATGGCCCCTAGAAAAGTTAAAAGTAACTGTCAAGTTTTGAATTATCAGCAATTGTCAGTGTCGTTGTAATTTTTTACAGTCTTATTTCTTTTTTGTTGTTTTGAATACTTTTATTATTGTTTATTTTAGGAAATTTGTGTGGGCGAAGTTATTCGTGGAATGTTTTGATAAAAAGTAATTATCAAGTAGTTTATTTATTAAATTAACCATGTTTACAGCATCGAAAATGTCAAGGTTAGAATCTTAATTTCGGTTAATAACTAAGCTTTTCTTATCTGTACTAGTTAAAAAGTAATAATATAAGTTTATTTGTAGGTATTATTCTTTATGGGTTCAATAAGCTGATGATGATGTGGAACTGAGGTACCCAGTACCTACCCATGTTCGGTTCCTACTTGGTCGTTTGAAGAGACCATCTCCAATTATTGCTACCTATAGGTAGCGAAGTAATTATTTAAATAGCCTACCTAGCAGCGGCTAAATGACGCTATTGGAAAGGACAAAACTATACCAAACTCAAAACTTTGCGCGCATTTTCTTCTCTTTCTGTAGAATCTATAGCATAGCATGTCATAAGAGATTTGCAAACTAGCATTATGTGCGCGCTTTTTCAATGGACTTTGATCGGCAGTAAAGTTTGTGCCTACCCCGAAGGAGGTAAGGATAAAGATTTTCATAAGTGTAAAGCAGTCCTATTAGCATTAAATCGTCTATGGTTGGATGTATAAATTATGTTCTTTGTGTTGAAAACAATCGAATGATTGTCTTTGGTTACTTTTTCTCCTGTCAAGTTGCTGTCACTTTGACATAACTAACTTTGATATTTACGCATTTGTGTCGCTCGTATTTTTCATCCAAATACAGGATTAATTAGCTATTAATACAAAAAAAATCGAGTGAAAAATCGAAATTACATAATTTTTGGACTCACTGTAAGTAAATATTCGTACAATAATATTACCATAACAACAGATATAAGTAAAAAAGTAAACATGAATTTGTTATCATGTTATTTGTTTTATATTTGATAATTCGACCAAACGAAGTGATTAGCGGCACTTAAAATAAGCAAAAAATGCAGTCTCATAGTCTTTCTGCTGATAAAAGTGCAGAAAGACGTTCTAGTTTGCTGATTAAAAGAGTATATTTCAAGTAGTAATGACATCAGATCTTAGTCATTTGCGACGGTGCCATAGGCAACCCGGTGTTGGATTACATGGAATAGTGAATTTGAATGGTCATTGTTTAAAATTTAGTTGTTTAGTTTACTTACTATTGTTATACAAGAGCATTAACAAAGGTTTTGCTTATTTGAAGATGTGGGCCTCTGTATTTGGGAAGTCCACACTAATATTTTTTTCTTCTTTTTCCTATTCAGGGTGTAACAAAACACCCTCGCAATAATTAAGAGGGTGCTTCAGACCATCAAACTGAACAACTTTCACTATTGAGCCCACTTTGAAATTGTGAAAAAAATATCAGCTGTGCCATAAATTTCAGTCGAGTCAGTGCTGAAGTTTTGTATGAAACAGCTGATTGTTTTCGTTGTTGGCTCCATAGTTTAAGTTGTTCAGTTTGATGGTCTGAAGCACCCCATTAAGTATTACTAGGTTTTGTTGCACCCTGTATAAGCTAGATATGTGATGATACAAATGAGATGAAATCATTAAAGATGATAATGATGATTAGAGTATTGTATTGTATGAAATCACGATTAAGTTAGCCTGTAGGACAAAGGAGGTCTCCTGAATAAGGGTGAGAGAGAGTGAGTTATACTCCACCGTAATGGCTGGTCCATAACAGGTTGGTGGAGGCAAGTTAGTCACTTGCCTTGAACTATTCTGTTCTATGTTAAAAGCTCTAAGGTTAAGAGTGTACCTTGCTCCAGCTGTGAGCTTTATAACTTCGTTTTTTGTTGTAGTAGAGTTTCTGATCAACCTTAAATGAAATTTTTTGATAAAGTCTATCTTCTACAGTTCCACCTTTTATTTACTTGTAAGCTTATCTATTTTTATCTTTTGACAGTCAGATTTGGTAAACATTTCAATTTTCAATGTCATGGTGAATAAACATTACTGTACAATAGTCTTGAGATTTAAATAGAATTATAAATTGTATTATAAAATATCTATGCTATCAGTGTCCATCAATATGTACTCATAGTCTACAGGGTCCTTCTTAATATGCTGACACCTTTTAAGGGGATGATTTGACCATCAAATTTAAGAACTTTCTCTATGGGACCAACATAGAAATCGCGAAATAAAAATCTGTTGTCAGTTTGCAGTTTTGTATGGAGCAGCAGATTTTTTTCGTGATATTAATATTGGTCCCATAGAGAAAGTTGTTCAGTTTGATGGTCTGATCATCCCCTTAAAAAAGTTTCAGAATATTAAGAAGGACCTATATGTTATAATTACACAAAAGCCACACAAATTGAGACAGATAATTTTTCTTGCCAGAAATAGACCCCATAAATGTTAAAGAACTATATACAACGTGTTAATGAATTAACGCAAAACTAGTAAGTAGTTTGTTTAGAATCGAGAGCAGAATCGAATTATCATTGTTTCAACATAGGTAATTTTTTTCAAAATATTAAATAATTTGTATGTAAAATTTAAAATTTACTGAACTCGATCTCAACCCGCCGCTCCGGCACTCCACCCTACTTACTACCAAAACAAGATTCTTAAAATTAACACGTTAGCCCTTTTATTCATTGCTGAAATGATAACAAATCATTTGCCTCAAAACTTAAAATGTGAATAACTTTAAATTTTAAGTATCAAAATAATGAAATTATTGTTTCAATCCAATTATTTTATTCTAAATCAGTTGGGGTGTATGAGGTTTTGCGCTTATTCATTAACACGTTGTAAATACCATTTAGGCGCATATTGTTCTAACTCTTAATAGTCCTCTACGCAAAATGTCAAATTCTCTACCATTTCTCAAACATAAAAACAGCAGATTGCTTTGCAGGGTTTGAAAGCATAACTATCATTCTTCTTCTTATCGTGTGGGCAGCAAGCCCTGGTATTATTGATAATTATCTTAAGATTTATGCTTGTACTAGCAATGCAATGCCATGTGTATTCAAAGTCGATTTCAGAAAAAAAAGCGTGAAACACGGAAAAAGAATTCTCCCCATTGGCTTGGAATACAACAGACCAGCAATGGTCGCAGTGTTACATAACACACCTTTTTAAAAATCTCTGTTTCTTTCTTTTTCCCTTTATGTATTATGTGTCCTTAATTCCCGCAGAGTGATGGGTCAGACCCTATCGGAGCCGGTGACGGAGAAGCAGTCATCAACATGCCAGGACAGCCGGTACCTCGTCGGCTCCTCATGCATGCAGGGCTGGCGGGTCTCCATGGACGACTCTCACACCCACATCCTCTCGCTGCCTGATGACCCTGGCACTGCTTTCTTTGCTGTCTATGATGGACATGGCGGTAGGTTTATGATGCCGCCTTAGTTTGTAAAAAAATTCGTCATATTGCATAAAAAAAACAAACAAACAGATAGACAAAATTCTAAAAAAATGTTGATTTGGAGGCCAGGATACCTTAAAACCATATCGTAATCTTTTTCATGTAAATATCTTCAATGTATAGACACACTTTTGTTACAGTTTTACAATACAAAATTAAAATAGACAATCTTTTAAGTAAGATGAAATAATAATGCTAGTGACAATAGTATCTTTTTTTCTCTCTATGTCATTTGCCAAGTGGAAGAGAGATAAGCGAGACTTTGCCATGTCTCTATGGCTGCCATGTTACACCCTTGACCGCAATACAGTTGATGAACTTTTGTTACCTTTCTATCTATGCAAATGCGGTTCAAAAGTGTTCACTACCTTACGTTGCCGACAGCACAAGAATTCATATTCGCCAAACAAATTTTCGCCTTACGGGATTCGAACGCACGTTCCTCAGTTCAGCTGGCATGACTCACCGACTGATCTATCAGACCGTCAAATCTGCTATGAATCTTTCGGTTGCATTGCCAAATAATAAAAAAAGACAACATTCTCTACAAAGAACCAAAAGATATTAAAGTAAGTTTTTGTTTATAGGTGCAAACATAGCAGACTACGCCGGGAAGCACTTACACAAGTTCATAACAGCCAGGCCCGAGTACCACCTCGGCAATATTGAAGAAGCCTTGAAACAGGTCGGTACAAATAATGCCAACAGGACTTTATTACTAAACCTAAGCCATAATCTATTCTTCCGTCCTACCTTTAAAGGGCAGTATCTTGAACCGTAATAGGTAGCCAGTTGAAAATGTACATACATAGATTCATACATTCACGCCTTTTCCCCAGAGGGGTAGGCAGAGACTATGGTTCTTCATTTTGGACGGTTAAGACATACCTCTCTTGCTTCCTCTAGGTTCATACATTCCCGTCGATTTCGGCTACTTTTACCCTGGCATTTTTTATGGAATGAAAGTCGACTTACGAAACAGATTATATAAGGCGTGTATGGAAGGAAATATTGGTAGAGGCATACCTAGGAATGTACATAGAGTTTTTAGTTATTATGACGAATTTCCTTCAAATAATTTAAGAATATTCCATTCAATTCAATTAGATTCGCCTTCAATTTCGAGGCATGTATTGTACCCACTGTACATTATAAGTGGCGACGGGCTCACCCCCCGTCACACTGGACAGAGTTTCGTTACTACTGGTGAAACGTGGATGTTCTGAGGTTTCAGGATATCTCTGACTACCCCCTCGGGGAATATAGTCGTTAGTATATGCTAAATGAAGAAAAAATAAGAAAAATTCCAAGAAATACTTTTTCAACGTTTTTTTTACTCTATCATCGTAAAAACGGCAATTAGCATCAATCTTGGTGTAATTACAGTGCAAGCTCTAAAGTGAACAAGAAATGATCCCGACAAAAGAAAAAATCTATTTTTTGGTAAATACATTACAATAAATATACATCATAACCTAGGAGAGGATACCTAGACCAGATCAGGGACGTCATTAAAAAATGCCAGGTTAAAAGTAGCCGAAATCGAAGGGAATGTATGAAAAGATGTATGGACTTAGAGGAAGCAAGAGAGGTGTGTCAGAACCGCCCAAAGTGGAGATCTATAGTTTCTGCCTACCCCTCTGGGAAAAAGGCGTGAGTTTATGTATGTGTATGTGTAAATATACATCATACAAAAATTGTGCGCTTGTACGGAACCCTTGGTACATTTTTTCCACTTAAAAACAAATACTTAAATAAATGTTTACATGCGAAAGAAATCGGTATTCCAAGAATAGCATACACAAGCTAGTGCTAATAATGGTTTTAAATTAGTATGCACGTTCCCATTTTGGCGTGTCTAAAACAACAAATTAGAGCTCATTTCTTACTTGATAACGTGACTAAGTTCTATTTCGCATGTTCAGGAGGAAAGCCTTGACATTCAGTGCATAATAATTATGATTCATTCTTTACAGCGGTGTAGGTAAAGATCAAGTATGTTAGGTAAATACTTAGCGGCTCATTGGTGTTCAAAGTGGGAGTTCCCCCTCATGTCAGGCTCGACAGCATGCCAAGGGAGGCATGCTGGGATGTGACTGAAGTCAGGCCACCACTGTTAGAATGCCGAATTAACATAATGTCAATATAATGGTGTCTTCACACCAAACCCGCCGACATGTCGCCTACAGCCGCAGACACAGCCGTTTCCATAATGTATTTCCAATTTGTGTCTTCGGGATGTGTCGGGGCTTACATACCGAAAATGAACTTTATTTAATAGATGTAACGTTCTGGGTGGTAGCACAGATTCGATTTTTTTCACTATCTATCCTTTTCTGTCGCTCAGGAACCTCATTTGCTAGCGCGACAAAGATAGCGCGAATGCGACAGCACCGGCAGTTCTGCGACCTTTCTAGCTCTAGCCAATGACGTTCCTGAGCGACAGAAAAGGATAGATACCCCACCCCGAACCCTACATCTACTAAATAAAGTTAATTTTCGGTATGTATGCCGTGTAATTTGAAAAGGGTGTAGCGTCAAAAAATGCGATTTTGTGTTGCCAGATGAGGTTTAACCCTTAAGCTGCCACATCGGCACTTCGACTCAGTGGGACGTGGATATATTTTTGTTTGCACAAAAGTGACAAAGAAAAGTTTGGGAACTCTGGGTCTACATGTTAATAACTACGGCATGCATAGTTGAGAATATACAAGACATTTGTTTCTATTTTCTCTTCCCGTTTCAGGGTTTCCTGGACCTCGACCAGGCCATGCTGGAGGAGGACATGCTCCAGGAGAAGGTGGCCGGCAGCACGGCCGTGGTGGTGCTGATCAAAGACAACACCCTCTATTGCTCCAACGTCGGTGATTCTAGAGCAATCGCGAGCGTCAGGGGCGCCGTAAGTTCATTTACCACACATGTGTGCAAAGACTATCAGGCCTGGGGTCATTGGCGGATTCAGAGGGGGGAGTAAGGGGTCATGAATCCTTCCCTAAAATTGCGACTGATTATTACGAGGTGTTAGGTGGGTCTAGAGACACGGGCAACCCTGCTTCGGCTCGTCCCCAACAGTGGGATGAGTAGCCTCTCCCCCAAGATGAAATCCTGGACCTGCCAGGGTCTTCGAAAACGGTTGTCGACGTACAGGCCGGCCCCAGAAGAGATGGCGGGATGACCAGGAATCCACTCCGCTTTGTTGGATACCGGGCTTTAAGGGGAGTATCAGCAGTGGGATGATGTAGGCTAGGGAAAAAAGGCTAGCAGTCGATTTCGACTACAATAACAGCAAAGTCAAAGTCAAAGTCAATATAATTTATTCAATATAGGAGCTTGCAGCACACTTATCAAACGTCAAACAGGTCAGCTTGGTAACTCCTCCGCAACACCCTCGCCTTGCAAGGGGGTAATCTCTAAGATCGGAGAATCGGAATCGATACCTGCGCTCGCGGCATGGTGCCTAGATAAACGTTTTATCGCGCCTGCTAACTCGTTCGTTCGCGCGCAAAAAGAAAGGGAGCTAGGGCGCGATAGCACTTTATCGCGCTAGCATGCCGCCGGCGCTGAAGGTATTATAGGCGCCTTTTACGATACCCGTCTGGTTTGGTAACTAACTTTCTAAGCAACGAGAAAAACGCCATGCGTGCTCTTTTTGGCATACGTAAAATAACAAAGATGAAGGCTACTGGACACCGTACGACTTGGGAAGCGGATGTTCTAAAATGACACGATATTATTCAAGCCGTTTTGGAGTCATAGCAATACGATAACGTGATTGCTTTCCCCCCCCCCCTTTGTGTATGAACTGTCAAACTACATTTACATAATTAACAACTGCCATTGCAGGTGGAATCTCTATCGTACGACCACAAGCCAAACAACGAGGAGGAATTGAGGCGGATAACTGCCGGCGGCGGCTGGGTGCAGCTCAACAGAGTCAACGGCAACCTGGCGCTCTCCCGCGCCCTCGGCGACTACGTATTCAAGCGCAACTACAGGTTGTCACCGCAGGAGCAGATCGTCACCGGTAACTTGTGTTATATGATATACTATTTGACAAGGGCTGGGCGCAGGTCAACAAAGTCAACGGTAACCTGGCGCTCTCCCGCGCCCCCGGCGACTATGTGTTCAAGCGCAATAACAGGTTGTCGCCGCAGAAGCAGATCGTCACCGGTAACTTGTATTGTTAATAACTAGTTATCAAGGCCTGGGCGCAGCTCAACAGAGTCAACGGTAACCTGGCGCTCTCCCGCGCCCTCGGCGACTACGTGTTCAAGCGCAAATACAGGTTGTCGCCGCAGGAGCAGATCGTCACTGGTAACTTTATTAATATTCTAGTTGACAAGGACTGGGCGCAGCTCAACAAAGTCAACGGTAACCTGGCGCTCTATAGTTGTGATAAATAGTATTAATACCGCGATTTGAGGCCGAAGACCGATTTATGGTCGGAGGTAGGTATTAAAATGTTTCGAACCAACCTGGATTATGTTCATGAGTTTGTTATTTATGTTTTTGATGTGCAAATAAAGAGTAGTGTTGTATTTTATTTATGTTAAGTGGTGCAACAATTTGACAGTTTATTTTATTGGAATTTAAAAATCGTATTGTTTCCGTGTTGACAGCATACCCCGACGTGCAAGTGCGACAGCTGAATGACGACTGGGAGTTCATAGTCATCGCGTGCGACGGAATCTGGGAAGTGTTGTCCAATGAGGTGAGCATTTTATTATAATGGGTGTTAACTTCAACGCATTATATATTTTAGGGGTCCTTTCGGAAAATTAAACTGTACTTTCCCTATGGAGCCAACTTCGAAAGCGAAAAAAGAATCTGCTCTTCCATACAATGACAGTCGTGTTGAAAGTCTGATTGCAGAAGTCGTCGCAGGTAGACACGAGGCTCCACCATTTTGTAAATATGTTTTTGTTCATAAAACAATCCTTGAGATTACGATACTCCTAACACTCACTCGACATTGACAGAAATGCAGTTCTGGACACCAGCAAAACGTCGATTTAATTTATAAAGAAAAGAAAATAGATTATAATGAAGGTAACCTTTGCAGGAGGTGATCTCATTCTGCCGAGTGCGGCTGCTGAGCGGATGGGAACCCGCAGCAGTCTGCGAGGCGCTCATGCAGCGCTGCCTCGCGCCCAACTGCGCCACCGGCGGCCTCGGCTGCGACAACATGACCGTGCTGCTCATTTGCCTCGCGCCCTTCCCCGCCTCGCTCGCCTCGGTACGTATTTATGATTGAGACAGTCTTTATCCTACAGAAAAGGGCAATTCGAGCTATATATGGTCTGCGCTGTCGTGATTCGCTTCGCGACCTTTTTAAGGAAATTAATATTTTAACAGTTTATGGACAGTTTATTTATGAAAACATTTTATATGTAAGAAAACATTTGTCGTTATTTCCAAAAAATTGTGATGTCCATAATTACAACACTCGAAACAAAAATAAACTGATATCTCCACACTTTCGGCTTAGTAGGGTCAACACGTCTTTCATGGGTCACTGTATACGTTGTTATAATAAAATCCCCGAGACCATTTTGAATCTTTCCGAAAACATGTTTAAAACTCAAATCAAAAAAGTCCTCTGTAAGAAAGCATATTATAAACTGGATGATTATTTAAATGATCAAAATGCTTGGGTCTGAGGTCACTAGCTTATAGTTTATTTACTTTACTGTATAGTATCAATTATTTTATTAAATAGACTATGTATTATTGTATACATAACTTTAGCTTAAGAATTTATATTGTAATAGTTATTAAGTCGTGTTATGTTGTAGAGTTTCTGGCCGCATCTTCTCTACAGCGCCAACACGTTCCGACGCGGTGGTAGCTTTAAAAAAGATTTGACGTTTGATAAGTGTGCTGTAAGCTCCTATATTGAATAAAATTATATTGAATTGCCTTTCCTTTTGAATGTCCCATTAAAATATCCTTAAACCCGCTCTTAGGGGTGCACTAAATCCACCGTGGAATATATGTTCCAAATGTCATGTTTCTATCAGCGGTTTAGGCTGTGCGTTGTCTGTCCTTCAATAAGTAAGTCATGGCACATGGTTTTATAATTATAGATAAGTCCGGAAATCTAACAAAACGTAGCGGAGCGAAGTTGTGTAAAATCACAATCGAATTGCAAAATTTTCCTCGCTTGACAGAATCAAGCTATTGTATTCGTTAATTTTACACATCTAAGTTCCGTTTTGGTAGATTACGGGCCTCAATACGGGGGCAATTCGCGTGCAATTTGAAGTAGATTGACCGACCGATTAGTTTGATATAAACTTGAAACATAGCACGCAGCAATGTAATTCAAATTATACTCTTCGGTTGCATACTAGGCGGTTACAATACCGTTCCCTGCGTCGCTGGCTTCGGTACGTATTAAAATGATTTAAAATAGGTTTAATGATATGAGTGAAGATTTTCATAGGTTTTTGGAAGGTCATTATTTCTTTCTCAGTTTAATATACAGGTCTACCGCTCAACTGTTCAACAAGTTCCTGCGGCTAGACCTGTAGTATTTATTCATAGGTTTAATGACTTCTTTATCAAACTAAATTCAATACTAAGCATTTGTTTTGTGATATTCTATAAGCGGGCTGAAAGGCTTGCTTTAAGGGCATGGATTTGTTGCTTGTATGTTTTTATGGATGCATGTTGCCTGTTTTGCATGTCGCTGTTTGTTGCATGTTTCATTCAGAATCAGAGAGATCGGTCAAACCGATCGTTTTAGAGCGATTATTTTACTTTCTGAAAATGTTTGAGCCGTTTCATCAATAAAATATCCCTATTCTTCCCAGCATTGGGGAAGTCTAAATGACCATATTTACTTGTTGAATAGTTCTATATTCAAATTGACATGTCGTCATAGCGACGTTTTTTCTTTCTTTGACACTAATAAAATTATTAGTGGTAAATATTTGACGAAGGATACGTTAATGTACCTTCAAAAAATCCTTGCTAGACTGCTAGCAAGACAAATTAGATTACCTTGTGTAAATAATGCAAGTATACAATCTTTATTGACAACGGAGGTGACGAGTAGTGCCTCGCCGGTGGCGCTAGATGGCGCCACATGTACCACCAGCTCAACCTTAGCTGCCGTTGAGATATGTAGTCAGCAAGCCGATAGCGTGCCGGTAGGGCATTCCTCGGATAGCACTATATTTAGCTGTGATATAGATACGGTGCTTCAATCTCCGGATTTAAACTAAGTAAGGAGACAAAGGAAAAGTCTACCCTGAAATTAGTTCATCAAAATATTGAAGGCTTTTCCGGCAAAGAACTAGAGATAGAATTATTTTTGGAAAAATTTCAAATTGACATTTTATGTTTAACAGAACATTGGCTGCAAGAAAGTCAAATGATGTTCGGTTTTGAAAATTATTCTATAGCTAGTGCACTCAACCGAAAGACAACAACACGAGGTGGATCAGTTATATTTAGTAAAAATAGTTTAAAAGTGAAAGAACGAAAGGATATTGTTAGGCTCTCGGTTGAATGTAATATTGAACTTTCTTGTATTGAGCTAGAGAACCACATAATTTTGAGTGTGTATAGGCCCCCTAATGCCGAAAACTTTAATACTTTTGAATCTGTGATGGAGGATGCTTTAAAGTTGGCTTTTAAAAGTAGTAAATCCATAATAGTTTGCGGCGATTTCAATGTTAATCTGCTTGAAAACGATTCCCGATGTTGTAGATTAATAACCCTTTTTAAATCTTTTAATTTAAAAAATTTGTTTTTAGAGCCAACCAGAATCACAGCAACGACTGCCACATGCATAGACAATGTATTTTGTAACTGTGATTTTGTCGATAAAGCTGTAATTAATTGCTTAAAGTCTGATCATAGTGGCCAAACAGTTAGTTTTCCAGACATTAAAATAGAACCAAAAATTTCTATACGAATCAGGCCTGCCACTGTTAACAAAATAGAAAAATATAAAGAAACACTGCAACTTAAATTGCCATTACCATATTATCAGCAGAATGACCCAAATACATGCTACAATGAGTTTTTTAATATTTTGCAAAATGAATATGACAAAGTTTTCACAGTTCGGAATATTGTAAAATCAATTAAATTTAAATTCAGCGATTGGGCAACAAAAGGAATCCGTAAAAGTAGAGAAACCCTTTTTGATCTATATGATAAAAAGACCTATACTCATAATGATGAGTTTCTTGAATTTGTAAAACTTTATTCAAAAACATTCAAGAAAGTCTGTATCACAGCAAAATCACTACACATTAGCAGAAAAATTAAGAGTTCAGATAACAAAATCAAAGCCGTTTGGAAAGTAATAAATCATGAAACAGGCAAAACAAAACCACGTGATCCAGACATAACTATTCAAACTGATCACGGTATTATCAGTTCAGAGGCGGGAGTAGCTCAGGAATTTGAAACATTCTTTACTAACATTCCAGTAAAGATTACAGAGTCATTAGGTTCCTCATCTGCTCTGGCCGAGACAATACTACAAAAGAATGTAAATGCATGCACTTCCGAATTCAGATTTAGGCATGTTGACCCTGATACAATTGTTAAAATTTATAAAAAGTTTAATCTTAAAAACTCGGAAGATATATGGGGTATGTCGGTTAAGTTGTTTGGATCTGTCATTGGTGTCCTGTCACCTTACTTGGCATCAATATTTAACATCTGCATCGATCAAGGTACTTTTCCCGATCTTATGAAACATAGTAAAGTCGTACCTCTCTTTAAATCAGGCAATAGACATGATCCCAACAATTATAGACCTGTCTCAATATTACCAGTTCTCAGCAAGGTTTTCGAAAAGATTATTCTCAATCAAATGCTGTCTCATTTCAATCTAAATAAACTGCTGCATGATCAGCAGTTCGGGTTTACCAAAGGACGCTCAACTACAGACGCAGGAGTTACTCTGATTCAGCACATCTTCAGCGCTTGGGAGGAGCACCAAAATTCGATAGGCGTCTTTTGCGATCTTTCCAAAGCATTTGATTGCGTTGATCATAAAACTTTGCTGTTAAAACTAAAACATTACGGAGTTAATGGCTCAGCTCTTGATTTGATGGACTCCTACTTAAAAAACAGAGTCCAAAAAGTTTTAGTGAACGGATCTAAATCATCTGGATCACATGTGCAAACAGGCGTGCCCCAGGGTTCAATTTTGGGTCCGTTCCTTTTTTTGGTCTACATAAATGATTTGCCACATATGGTACAAAACTTGTCGAATATAGTATTATTTGCTGATGATACTTCTCTGATTTTTAAAGTAAATAGGAAGGACCAAAAACTTGACGACGTAAATGATACCCTTCAACAAGTTTTGAACTGGTTTAACGCAAATAATCTCGCACTTAATGCAAAAAAAACGAAATGTATAAAATTTGTTTTGCCAAATGTACCAATTGTAGATAACCAAGTAACTTTGAACAGAGATAGTCTAGATTTTGTTGATAATACAGTGTTTTTGGGAATAACGTTTGACTCTAGGCTGCAATGGGGTTCCCACATTGAAACTCTAGCTGGTAGGCTAAGCTCTGCAGCATATGCAGTCAGAAAAATTAAACAACTAACTGATATTGAAACAGCCCGACTCGTATATTTCAGTTACTTTCATAGTATCATGTCCTATGGTATTTTATTGTGGGGTCGTGCTGCAGACATTGAGACAATCTTTATCCTACAGAAACGGGCAATTCGAGCTATATATGGTCTGCGCTGTCGTGATTCGCTTCGCGACCTTTTTAAGGAAATTAATATTTTAACAGTTTATGGACAGTTTATTTATGAAAACATTTTATATGTAAGAAAAAATTTGTCGTTATTTCCAAAAAATTGTGATGTCCATAATTACAACACTCGAAACAAAAATAAACTGATATCTCCACACTTTCGGCTTAGTAGGGTCAACACGTCTTTCATGGGTCACTGTATACGTTGTTATAATAAAATCCCCGAGACCATTTTGAATCTTTCCGAAAACATGTTTAAAACTCAAATCAAAAAAGTCCTCTGTAAGAAAGCATATTATAAACTGGATGATTATTTAAATGATCAAAATGCTTGGGTCTGAGGTCACTAGCTTATAGTTTATTTACTTTACTGTATAGTATCAATTATTTTATTAAATAGACTATGTATTATTGTATACATAACTTTAGCTTAAGAATTTATATTGTAATAGTTATTAAGTCGTGTTATGTTGTAGAGTTTCTGGCCGCATCTTCTCTACAGCGACAACACGTTCCGACGCGGTGGTAGCTTTAAAAAAGATTTGACGTTTGATAAGTGTGCTGTAAGCTCCTATATTGAATAAATTATATTGAATTGAATTGAATTGAAATATTAAACTAGGTAGGTATGGTATAGCTTGGCATAAAAAGAGAAGAGACAAATTAACATTCTCTGTTAGAACGTCAAAAACATGTATAAACTAAACTAAATATATAGTTCTTACTGTCACCATTTTCTACTCTTTTTGGACAAGCAAAATAAATATTGGTAAACGCAGACCTATTAGGGCGTACATATTGGGAAAGTCTAGAAAATGTCGGGGTAAAAGGAGCCAAAATCGACGAGAATGTATGACTAGATGAATGGATCGAGGATCACAAAGACATGGCAGGATCGCCCAAAGTTGAGATCTATAGACTCTGCTTACCCCTCTGGAAAAAAATCATATTATTATGACTAAAATACAATAAAGACTAGATTTTAAAAATTTATTATTTATGTTTTGGTATTTATTATTTAAGATTGGTTTCATAGAAAAATCCGTATTTTTAGGACCGCATACATATACAGGGAGTTAGGGTAAACAGTGTCATTATTTTAAGGGGTGATTTACCCATGATACTGAAAAACTTTCCATTAGAAACATAAAAGAAACTTATGGCAATTCGCAATAAAATGTTGGACCTTCCATACTAAATGCTAATCGAACGTTTGTATGTAAAGACGATTTTTTTTCGAAGTTTCCTTTGTTCCTTTGGGAAAGTTGTTCAGTATCATGAGTACAATCACCCATTAAGTAATGCAACTGTCTACCCTAACATCCTGTATAACATTTTAAGTCCCCCGCTGCGTTTTTCTGTCCTCCATGCATATAGACCTATCTCAAACTGCTGTAGGGATTTTGATACGGTTTTCACTATAGTGCGCCGAACGTAGCTCCGTGATTTTGATAGGCGGTTTTAGAGATTTTATAGTACGTTTTTAAAGGTGTTTGAGCCATCTAAACTTTATAATACACTAAAAATATACATGATTAATTAACATTTAACATAAAATTAAATACATAAGGTGGACCGACGACCTGGTGAAGGCGGCGGGAACCCGTTGTATAAGGGCAGCGCAGGAACGGTCGTTGTAGCGATTCTTGAGGGTCCAGCAGTGGACATCCATCGGCTGAGATGATGATGATAAAATTAAAGGTTTTACGGCACAAACATTTTCATTTTCAGAAAGTAAAAGAATCGCTCTAAAACGATATGTCAAAATCATGGAGCGATCTTGGACGCACTATAATAGACTAATTCGCGAGGAAGGTTTGTGTTACCGTGCGAAGCCTGGTTGGTTACAAGCTTTTATTTATTAGCTTAGCAACTAATGCATGCTTTCAATCCGCAGTCGGCTTTCAAATGCCAGGACACGTCGCGTCCCAACAAATACTGGACGCTGACACCCTCAAGGCGTTTCTCCTAACTCTCTCACACACGCACAAGCTTTAATCTAAAACCTCAGTGTGTCTCTCTCCAACTGTGATCGTGTGCCAAAATGTTAAGTGGAGTTAGTCGTTGTTTCTGATAATGAGAAAATTTAAAAAGTTGTAATTTGATGTTCTTAAGATCACCAACTGTTCTATAGATAGTGGTTTTTCATGCAGACATAATAGGCAAATCATAATCAGCTCGTCAAATACCATATTCATACATACCTTTTTTTTAACGCCATCTATAACGATTCTACTCTGATCTCATCTATTAGATCTACTCGGGTTATAACGCTAGTGGTTTTCCATATAACCACCACACTCTTAGCTGTTCAGTCAATGCCTTCGTTCCGTCCCTCTCACACGTTTTCTCTCTCTTTTATAATTCTCATTACGTCTCAATGGAAGAACCAAATCGGGCCATGACTAGAAAGGCGATCTGTGACCATCTAACATGGTTTCTTTACTTACGCGCGACTCGGTCTTTTTCCATACTACCCGTCGCGGCAAGCGCGAGTGAAAAGCTCGGGAAGTGGTAATTTTCTATGCAGCGAAGGCGCGCCGCGCGCGACAAGAGAAATCATACTAGAGCTGCAGGGCTTAAGTCATTGACTTCGGCTTGAAATGTATTAGAGCAAGAGCCCGTGAACCCCAGACCTTCGTTATTTTATAAAAGCTGAAAGTTTGTCAGCGCATGCTCCCAACACAGGTAAGAACGATGGACTATTATGAAGTTTGGGTTACCGTGGCTTTGGCAGGTAAACGGTACTAAAGGTGTGTAAAATACCGATCTAAATTCATCAAATAATAAAGTGTGATTTTTTGGTATTACCTTCAGAATATTATTAAAAATCACGTTATTGATTGCCAGACACTTAACATCGTGGCAACCCCTTGCCAGACACCCCTAATGTTCATGAAATTATAATAATTCTACTTATGTTATAGTATAAAAGCTGATTTTTATATATAATACTTAGGTAATAATTAGATGATGTTTCCTCATCAGCCAGACATTTTTGATAGTTCCAACCCCTTGCCAGACAATGATGTAGGGTCGCTGTAGGAGCGAGCGTGAGACAGTATATGTATGGTGGGTGCGAGTGAGATGGCGAGATAGGATAGGAGATAGGTATATGTTAATAACATTACAAGTTATTATAAAGCATAAAAAAATAGATTGATGACATTACAGATTATTATCACGCTCGCTCTTACAGCGACCCTACATCATTGTCTGGCAAGGGGTTAGAACTATCAAAAATGTCTGGCTGATGAGGAAACATCATCTAATTATTACCTAAGTATTATATATAAAAATCAGCTTTTATACTATAACATAAGTAGAATTATTATAATTTCATGAACATTAGGGGTGTCTGGCAAGGGGTTGCCACGATGTTAAGTGTCTGGCAATCAATAACGTGATTTTTAATAATATTCTGAAGGTAATACCAAAAAATCACACTTTATTATTTGATGAATTTAGATCGGTATTTTACACACCTTTAGTACCGTTTACCTTCCAAAGCCACGGTAACCCAAACTTCATAATAGTCCATCGTTCTTACCTGTGTTGGGAGCATGCGCTGACAAACTTTCAGCTTTTATAAAATAACGAAGGTCTGGGGTTCACGGGCTCTTAGACTATATTGCTCGTTACGCGAGACAAGGACCCTTTATCGACTTTGATATTATTTGGCGGTTTGCGGATGAAAAAACGGTGTTTTACATGTTTAGAAATTTTCTTTCTCATTATCAGAGATCACTATTGTTAGCATAATGGTGTCTACAAACAGAACCCGCCGACACGTCGGCGACAGTCGCCAACACAGCCGTATCTATACAGTTTGAAGGCGCTGTGTCGCCGACATGTCTACGGATTCGTTGTGTAGACACCTTAAAAATAGTATGTCTTGGTTATATAAATAAAAATCTCTCTACAAATCTCTCTAAAAATATACTCTAGTTATATAAATAAAACTCTAAAAGTCACTTGAATTTCTATTTAGGATTCTAATGGTCTTTTTCACCACTTCTTACTAAGTTGTTAGCTTATCTGATAGATCGTTTGACATATCTTTCATACAAAATATGTCAAACGATCTGTCAGAGAAACTATACAGGGTGTAAGTAAATACTGAAATGTTGAACTCAGACCATCAAACCGAACAACTTTCATTATGGAGCCTACTTCAGGAAACGCGTAAAAAAATCAGCTGTCCCATACATTTGAGTAGGGTAGTTATAACAGTTTTGTAGCTTCAGGGGAATATTGACTTTTTGAGATACCTACGTATTGTACGATACGTTAACTGATATTGTAACCATAAATATTTATTGTGATACCGAAGTTTAACCAGTGTAACCAAGACAAATGATTATGTTTAAATGTACTGTGATTGTAATAAGTTTTTTCATAGCAGTTGAGTGGAAGAAAAATTTGACGTTTCTTTTTTGATTGTAAGTAAAATTTTTATATGAAAAAATAATGTTAATGTAAGACTGATGTGCATGTTTGATTCTAATAAAAAAACGTGATAAAATCACGAGTCCAATCTAATTGTGCTTCCATTTAAGGTACTGGTAATTTAATAATAGGGATTATTCCAATAATCCCCTTTATTAGATTAAAATGATTCAAAGACAAAATTAATATTCAATTCCAATGCTCTCTCTACTAATGGGGATTTTCTCGGAGGGGTAAATGGAATAATCCTAAATAAGCACTTAATGTTTTACGTTCTGTTTTAATAATGGGTATAGTTGGCAAATAAGTTGTTTTGCTGACTCATTCACACCTTTGTGCCATATACGAGCATTTTCTCGCTCGAGATATAAATTCGATTCAAGATACATTGGGTACTAAAATGTTGACATGTTTATCGATAAAATTAAACAATATAGGTAATTAATTTATTTGCTATCTCTACTTTGGTGGGATTTTGGTTAAAAATTTATATTTTATCTTTGTTATGCTTAATATTATGCTTATGCCATCAATGTTGCCATTAAAGTTAGGTGATACGAAACTAAAACATTGTTTATAATTGTTTTTGTCTAGAAATTACAATAAAATTATGTAGCCTGCATCTTTGTATCGTGTTATTGTCTGTTTTTTATATATTTGATGTTTTAATGTTTTGTTTAAATTGATGGTTCGGACAAAAACAGAAAAAAGAACATTTGGTTTTGAGTGGTGTACAAAGATTCGTCACTCAAAACAAACATATTTTTTTCTCTGTGTTACTTTAGAATACAAAGTGGGTACTTAAGATTATCAAAACTTAAAATTTGTGTGTGGGTTGTTCGGTGTCCCTCTGCTGGGCAATGGCGTGGTTTATACAGAAGAGACGTGTGGCGGTGGCGGCTAGTCAAAGTAACACAATTATAAACCTTATAGTACGTAGCATAGCGTCGTTTGGAGAATTACGCCCGAGCCTACAGGCGACGTCACCTGGAGGCGCGGGCGCGATTCTCCTTTACGACAAAAACGATGCTTTGCTACTCGTACGTACTATAAGGTTTATATTGTATTACTTAGATTATCCGCCACCGCCACACGTCTCTTCTGTATAAACCGTGGCTAAGGAAATAAATATGACTATCAACTAAAATTATACGCGGATTTATTCTGAATAATTTATCATGTCCGTGGGTAGACCACCGATGCGATGGTCAGACGACATTGTAAGGGTTGTGGGTCGTACATGGATCAGATTGGCACAGGACCGTGAGGAGTGGCGCAATAAAAAGGAGGCCTATGCCCAACAGTGGGTTGATGTGGGCTGATTTGATTGATTGATTGAATTTATCATCATCAACCATTACATTTTATATGTACTTTTGTTTTGTCTGATTTTAAGTATGTTTTAAGCATGAGTTGCATGTTGCTTACTGCATGAAGAGGAAATTAGAGTGTTATGAATAGATAAATTAAAAGTCAATATTTAAGAGAAAGTAAAAAATTGATTTGATATAATATTATTAATTGAACTGTACTTTTGATTACAACTCAAAAGATTTCTAAATAACTAGTGACGTCAATGTAACCGGCTTATTTATAATTAAGCTATTTCGCTCTCATTCGCTCTCTACATTAATTGTTGTGTGTGAGAGAGAGCGAAGACTTGCATGTGTATGATTGCTATAATGCGTTTCATGTTATTTGATTGGTAAATTTTTAACACTGCTTTTGACTTTTGTGTAATCACCCTGTGTTTGCTTGCAATAAAAACATTTAAAAAGTATATGGGCTGTTAATTTTTTGGTCCTTTTTGAGTTTTCGAGGAATCTCAAAAGATTGGTCTATTACTGCTACAAATTGTACCATCGAGGGTAAATTACAAGCGCATATATATGCTCACGACTATATTCCCCGAGAGGGTAGTCAGAGATTTTCTGAAACCTCAGAACATCCGCGTTTCATTAGTACCGAAACTTTGTCCAGTGTGACGGGGAGTCAGCCCGTCGCCACTTGTAATGGACAATGGGTACAATACATCCCTCGATATTGAAGCAAGCAAGGTTTGCTCACGATGTTTTCCTTCACCGTAAAGCCAGTGGTGTTACAAATCTGACATAAATTCCGAAAAACTGATTAGTACGAGTCGGCCTGGACGGGGATCGAACCATCGCCTCCTGCACGGCAGACAAGCTTACTCGCCACTGGACCACCACGGCTATTTTAATGCATCCCTTAAATGCATCCTACCAAAGTGTGCCTAAAATGGAACATTTTGAACTACACATGACGTTTTGGCGATTTCACTAGCACGCCCACGGTCTCGCCCTGCTCAGAAATCGCTGACAAAACTCCAGTAAGGCTTTAAAAGAGGTTTTGATCGACCTAGTCTAAAACAAGATATCTCTACATTGAAAGAAATATAAACTGACATTAGTAAATTGATAACTTGTGGATAACTTGTATTTGCCATGCAAAACCTTCTCGCTTATACAATTTTTTGTTTATTGCGCCTGGTGTGATTTTATACAAGATTTTGCTTCGTTTGAGTTTGTATTGTTCTAACACATGTGCTGGTATATAAAATGTTCTGCTGCATGTGAAGCTTATCATGGTAAGCATGTTTTTGTATGTGGACCAAGTGGACAAAGTTTCGGTTCTTCGAAAATATGGAACGGGGCGTTGATATGTCCGAAATTTACGCGGACGAAGACGCGAGCAAAAGCTAGCTTATCGTATAGGTACCTATAATTTATGGTAGGATAAAATATGAGTCATGTGGAGATAGGTGGCTAAACTTTCATCCACGAAGGCTTCAAAAAATCATTGTCCCTTAGTTGCCTTGATTTACACCCACGGAAAATTACTTATCATCATACACCACGCTATTCCAGTGGGGATAAATGGAGGATTTTAGAATATTCGTGACCAACGCAGTGGAATTCACATTATAATACAAACAATTTTCTTCGAAATCTTAAGTATTAAGTAAAGACAACAGAAGACAGTTTTTAATACATTAATATTATAGAAAATCTTATTAGTCACAAGAAACAGTGTTAATAAACGAATAGTGCGTCTTGTTATACTCAAATATAATTTAATTAATTACAAACTAACGCAGAGACGTTGTTAAAACTTTTAAATTTGGCCCTTCAATTAACCGGTGCGTAAAATCAATAAGCACAATAGAGAGTTAAAATAAAATCTGACCCCTGCACAAACATCACAGCGACACACTGCTTGCATTCGTGCATTCAATCTCAGGTGCATACGTAGGGCGTTACTATGGCAAGTAAACTTTAAAGTTGCGCACACCAAGTCCCGCGAACCAAGGTACTTGCACACCTATGACGTGGATAAAGCAGTTTAGTCATGGGACTTGAGGGATTTAAATATAAGTGACTCACCTGTCCTCGTCCACTGCTGATTCAGCCGCCACCCCTGCTGTCTTGAAGCAACTTTTTAAAATTCGAAAACTAATTTTGAAAAGATAATGTATAAAAATTGACTTTTTAACAACACGGTAAACAGCGTATAATAAATCATATTCTACCTGGTGATTCGTATAAATATTAAATGTACCTACCCTCGAGTTGTGACCACGTACCGGAAGGCACAGCCTAGGCCCCGCCACAAAGTGTAGACGACCTGGGATAAGGCGGCGGGAACCCGTTGGATGTGGGCAGCGCAGGCCCGGTCGTTGTGGCGATCCTTGGGGGAAGTCTACGTCCAGCAGTGGACGTTTATCGGTCGATATGATGATGTTTCTTGGTCCACTTTCTCTTGTGTTTTTATAATAAGAGCTCATTCGCACAAGCGTAATTCTATAGCACTGGGTTGAAGCGCTGTCTACAGCTGTTAGGGTAAACAGTTGCATTACTTTAAGGGGTCATTATACCCATGATACTGATCAACTTTCCCTTAAAAACTTATAGGAAATTCGCAAAAAAAAATCGACTTTTCATGCAAATGTTTGATCAGCTGGATTACATTTAGTATGGAAAGTGCAAAAATTTTTTCTAGAATTTCCTATAGGTTTCTTAAGGAAAGTTGATCAGTATCTTCGGTACAATCACCGCTTAGAGTAATTCAACTGTTTAAGTTTACCCTAACAACCTGTATAAGGAATGTTTGTCCGGAATAAATGTTAATTAATTTTAATTAATTTCAGGCGACACCAGTACCAGAGCAGGAGCTAAACAGTAAGTTTATGACCAAAATGGAGGATCTGTTGTACGTGGAAGACGAAGAGGAGGACCTCAAGTGAACACTCGTGTAGGTTTAAATGAAATGCGTGTACATAGTTATAAATAGCTTGACTATGCCGGGAACTTGAGAGATAGTTTAATTTAAAAGGAACTACAAAATTAAATGCCTTACATTCAGGGTGCTTTGAAACATCAAGTTGAACAACTTTCTATATGGAGCCAACACTGAAATCTCGAAAAAGAAAATCCGCTGTTCCATGGAAAATGTCAATAGTTAGTAGTTACTTGACAAAAATGTATGAAACAGCTGATTTTTTTTCGCTTTTCAAAATTGATCCCTTAGTAAAAGTTGTTCAGTTTGATGGTCTGAACTGAAGCACCCCATAAAGTACGTAACGCATGTAAGTTTACACCCAACAGTACCTACTTGTACTCCATTTCAAATAGCAAGGCAATTTGAAGGCTATTTTGAATTACAGAAACAGAGATTTGAAACACTTCCTCTCACTTATTCTTAGAACAGCTTTAGTAACGTCCACGATATGTCGGATAGTATACCTTTCTGATCAATAAATTATATTTGAAAATCAGAATTGGCCAGAAAGCTATATAGGAATCGGAAATTCTTTACGTCCTTATTTGAAATGAAGTATAGTGTCCAAGTAACCGGCAGATTATATTTAGTTTAAATTGAGTGTTGGAATAGACTATAGTAGACAGACAGTTTATGGAGTGGTACAGAAATACCCTATAATATACAACGTGTTAATGAATAAGCGCAAAACCTTATACACCCCAACTGATTTACAACAAAATAATTAAATTGAAACAATAATTTCATTATTTTGATAGATACAATTGAAAGTTATTCACATTTTAAGTTTTAAAGCAAAAATTATTTGTGTATTATTTTAGCAATAAATGAAAACGCAAACGTGCTCATGGACATATTTTAAGAATCTTGTTTTGGTAGTAGGGTGAGTGTGCTCTTGCGGTGGGTTGACATCGAGTTCAGTAAATTTTAAATTTTACAAACAAGTTATTTAATATTTCTAAAAAAATTATCTATTTCGAAAACATGATAATTCGATTCTGCTCTCGATTCTAAACAACCTTCTTTCTAGTTTTGCGTTAATTCATTAACACGTCGTATATTTGCTACAATGTTAGATCGGTATAGTTACGTGTTTTAATATTGTTTATCAGAAGCAAGCATACAGGGTATAATGAACAAATTTTACTATGGTACCAACATTGAAATCGCGAAAAAATCTGTTGTGCCATACATTTGGGTCGAATAGCCACTGTTTTCTATTTATTTTTCGCTATTTCGATGTTGGCTTCATAGTGAAAATTATTCAGTTTTATGGTCTTGAGCACTCCCTTAAAGTACGTATGCGACCGCACGCGGGAGCCCTTTATACTCACTGCCCGCATGCGTGTGGCATACATGACTGGAGAAGCAAGAATGATGCGATAGAATGCGGGCCAGACACGTAAGCGAGCGCAACGACCGCACGTGGATGCCCTTATACTCACTACCCGCATGCGTGTGGCATACGTGACTGGAGAAGCAAGAATGAGCATACGCATGCGGGCGCCAAAGAACAGGTTTTCGATCGATGTAGTCATTGATGTAATGTAAAATAAAATTTCATAAACTTCCAAGTTATCCCCGAAATAGTAGGCAGACACTTAGAAAATGGTAACACCGGTCTAACATTTGTACAATATACACATAGACACACAATAATGTGTTACTCATTTTATTAATTCATATGCCCACTGCTAAAATTTCGAAATAATTATTATAATATAATTTATAAGAGAAATTTGATGTTTTAAGGAAAAGTACGTTAGCACGTTTTAAGTATGTCCCTTTACTTTAAATACTCGCTTACTAGGTCAATATTCATAACTAGGTATTTAATTTGGAAGAACAATGAGGCATTTCTTAAAAAAAAAGTTAGTATTAGTTCTTTGGAACTTACTAGATGGCGTTGCAGTCACAAACATGTAATTGTCAATCGTTCTGAGTGAGCGTTTTTCTCAATTTTCCTATTTTAGGGAGATATTTGTCAATCATATATAACGATCATACCAATTTCAATGGTAATACAACAATTAAGTAATTGTCGGTAAAGCAACTGCTTAAAATCAACATTGACAGAAATTAATTTCCGTCTATATCAGCACTACTTTTTACTAACGCCATCTATAGATGTTTTCCAAGCCATCTTTGGAAAATGCCTCATTGTATTTTTCCGACACAACTTAAAGTTGCACTTCCGATGCCAGCGGCCGATGCGACTGACGTGCGCGTCTGACTCGTGGTTCTGTCATATGTCATATGTCCATCGATCGGCCGCGCGCGTCTGACGCACGCGTCAGTCGCTGGCATCGGAAGCGGTGCCATACGCTTTCATAGTAACTAGTATAGCTGCATTGGCCGTCGGCCGCGAGCCGCGCGCGTCAGTCGCATCGGCCGCTAGCATCGGAAGTGTACCTTTAATCACAAACTGACAGCTACCACTGTTTGTATGAATTAGCCTGGTAAGGAAGTTTGATTAATGTAATAGTTGATTTATATAATCTAACACAATCGACAACAAAAGTCGATGTGTAACGTGGTCAATTAATAACATAATAAAGTAAGTTTTAGCCTGTAGGGCACAGGACTTCTCTCGCCGACGAGGGAGAAAGATAATGGTTCATTAATAACTTAACTACAGAAAAGAGAATCAGTAGAAATCGCATGAGGACAATTTAGTTCGAGAACTATTGTGACCAAAAAACTAATCAAATTAAATTCAACCTTATCTTCACTAGTCTTATGACTGTATCTTCATAAAATTGTCGGAGTGGACGGAGACCTTTTTCTGAACAAAATGAAGATTGCGCAGGCTTCACCTACTTGCGACTTCTATAAGGGTCAATTCCCACTGAAAGATCAGAGGCCGACAG
This sequence comes from Agonopterix alstromeriana, assembly GCA_963924505.1. NCBI lineage: Eukaryota > Metazoa > Arthropoda > Insecta > Lepidoptera > Depressariidae > Agonopterix > Agonopterix alstromeriana. Next base: position 11,202,806 of record OZ004680.1, on the reverse strand, counting down.
CGCGCGAAATTTTACATAGCAAATAGAACTTTCGCCCTAACAGACACGACTCGCAATCGCAAACTTACAAAAAACGACAACAACACGTAACACGATAACAATGCGTCGTCACCGTAATCGACGTCCCCGCCGGCCGGGACAGTCGCGACCTCTGCCCACTCCTTATTCTTTTGGCGTCTACAGACGCTGCACGCACATCCCAGGCCGCTTCTCACCGATCCCCGCTACTCAATCCGCTCGTAGCACCAGCAACGTCTAAAGCCGAGGTCCGTATCTATTCTGGGTGCACTGAAGTCGGTTGCTTAAGTCGTGCATTGGCTCGGTAAATCCTTCGTGTTCCCTCCAATACTTCTCAGTCATAAGCAGTAACTGCTCCCTTTGCAATGCTGTAATTATTTTTACCTACACTTCAACCGCCTCTGCGTGTCTACCCGTTCTGTCACCTCAACTGTTATTCTTATGTCTGAATAGATAAAGTTCAATATGCTAGGTAAAATACCGCGCGCTGCCGGATGCTGCGTTTTCAGTGGGAATTGACCCTAAAAGCCGGAGCCGGGTTCTCTCTTCTGTAAACGTTATTATTGAATGTGTAAATTGCTTATTAAAGTGTTGGATTAGGATTAAAAACACAATTAAAAACATTATTTAAGTACTTGCAAATTTCTTAGGGGTAAGTTTAATCCCAAGGTACCTATTAACCTTTTCTTCTATGGAGAAAGGTGTTTGTAAAGCTTGGTACTAGACAAAGTTCTTTGAAGAACTAATTACGAACAAGAAATTTTCATTGTTATAAATAACCTTATTTATTTTCTTCTATTTCTGTTTTTATTCAAAGAAATTTTTGATGTAGTAAATTTTTTTTCTATTAACTATTATCTAATTTATCCTAGTCTAAAATCTAATTTGTTTTTTAATTGGCTGTTATAATCATTTATGTTTTCGAAACGTTTTATGAATATTTTTGTAAGTATTTAAAGCATTTTAAAAATGAATTATTTAACATTTGGTATTGAATATAGTTAAATTTTATGTGGGCCGTCCGAGATGTTAGCAAAAATGGTGTAAAGAAAATGTAGGCATTTAGTATCTTTGTTATTTATTAATAAACATAACTGCATATCTAGGGTCCAAACCAAACGTAGTTTTTCCTCTACCCCTTGCTTATTTTAGCTTATTGAACAAAATGTGCATTTACGCCTTAGATAAAATCAAATAGAGGAAGACGCGGCACACGTTTAACCGCGCGTGTCTTCGTAACTCAAATTGAGTTCATTGGGCTTACGGTTCAATGACTCACTTATTGTGGGATGGGTGAGAATGCTTTGTTCGCACGACTATCCACGGTTTATCTATTTCTCTCGTTTCTACATCATTTCAATTTTAATTATGCAGCTATTAGCATTTATTTTGGCACCTCTTTTTTCCACCTGGTTTTATGTTATAAGTACATTAGAACAAATTAAAACATTATTAGTATATTATAATAATTATAATATTTAATTTGAGTACACACGGCGACACATCAATTTACGCATACCCAAAATATGCGGGCCACGCGACGATATACGTTTTGCGTAGCTTGATGTTTCGCCGTGTGCTTAAAAGAACACGTCTTTTGATAAATTCATAAAATCTAAATTAATTACTGTAGCGAAATATAAGTAATAGTACTTTATTACTAAAATATATTAAATGTTGTATGGTGAAAATGATGCAACATGTACTTAGGTTAATTATTTAATTCACAACGAACATAGCTTGAAAGATAATTAATTTAATTAATAATGATTACTTGTAGCCATGTTTTAGTTTATCAAATTAATTAATTAAAAAAAAACTGACAGTGAGAGGGATTTGAACCTTGTACTTCGTAATCGGGGCAAATTCTAAAACCCTTTGTTACTTTATTTGAGAACAAATTGTAACAAGTCTTATAAAATCATTATTTTACAGGTAAGGTCAGCAAAATAAAGATTTTACTATACTTTTCACTCAGTCAGTGTTCACTTTCAATAAGATCGCAATGTGCTCATATTGGAGGACGCATATATGCGGACTAGGCACCGTTAGGTTAACCCTCTGCGATTCTTTACACGCAGCGGTTTCTTTTTGGTTTAGTCTAGAGGATGGATAGGTCAGGTTCAAATCTCGCTCGCTGTCTATCCTTATTTCTATCAATGTTTAATGTTTTATACGTAATTTTCAATCACACAAAATGTATGGGTAATTTTTTTACAATTATGTTCATCTAATTAAGTCATCTAATTGTTTTGTACATAATTTTTGTATCACTTTGAAATTATTATACGACAGGACTAATTTTTAATTCGCTAATCATTTTAGTAAGGCTGCAGGCAGACTGGGCTGAATCAAATAGGTATTTTTTTTATTTTGGATTTTCCGCTCTGGAATATAAAATGACTTGAATTTCAATTTAAACGTCATTAACAGCCATTTTGTTCAGTCTACCTGTGGCCTAAGATTACAATATTATAAATCATAGCATAAAGTTCAAAGGGTGCTTTATAGAAAACGTCATACAAATCATCTGAGCAATATACATTAACCTATGGAAAGTTCTATGGAACATAAGATTTATATTCAATCGAAACGACTTATATCTTGCTGTCATTGTAAAATATTTTAACCTAACAGTGATAAAATGTTGTTTGTTTGTTTTGTATGGCGTTAGGTCACGATGGTTACTACACACACCCTTGGAAATTTGTACATTGAAGACAATTGTTTCCAATTATATGATAGTCGAGGCAGCTTTTATTATAATCAGGGAAATTAGTATACAAAGCGTAGTGTATTATTACAATTTAAAAATTACTTTTGCAGACTAATATTAGTAGTTAATGCTATCTAAATGTCACCACCACTTTGGATATAAGATTATACTTAATTAGTGCCATATGCGAAATAGATATTAATATTGTGTTGAACATAAAATCATATTTCAAAAGGTTTAATAATAAAGAACAGAATGTAGTTCCAAATTTGTATTAAAATGAATGTATTTTATATCAAATTGCTGATATTAATTAATTAACAATGTCAAAAGTAACTTTTTTCCTTGATTGTACGATTTTAATATAAAATATAAGTAGTAGTCGATATAATTTAACATTATCTGTAAGAGCACTAGTCAGTCGAGTAGTCTGGTGTGTACAGTACCTTATATTATGACGATGTTGAAATAAAATTATTTACATTTTTAATGTCTTCTTTCTGTAAACTCACATCTGTAATATTATGAAAAAAAAGTGTCCGGGATGATAGACTCAAAATTCATAACGAGTAGGTTCAATTTACATTGTGGCGGAACGCAATATACAGGGTCCTTCTTAATATGTTGAAACTTTTTAAGGGGATTATCAGACCGTCAAACTGAACAACCTAACATGGAAATCGCGAAAAAAAAGTCTGCTGTTAAAAAATCTGCAAACCTACTTGAGCCAAATGTATGGGACAGCTGATAATTTTTTCGTGATTTCGATGTTGGTCCCATAGAGAAAGTTTTTCAGTTTGATGGTCTGATCATACTCATAAAAAACTGTCAGCATATTAAGTTGGATCCTGTATATGTCATGTCATAATGAACTTTATGTCAACTGTGTAACGTGCAAAATAGATTCGAGTTAAAAAAAAATAGCTCGTGGCGTCTTCCACGAAACTCTTGCGCGTTTTCGGGAATTCCCAAAGTTACCGTTTGCACTTCACACAGTTCACATAAAGTTCATTGTGGTAGTACATTCCGTTCTGTTCCTTTCCGCCGCAATGTAAATTGAGCCTTATGAACTGAACATAATCTGTTCCCACAGTTTGGCTCTATCGGTAGGACCACGGGATTTTACCATCAATATAACATTGGAAAACATCGTGAGGAATCCGGCATACTTCAATTTCGAGGCATGTCTTGTACCCACTGTCCATTACAAGTGGCGACGGGCTCACTCCCCTTCACACTGGACAGAGCTTCGGTACTAGTGAAACGTGGATGTTCTGAGGTTTCAGAATATCTCTTACTACCCTTCGGGGAATATAGTCGTGAGCATATGCTTATGCTTTATAACCTTGAACCCAGTACATTATGCGTCTCGCAAAGCCATCGGTCCAGCGTACCAAGGGGCTCGTGGTCTTCATGAGATCCCACAAGGAGTAGTGATAAACTCCCAGGTTGCACCGCTGTTACGGACTCCACCAAAGGGACCCGATCACACGTGGAGTTTACCTGACTTAACTCCCCAAGCTTTGCTGGGAACGATCACTAAGTATTTTAGGTAGAGGTATGTATATTATAAGTATATACAATGACATTTATACAGTTATTAGCGAATATGTGCCGCGCAGGAGGCGATGGTTCGGTCCACGTCGAGGCCGACTCGTACCAATAAGTTTTTCGGAATGTATGTACGATTTCTCACACCACTGGCTTTTCGGTGAAGGAAAACATCGCGAGGAAACCAGCATGCTTCAATTTCTAGGCTTGTATTGTACCTTCTGTCCATTACAAGTGGCGACGGGCTCACTCCCCTTCACACTGGACTGAGTTTCGGTTCTAGTGAAACGTCGATGTTCAGGTTTCAGAATATCTCTGACTACCCTCAGGGAATACAGTCGTGAGCATATGCTATGCTTATGATGTAAGAATGACTGACTCTAACCGGTATATCCCCCTGATAATTGGATGAGCTTCACCCCCTCGCCGGCAGAGGGGTGGGTATTTAAGGGCGGGCGGAGGCCTAGGCGCAGGAGTGGCGTCTCGCCAGCCTCGGCGCTAGTTTTCTGTGAGTTTTTTTAAATGTTATGTTTTACGTAGCCTGGATTTTTCGTAGCTGTTTGTTCAAGTTTTTTGAAGTGATTTTAATTAAATTCAATTTGTAAATTTTTTTTTATGTATGTATTTCTTGCTTTATTTGATGAATGATCTTCTCTTACTAAATTTGTCTGTTCCTCCGTCCGTCTCCGTTAGTAGTTATTGTGATTTCACAATTTCGTATACATAGTGATGGAAATTTTACGAATGTGGTTGTGATTGTTTTGTGATGATAACAAAATTAAGGAGTTCGGTTGTTGTTTACATTTTTAGGAAGTTATATTGGAATAGAATATAGTCTGATGGTCTTTACGTTTCGTGCATTTGCACCAAGTGAAATAATAATAAACCGGTTTATTCTAAAGTTAACATATATTCCGTGATATTGAATGTGAAATGCTGTATGAAGAAAAATCGGGACCTTCCATAGGTAAACTCACGACCCTTTTGGGATGGTCTGAAAAATTGATACAATTTCCAAATATGATTGAAGCATAGTATAGATGTTGTAGTAAGGTTCCCTACAGTTAGGTTAGGTTACAGCCTTTTGCCCATAAAAATACTGCTAAAGAAACAGTATAATATCACCATCACCATCTCAGCCGGCTTTTCGGTGAAGGAAAACATCGTGAGGAAACCGGCATGCTTCAATTTCGAAGCATGTATTGTACCCACTGTCCATTACAAGTGGCGACGGGTTCACCCCCGTCACAGGCAGAGTTTCGGTGCTAGTGAAACGTGGATGTTCGTGGTTTCAGAATATCTCTGACTACCCCCTCGGCGAATATAGTCGTGAGCATATGCTTATATGCTACCTTATATCTCAGCCGAAAGACATATCAATTTTAGTTTTAAAAAATATAAACAACGGGCTTTTACCCGCGACTTAGTCCGCAGCGGCCCCGTCATCGTAGCCAGTTAAATACCAGTTTTAAGTCTAATAATAAGTTATCGAACACAAAAAGTTTCATCAAATTCGGTCCACTAGTTTTTGTATAATGTTCGAACAAATAAACGAAAAGGACGGAAAAAAATCGTTGATTTTATCCTGTGGAACTGCAACTTTTATTTCAAAATCTATTTTGATTTTGTCCAATTCATAATTGTTACAAAAGTATGGACATAACTGCACAGAAGATGTTTTTAGGTAGAATATCAAGACAATTGTATTCTATAAGGTCAACGTTTACAAAGCTCAGTAAGATGGTAATTAACGCTGAAATTCTGTGACTAATTATGATTTGAATTATTTAGTTTACTCAGTGGCGGATTTGCAATGTTGGCCGCCCTAGGCCCCAGGCCAGGTAAGCACCAGCCGCCCCTTTCTCAGTACAACACCCATCGTATAGGGTCCTTCTTAATATGCTGACACTTTTTAAGGGAGTGATCAGACCGTCAAACTGAACAACTTTCTCTATAGCCATATTTATAGTATTTAACAATTCTAACATTTCTTTCTAAATGTATGTTTTTCTTTTCGATTATATAGGGTCCAACTTAATATGCTGACACTTTTAAGAGGATGATCAGACCATCAAACTGAACAACTTTATCTATGGGACCAAAATCAAAATCGCGAAAAAAAATCCACTGTTCCATACAAAACTGCAAACCTACTTGAGCCAAATATATGGGACAGCTGATTTTTTCGCGATTTCGTTGTTGGTCCCATAGAAAAAGTAGTTCAGTTTGACGGTCTGATCATCCCCTTAAAAAAGTGTCAGCATATAAAGAAGGACCGTGTATACAGGGTGTAAAATGAATTGCGTTACATATCAAAGGGGGTTCTTCAAACCATCAAAATAAAAAATGTTCACTATGGAGCCAACATCGAAATTGCGACAAAAAAACAGCTGGAACTGCAGGTTTTTGTTTTGCGATTTCGATGTTGGCTCCATATTGAAAGTTGTTCAGTTTGATGGTTAGGGGGTGCCCCTTTGATATGTAACACATTCAATTTTACACCCTGTAGACTACATAATGAATTTACTTTATTGCCGACTTTTATCGAAACCGATTCAGTAATTTAACTATACCTAATAGCTGCTAACTTGTAATATTTTCCGAGGTTTCAAGGATAATTGCACATTTAAATGTACGAAAGTAAAAATTTAGGAAGATTATTGTTATACGCAGCAGTGCAGTGCGGCCCGCCGTAATGTGCGCGAGCCTTATTTAGGTATACTTTGAGTTATTTCTTGTTATCATCAGTGCATTTTTGTCACGATTGGCCGCCCCTAATATCCAGCCGCCCTAGGCCCGGGGCTACTGGGTCAAATCCGACACTGAGTATACTCGTAGGAAGGTACTACGGTATTACAGGTATTATGTCGAGTGTTGTGATAGGCTGTAATTATTTGCCGTATGGTTTCGGCTTGGAATGGACCACCCCAATTCTTCCCGTGGATTCCAGGACAGAGACCAAGAGAACTTCCGAAGACTAGATGGATGAACATAGTTCGTAGTGATATGACCGGGTGTAATGTCTCTGAAGACGACGTCTAGAAATAGGGCAAGGTGGAGAGAACAGACACGGAATTCTGACCCCACCACCATATAGAAAGAAAGAAAGAAAAATCTTTTCATCCCCCCATCTCGGAAAGAGTATTTTTGGTCTTGCTCTTCGATATCTGAGTGCAAAAGCCGTTTTTATCCGCTAGAGGATAAAGTAAATTGAATTTAGAACATCGTGTGCACTAAGTTTGTGAATTCGAAACATCATTCAATCTTTTTACTTCTCCCTCCATGGTGCCGAATTTATCACACAACTTTTTTTTTTACATTTATTTTATTGGGATGAAAAGTTACGTGTTGCACTCGAGTGCAAAGATTTTTCACCTTGTGCTCTTTTTACTCCCTCGCTAACGCTCAGGTTTCTTAATTTTAGAATCCTTCGCTTGCTCGGTCATCAAAATTGAGCACGCGGTTAAAAAGCAACTTTGCACTCTTGTATAACAAATAACTATTATTCACCATAAAAGGCACACACGACACAAACAGAGTATATTAAAAGAAGTAGTAGGGATGTGGGATTAGAAGCTAGGAAGAGAGAGAGATGTCGTACGAGGCGACTCTTGCTGTCACTTTTTGTTCAAAGTCAAAGTCAATATAATTTATTCAATATAGGAGCTTGCAGCACACTTATCAAACGTCAAATCTTTTTTAAAGCTACCACCGCGTCGGAACGTGTTGTCGCTGTAGAGAAGATGCGGCCAGAAACTCTACAACATAACACGACTTAATAACTATTACAATATAAACTCTTAAGCTAAAGTTATGTATACAATAATACATAGTCTATTTAATAAAATAATTGATACTATACAGTAAAGTAAATAAACTATAAGCTAGTGACCTCAGACCCAAGCATTTTGATCATTTAAATAATCATCCAGTTTATAATATGCTTTTTTACAGAGGACTTTTTTGATTTGAGTTTTAAACATGTTTTCGGAAAGATTCAAAATGGTCTCGGGGATTTTATTATAACAACGTATACAGTGACCCATGAAAGACGTGTTGACCCTACTAAGCCGAAAGTGTGGAGATATCAGTTTATTTTTGTTTCGAGTGTTGTAATTATGGACATCACAATTTTTTGGAAATAATGACTAGTTTTTTCTTACATATAAAATGTTTTCATAAATAAACTGTTAAAATATTAATTTCCTTTAATAATTTATGTCTTGTTGACGTAGTAAAAGCTAGCAAGAGATTTAATGGAGGATTAACTTTAATGAACGTACGTGCAGTTTTCGTATGCAGTGTATAAAAGTGCGGAAGAGCCGACCGATTTTCTATTGTGGGATGATTGTCCCATGATGAGGGTCCAAAAATCATTCTCGTTTTACGACCGTAACGGTGAATACCTACATAGGTACAAGCAATTATACAGGGTCCTTCTTAACAGGCTGACACTTTTTTAAGGGGATGATCATACCATCAATCTGAACAACTCTCTCTATGGGACCAACATCTAAATCGCGAAAAAAAATGTTAGTGTATGATAAAAACAAATGATAAAAACAGGCCATGTGTGACGAAAAGGGTCCCGGGGAAACACATTTTTTTTTGTAAGTAAATATTTTGTGTGGTGGTGCAGGTTGGTACGGAACCCTGCGTGCGCTAGTCCGACTCGCCCTTGGCCGGTTTTTTCTTTTAACGATCTGCAATCGGATATATCGAGTGTACACCGGATGGCGACATGACAATCTAATTATCAACATGTAAGGTTATGTCAACTAACTGGGTGACGGTCGTAATCGACATGTCAAAACGGATTACCGGAGAAATGCGTATTTGTGCGGCTTCGAGGCGATTGTGTGCGTGCAGCCTTATAACCGTAACGGGTTGGGGATAAATGGACCATGATCCAAATGCAACTTTTCTTCGTTCATCTGTAATGCAGTCCAAATAATCATTAAGGGGATATAATTCGGAGCGCGCTCCATACAAACGTACTATGGTGATATTTTCAATACTAACCAATTAAACTCAATGAAATTTTGCTGAAACAATCTTGAAACAAATATCTATGCTTGTATGGAGTCAGATTTTCGTTCAAATATACAGTTTCAATGCTAGGATTAATTTAAGATTTGTATGGAAATCTTTGAGGCACTGTAACTTTAAAACTATATATTTTAACGAAAATCGGACTCTATACAAGCATAGAAATTTGTTTTTAGATTAATTCTGAAAAATTTCATGGAGTTTAATTGGTTAGTATTGAAAATATCACCATAGTACGTTTGTATGGAGCGCGCTCCGAATTATATTCTCTTAAATATGCCGACCCGATCGGTGTATTGGTTACCATATGCCGGATAGTAGGTACTGTGGCTCGGTACTAATATACAACGTGTTAATTAATTAGCGCAAAACTAGGAAGTAATTTCTTTAGAATCGAGAGCAGAATCGAATAATCATGGTTTCAACATAGGTAAATTTTTTCAAAATATTAAATAATTTGTTTAACAATTTACTGAATTCGATCTCAAACCACCGCCCGGGCACTCTCATCCTACTTACTACTAAAACAAGATTCGCGCTCGACACGTTCGCACTTTCATTTATTGTTGAAATGATAACAAATCAATTTAGGCTCAAATTTAAAATGCGAATAACTTTAAAATTGTATTTATCAATATAATGAAATTATTGTTTCAATCTAATTATTTTGTTATAAAACAGTTGGGGTGTTTGAGGTTTTGCGCTTATTCATTAACACTTTGTATATAAAATCCTAAGTCTTTAAGATCACAAACCGCGGTAACCATATGGAAATGAGATGGGAATGGGCAGGGCACATTGCTCGCAGAACCAATGGCCGATGGGACTAAAAAGTTCTCGAGTGGTGACTGCGTAGTGGAAAGTGCAGCGTGGGTATGCCCCCATAGGATGGACCGACGACCTGGTGAAGGCGGCAGGAACCCGTTGGATGAAGGTAGCGCAGGACCGGTGGTCGTGGCGATCCTTGGGGGAGGCTTATATCCAGCAGTGAACGTCTATCGGCTGATGCTGATAGTGTTAGGTGCTAGAAAAAAAAACATTGACGTGTTAATATTAGCGTATTAAAATTGAACTAGGCATCTACTTGAATAATATTCTGAATACATCATTCAGTTAAGTGGCAGTGAAAATGAAATTTTTAAAATTGAAAATAATATGAAGATCCAGTCATGAAACTTAAGAAGATAAGGTTGATTTTAGGCTCATTAGATTTTTTTTGTTTACACTTGTTCTCGAACTAAATAGGTATTTAATTAGAGTTGAGTGGTGACCGCGTTCCGGAAAGCGCACCGTGTGTAGGCAGGCGCGGGATTCTGTTGGATGAGGGCAGCGCAGGACCGGTCGTTGTAACGAACCTTGCGAGAGGCCTATGTCCAGCAGTGGGCAGCAACTAAATAGGTATTTAGTTCGTTGTTTACACTAGTGTAAACAAAAAATGTAATGAACCTAAAATCAACCTTATCTTCCTAAGTCCTCATGTTATTTCTACTCCTCGGTTTTTGTAATGGTTACCACGCCGGACTGCCGAACCAGGGTCCTGCGTTCGAATCCCGATTCGGTCATGGATATTATACAAGATCCAATTTAATATGCTGACACTTTTTTAAGGGGATGTCCAGACCATCAAACTGAACAACTTTCTCTATGGGACCAACATCGAAATTGCGACAAAAAAAATCAGCAGTCCAATACATTTGGCTCGAGTAGGTTTGCAGTTTTGTATAGAACAGTAGATTATTTTTCGCTATTTCGATGTTGGTGCCATAGAGAAAGTTGTTCAGTTTGATGGTCTGATCATCCCCTTATAAAAGTGTCAGCATTATTAAGAAGGACCCTATATGTTTGTGCCTTTGTTCCCAAGGCTTACTAGGGATCATTATCATTGTGAGCGTTATTTATTATTTATTACTAGTTTAACTTTTCTGTGCTTGAAATGGTTTTTGTATGCTTGCAGACAGAACGTAGGTATTCAGTCCGCCTGTGGGGGCGGACGCTGCTCCGTGTTGTCCGGGGTAAACCGCCACCATGGCCGATAAAAAGGATTTGGAGACCGTAAGTGTACTGCTTTATTTTATCCGGCATTACCATCTTTGTAAAGGTCTTCAAGGTACCTAAATTACAGCTACATGTACTACCCATAGGATAGTATAGCAGGCAAGAACAAAAAGATACCATAAGATATCCATTAAACATTTGGGAACATTATCAATACTTATTTCCAGCATCCTAGTACATTACACCTAGTAATAGTGAGAAAGAATGACAGAAACAGAAAAAGGTTTATTTATAACTAGTAATAGAAATATACCTAATTATTCGAAAAGAAAAACAACTAACAAAATGTCCGAACCAGCAACCTAGGCTTCGTCCATGGATATAAACCAAGACAGCCAGCCACCAGCCACCAGCTTCCTGGCTTCGTCGAATGAGAAAAAATATAAATTTTGAGGAAAAAAGAAGACTTTATATTTAAAAATTTGACGTTATAAAACTCTAGAACTTTTCACACGTGCATTTATAGTCTTAGTTACTATTCGAACTCACGTAAGATCAAAGATGCCAATAACTTCCTCTCACTTAAGCAGGCACTTCATCCTCGCCGAGAAAAGACGAGAAAGACCGAGAACAAGAGTGTGGATGCCCTTCATTGTTCTCGTGGCGTTCGCGAGGCCTAGTAATTTTCCTTGAAAGATCTCGTCGAGAATTCTCGCCGAGAAGTTCTCGCGAGAGTGAAGTGCCTGCTAATCACAGGAATGTTTAGGCTTATGTAATTTTGCGTGCATTCGAAAATCAGAATATCTCCAACTACCCCGTCGGGGTACATAATTTTCCAATAAGAGTAATGCATCGCGTTTATGAAGGTTTTTTTATATTCTCTACTATCCCACTGCTAGGTAAAGTTTTTTTCTACGAGTAAACCACAGATTAATAATAAGTTACTACGTACTAAACTCTTCCTCCACGTTGCACTCTAATTGTGTATATATGTAAAGGATAATGAATAATAGGTAAGTGTTGTATACAGGGTGACCCCGATGCAGAATACGCCCAGAAGCTAATGGACCTGCCGGAGCTCCCCAAACCCCTGACCTACGAGGAGAAGAAGTACCTCCTGGCTGTCGAGAGGGGAGACATGTCAAATGTTAGACGGTAAGTGTTTTAAATTATACTTTGATGCATTTGATATAAAATTGAATTATGGTCCTTACAAAATAATGCACATTATTTTAAGGATATGATAAGACAATGAAACTAAAAAACTTTCTCTATGGGACTAACATGGAAACCGCGAAAACTAAAACAAATTGATTAATACAGTAAGAAAAAACTTTTTCCCTTTCGGGGACAACTTCACGGGTCTACAAATAACATGAAAACCAAATCAAATCTCAGGTCATTTGTTCTTATTCCTAACTGCATAAACGTTACTAATGAATTTAATTAACTAACGATTTTAGCCAAGCAATTAACTCTAAACAAAGACATTGCAAACGCCCGTAACCTTCAGAACGGGACAAATCTAATTACTGTTCTACAATAATCGGATTGTTTTGGAATTTGCCAATTTACTGACGGACAGACCGCGTATTTATGGAAATATTTGCATAGTTATTATACAGAATGATCGGTAACAACTACAGGGTGAAATTGATATCATTAGCATCCTTTTAAACTAAGAGTCTACCCATCAAACTGAACAAATTAACTAGGGGAGCAAACAGTTCAAAGCAACATAAAAATCTTTAGATGTTTCATACTAAACTGCAGTGCCTACTCGACTCAAATGTATGGGATAGCAGATTTTTTTTTTGCTTCGATCGGTTATAGTAAAAGTTGTTCAGTTAGATGGGTAGACTCTTAGTTTTAAAGGATGCTAATGATATCAATTTCACCCTGTATATTTAAAATGTGATAGTTAGTCAAGGTGAACTCTAATTAGACCGAGCTGACTGCCAGGCCGAAAGCTGAGTTTCGTGTGGGAGCGAAAGGCATTCGATACGAGAAAACGCTACTTTCCCCGATCCTGCGCGACCTCTTGCCTGTAGCTGGGTAGTAGAAGTTATCTACACTAATATTATAAAGAGGAAAGATTTGTACCTATTTTTGTATGTTTGTAATGAATAGGCTCAAAAAGTACTGGACCGATTTAAAAAATTCTTTCACCAATAGAATGCTACATTCTTCCAATTTGACATAGGCTACATTTCATTTTGAAAAAAATTAGGGATCCTTGGTAAAATTTGAACAATGTAACCGAAGGTGTAGAAAAATGAGTCTTAAAATTTATTTGTCTACCCCGTGCGAAGCCGGGACGGGCTGCTAGTTTGAGATAAATTATTCATCCCTATAGTGCCCTATCAAAAAATTAATAAGCACTTACCTAGTTTGGAGTAATTTTTGAGTTGGTTATTTTGCTTCATTTTGATTTTTTTGCGTCCATATCGTAGGTTTTATTAATGTTAAAATCACAAAATATCCCATCTCCCATTTCATCCCGTGGGTATCGTAAAATGCGACTATGGGATCCACCGGAGGATGGGCAGCCAGCAGTATCCTCTCAGTACACACATTCAATCCAACTGCGATCGCCAACCCGCTTGTCAAACGGGGCGATTATGGCAAATCCCCCCATTTGGGCGAGGCCTATGTCCAGCAGTGGACGTCTATCGGCTGATATGATGATGATGATGATGATGAGTAGCCTTTTCAATTTTATTATTGATTGTTCATTTGCATTTCGTCACCGACGTGCTACTTTGGTTGCGCAGACAATAACCCAGCCCTTACGCATTTTGCTGCGAAAGTGACCACATTTTATGATTCTTGCTGGTATAATTGTAGACACAATAATTGTCTTCAAGGATCCTTCAACTGGCCCACCGTCGGAAGCACATAGAAGTCAACTGCGTGGACTCTCTGGGCCGTGGGGCTTTGACCCTGGCCATAGATGGGGAGAACCTGGAGATGGTGGAGCTGCTGGTCATCATGGGTGTGGATACAAAGGATGCGTTGCTTCAGGCCATTAATGCTGAGTTTGTGGAGGCGGTGGAATTGCTGCTCGAGCATGAAGAGCTGATTCATAAGGATAAGGAGCCGTATGTAAGTTGTGTAATATGCCGTATGGATTTAACGAAGCCACAAATAATGGGAGTAAGAGAATGATAAGAGTCTATCCTAATATCCTACTACTATCTTAGTTATAAATGTACAAGTTTGTGATGGTCGATGTTTGGATGTTTGTGACCCAATCGCGCATAAACGGGAGAACGGATTTGGATGATATTTGGCACACAAATATACAACGTGTTAATGAATAAGCGCAAAACCGCATACACCCCAACTGATTTAAAACAAAATAGTTAGATTGAAACAATTATTTCATTATTTTTATAGTTAAAATTTAAAGTTATTCGTATTATAAGTTTTCAAAAATAAATGATTTGTTATCATTTCAGCAATGAATGAAAGCGCTAGCGTGCTCGTGGATACATTTTAAGAATCTTGTTTTGGTAGTAGGTAAGTAGGGTAGGGTAGGGGTAGGGTGGTGTGCCCTTGCGGTGGGTTGAGATCATATTCGGTAAATTTTAAATTTTACGAACAAATTATTTAATATCTTGAAAAAAATTACTTATGTTGAAAACATGATAATTCGATTCTGCTCTCGATTCTAAACAAACTACTTTCTAGTTTTGCGTTAATTCATTAACACGTTGTATAGGATTTTTAAATTCAGCGCATACGAAGTCGCGTGCAACAGCTATTTATCCAATAAAATATTAGGATATATTATAAGGATAGTCGAGTTGAATTCCATTTCATTTCGAGAATGCCTTACGAGACTTGTTAGGGATAGCTTTCTTTTGCCATGTTTTTGGGTCAAAAGCTATTCGATTGGTTGAAACCAGGGTTGTTAATTTACTTTGTATTCGTCTACAGAGCTGGCAGAAAGTGGATCCAAACACGGCAATGTTCACGCCAGACATAACACCTTTGATGTTGGCAGCCCACAAGAACAACTACGAAATCATTAAGATAATGCTGGACCGAGGGGCAACTCTGCCCGATCCTCATGACGTCAAGTAAGTGAATCTTGGACAATACCATTGTCACAGAATTATTCCCAATCAGTGTACCAGAATCTAGTTCAGATTTTTATTATGATTAGATTCTCACCAATCTCAGCTACCCAACCCGCCGCGTAGCCCCAGCAACTTCCTATGCCGAGGTCCGTACCCCTCTGGACGCCCCTAGGTCGGTTGCTTAAGTTCATTCATTTGGCATGGTAGACCCTTCGTGGTCCCTCCAATAGTCCGCAGTAAAAAGCAGTAACTGCTCCCTGAGCAACGCTGTATACGTAGTACGTATTCAGAGATATTCTGTAACCTCAGAACATCCACGTTTCACTCGTACCGAAACTCTATCCAGTGTGACGGGGAGTGAGCCTGTCGCCACTTGTAATACATGCCTCGAAATTGAAGCATGCAGGTTTCCTCACGATGTTTTCCTTCATCGAATTCCGAAAAACTCATTGGTACGAGTCTGCATGGACGGGGATCGAACCATCGCCTACTGCATGGCAGGCAAGGTTACTCGCTTAAGGTTACAAATATCCACAAATTGGGTTCATACATATTAATTGGGTCTCGTTGTTTCTGGACTCACCTGGCGAATCTCGATCTTTAGGCTGTATTATTTTGGTTTCCATTGCATGATTCGTGTAATATTACCTGATGAGTGATGACACGTCGAATGCTCATAATTAGTACATTACGATACGAGTGACCTAAGTTGCCCCCCCCGGGGTCAGATTGCTATTTTAAAAGAAACATTGAAATGATTTTGATTTGAAAGTTACAATTTTCGCGAAACGAACTAAGTCAGCGTTTATCTTTGATTTCGTCGCTGTCACTTTTTCTACAACAGGAAGGTTCTTGCAGGAGAATCGCTAACCTATCCCCTTCTTGAAATTTGTTTCCTGTGCATTTCCAAGCTTCAAACGACATTTCAAAGGGTTTTGTTTCATTTTTTTTTACATATGTGAAGGTAGTCGATTCATTTACGCACCGTGCAGAAATAGACAACTTAGGTCCCGGAAAAGCGTGCGTAAAGTGCGGGTTTAGGTCACACTATGCTATAATAGTACATTACGATACGAGTGACCTAAGTTGCCCATTATTGCACGGCGTGAAGTTAGCGCCCGAGCGCAGCGAGGGTGCTAAACGCCGTGCAATAATAGGCAAGTTTGGTCGCGAGTATCGTATACAATTTTATAGTACAAGTGACCTAAACCCGCCCCGGACGGATGGCAGGGAGGGGGGGGGGGCAGCAGGGGGGTTCGGGGGGGGGGGGGGGGCGCAGCCCCCCCCTAGGGTTTAGATTGCTATTTTAAAAGAAACATTGAAATGATTTTTTGATACCGAAAATGAAAATGAAAATGAACTGAAATTTTTTGATTTTGTGGGCAACAAATTCAGTGTCACCGTTTTCGCCATTTCTTTGATCGCGTCCGGAACAATTTCGGTGTTCTCATCGTCGCTAAATTCACTGCTCGAACAGTCTATTGCTGCTCGAAAGTTACAATTTTCGCGAAACGAACTAAGTCAGCGTTTTTCTTTGATTTCGTCGCTGTCACTTTTTCTACATACAACAGGAAGGTTCTTGCAGGAGAATCGCTAACCCTTCCCCTTCTTGTCATTTGTTTCCTGTGCATTTCCAAGCTTCAAACGACATTTCAAAGGGTTTTGTTTCATTTTTTTTACATATGTGAAGGTAGTCGATTCATTTACGCACCGTGCAGAAATAGACAACTTAGGTCCCGGAAAAGCGTGCGTAAAGTGCGGGTTTAGGTCACACTGTGCTATAAACGTTTATTTTGTAACTTTTTAGAACTGTAATTGTATTTTCTTCCAAAGGTGCGGCTGCGATGAGTGCATCCGTTTGTCCACTGAAGATTCTCTCCGTCACTCTCTAGCACGCCTCAACGAGTACCGGGCTCTGGCCTCTCCCTCTCTCATCGCGCTGTCCTCTACCGATCCAATTCTTACCGCTTTTCAACTATCTTGGGAATTGAGGAACTTGGCCTTTGCTGAACAGGTACGACTCTGGTTGACTACATCTTTGTAATTTCTAATCAAATAAGGTATTTTCATGTGTTAGTAATTAGATATTTCTCATTCGCCAATGTGGACGAATCCTAAGGGTCAGTTCTGGGTAGCCACGCGTCGCACAGTGTCGATGCAAAATGTTACTAAACATATTGAACTTTATCTACACTAATCTAGAATTAAACATTTTAACGGGATCTTCCCGCGTTTTGGTATATTTGAGTTCCCGATATTTCGGCAGTGTTACAACTGCAGACTCTTCGTCGTTTGCTCCGACCATTACTATCGGAACTCACTCAATTGCCATTGTCACTTTTGTAACTTGGTCCAGCCCGACAAAATACACTGACTGTATCCCTCCGATGTTTGTTCGAACCTGAGTATGACGGTAAAGCACTAACACCTATGTTAACCACCGGATTCCACCAACTTGACAATTTGAACCCATCCTCTCTGTTGAAATTACGATGTTTCTTAATTTCAATCGCTTCTCTCACCATTCTCGGCTAGTAATGGCAGTCAGTAGAAAGGACCCGTGGTTTATGCAACTCATTATAATGGTTAGAGCCCGCCTCGAGAAGAACGCCAAAACGCGGTAAGAACCCGTTAAATGTTTAATTCAATGTTAAATAATAACCGCGTAACTCTCAAAAACTGTATTTATCTACACTATCTCATAAGATATCATTTCAGCTGTGGGAATAGAAAAGGTCGCGGTGCTGCGTGTCGCCACTTCACTGAGACCGAGCTGTCGAGCTAACCTGTCAAATGAAATTATACCTTATGTTATAGTAGACCAGGTTACAGTTAAATATACTGGTTTACAAATTTTTCTAGTGCGTGACTCGTGACGCATGACGCATTGCCGCCTCACTACTCTTTAATTTGACTCTAAGACATTTCTAATACAATTTCCCAAAACCAGGAAAGCAAAGCAGACTACCTCGAACTGCGTCGTCAAGCGCAGCAGTTCGCCGTGGACCTCTTGGACCAATCCAGGAGCTCCCAGGAGCTGGCTATCATCCTCAACTACGACCCTGACGAACCACCCTTCGCTGTTGGGGAACATATGAAGCTGGCGAGGCTTGAGTTGGCGATTAACTTTAAACAGAAGAAGGTTTGTAGGAATATGCAAAACTATAGGTACAGCTTCTATCGTCCCCATTGCATCGTTCTACCCTCAAGGATTTATGGGTTTTATAGTCGCTTATTAAGTGCGACAGAGTTATGGATCTTTTATCTTTTTTTATTTATCTTATGTGCGTATGACCTACACAGCGGTGCAAATAAACCATAGCCGCTACGAAAGTCTACGACGGAATAGAAGAGCGAGACGGGCTTCTCTGCCCTCGTATCTCGCCACGCAGATAATAAATAATAATAAAATAAATATCTTGGACATTGTCACAAAAATTATCTAGCCACATTTAAAGTACCAGAATCTAGAATGGACTTGTGTTATGATGACTAGAAAACGATATAGAATAAATATATAGATACAAACATCCATGACTAGGGTACAAATATTCATATTCATCATACAAATATTTGTCCCTTACGGGATTTGAACCCGCGACCCTCAACACAGCAGGCAAGATCGCTACCGACTGTGCTATCGGGCCGTCAAAGATACCTGCGGAGCGGTACAGCCCAGAAATATAATAATACATGGATAGCTTTCTGACGTAATTTATCCTCAAGTAGTAAGATATAGTCCAAGACGCGAGCCCAATGTAGATTGATGGACTGAGATACAGGTTTCCTTCCTTCTTAGTTTGTGAGCAGTCGGTGTAGCACAAGTTAGAAAAACTCTGTAGTATCAGAACTTCTTCTTTAGCGTATGTAGGTTTTGTCACAATATTTTTCTTTCATCGTTTGAGTCATGCGTGAGGTTCGAACCCAGATCCTCATGACTCAAAGACCACGCCTCTCTGTGACGCACCACAGACGCTCCCTACTATGTCCTCCGACTGTATAATGGCTGGCAAAAATAATGAGCATAACTTTGACTGCGCAGAACAACATTTTCAGGGAAAACCGATACTGCGCACCCCCTCACCTCCCTGCATTTATCAAGATGTTTTCCGGGTACTATGCTTTAAAAATCAACCAATAGATTTAATACTATCTATATTATTTTTCCACCAGTTTGTAGCTCACCCGAACATCCAGCAACTCCTGGCTTCCATCTGGTACGAGGGCGTCCCAGGGTTCCGCCGTAAGACCGCAATGGAGAAGATAATGATTATCTGCCGCGTCGCCCTGCTCTTCCCCTTCTACTGCACCCTGTACATGATAGCTCCAAACTGCGCCACCGGCAAGCTCATGAGGAAACCGTTCATGAAGTTTTTGATTCATGCTTCTAGTTATTTGTTCTTTTTGTGTGAGTATTTTAAAGATTTTAAAGATTATGTGTGTTCTATTAGGATATGGACAGAATCAGGGCTTGAAACCGGTGCCAAAAGTATAGGCACAGGTCCGGCACTTCAAACAACGTTTTGGATTTGACATGATGGCGTTCGCACATGCTCACTTGGTGCAAATTGTCTTTGACATATGTGTAGTGTTGACTTACCACGCATCGTATGAAAATCATCTACATTTCGTTACTTTTTATTGTTCGTTCTGTTATTAGAAACAGTATTTGAGCTAAAGAATTACTGAAAATGTTAATTTAGCGTTATTTTTCAACGTTTTTAAGCACTGAAAAGACTCAGTTTTTAAGTAGTCAAATACTAAGGGTGCATACGCCTGTCTGCATTCCCTTGCTCGGCTTCCCTCAAGTTTCCCAAAAAGTGTGAGGTGAGGTGGGGGATCTGAAGTCAGAGGGGGGCGGGGGAGTGGCCGTTCTGTATGTAGAACTATATACTATTACCTATTCCATGATACATGTTCTGTAACAGTACGTAGCTGTTCTTGCCATTTCGGTACCCGGGTACCGGTTCCAGACGCCTACTGTTAGTCCGCCTACCAAGTACTGGTACCCAATTACCCACCTGCCATGTATGAGAATGCCTATCCTTTTTTTTTTTACATATATTTTCTCTCTCTAACTAACGTAAATATTTGCTTGGTACTGGCATAAGAGGAGTTTTTTTTTAAGTGAGTGAGAGATGATGCTTTACCAAAGCAACTTTTCATTCTAGAAAAAAACTATTATTTGAGTTTGGTAAGTCCTGCTACCATACAACTTCGCTGAAAAGATTTAAGCTATTCAACTAGACACGATATGAGTGTTAAGAACAATTTTTCAAGTAGTTCAAAACTGAAACTTTCAATATCAATAGTTTCCGGGATATTGAAAGGTAGAGACGGACTTGCCCTGTGGCGGACTTACAGTTTGGCATAGTTGCTTTTCGCTATCTTGAAAAATCGCCCAAACCTGGAAAAATCTATAGAAGGCATGAACAATCTATGAATTTCTTTCAAGATGGTGAAAAGAAACTATGCCTATATGGTGCGTTTGCTGTACCAATGGCCAGCTAACACGTTGTATAAGTATAAAGCGTTATCCACATAACAACGGAGCTTCGACGGGCGAGCGCAGCGAGAGCAATGTAAAATGGACTCTATTTTAATACGGGTAGATAATAAAATACGTTGACAGAGAAAGCTCCGTCCAACTGCGCGACAAGGACGGGGCATCTCTGTTCTCTTCAACTCTATTGCTATTACAATAGGTATAATTTTGCATTGTTGTTACTGCGTGTCCTAATGATAGACATAAGAAAGAAAATGTAATACCAATGGAGTCATTAATAGCCACAGAACATTATAAGAGGGGTTAGAAGTGCAAAGTAGGCATGGAACGTGTCGCCACAGGTTATGCAATGATATGCATAACACCATAAGGCGCGCGGCGTGGTGCGAGCGAGAGGGCATGAGTAATTGTAGCAGCGTGAGCGGGAAGACAAGTGGCGACAGCCGTCTCCGAAGCAAAAGCGCTACTTTGTATTTCTAACCCCTCTTATAATATTCTGTGTTAATAGTTATGTTTTTTTGTCCACCAGTGATACTGATCCTGGTATCGCAAAGAGCGGAGGTGCAAGCCATACAACTCTTCGGACCGGAGTGGATGGTGAAGGAGTTGGAGAAGGAACTCCTCAAGCAGAGGGGGAATGGGCCTACTTATTTGGAGATGGTCGTAGTTATCTTTGTGCTTGGTAAGTTTTGTCTTTGAGTTTAAGTTTAGCGAAAAGTATCCTTGCTTCCACGGCCGAAAGGTTATATTGAATTGTCCATTGCGGGATGTGAAACTCATATACAGGGTGAAACAAAACACCTTAGTAATACTTAAGGGGGTGGTTTAGACCATTAAACTGAACAACTTTTACTATGGAGCCAACATCGAGAAAAAATAAAATACATTTGCTGTCCTATATATTTTAGTCGAGTCGCTACTGCAGTTTTGTATGGTACAGCAGATTTTTTATATTTTTTATGTTGACTCCATAGTGAAAGTTTTTCAGTTGTATGGTCTGAAGCACTATTAGGGTGTTTTGCTACACCATGTAGAGTAAATTCTGGTACTTTTATTTGGGACTACATAATCTGTGTGATAATGCCCAAAATATTAATTTATTACTTATCTAAACCCAAAACACCACCAGGTTTCATCTGGGAGGAGACCCAAGAGATATTCATCGAGGGCATCCGCTCTTATCTCCGGAACATGTGGAACTTCATAGACTTCACTCGCAACTCGTTGTACGCCGCCGTGTTGCTACTCCGTTTCGCTGCCTACCTGCAGCAGGCCGCCGAGATCAACAGAGACCCTCAGACCAAGTTCATACCGAGGGAACAGTGGGACCCTTTCGATCCTCAGCTCATTGCTGAAGGGTTGTTCGCTGCTGCTAATATTTTCAGGTGATTTTGATGTTGAACTTGAGTCTAATAAATCCTAGTTCGGTACCGAACAAGTAAATAAGTGTGTTAGTATTGTACTAGTGGCATTAGTATTGTATTAGAATAATAAATGTAAAAAATAAGGTTGAATTGAAGTTTATGATCCGTACGTTGTCACGGGTAACAACTAGTGACCAAAACATATTTGACTTAGTCCACACCCTAGTCACTTCAAACAAACAAGCTCGAACTGACAAAAAAAATCTAGCACATGTATACTGAGTGAGTGCGAGTGAGAGAGGAATACACCACTGCTTACTGTCGTCCACCTCCCGTATCATCGAGAGGGGGTGAAGTCAAAATTGTTGAGTGGCAAGGAATGTCCGTGCAATATGTAGATACGTTCAAGTTTATGAACAGTCATCTTTATTTGTATAAAGATAAGGTTCACATTAAAGGGTTCCTCAACTTTCATTACCGACTTACTCGTTGTAGTGTCAGATTTTACTTAGATTGCTGGCTCATCCTAGCTTGATTCCGGACGACCTGGATTTCATTGACTTCGGTGTTTAATTTAGTGTACAGTCGTCATAGCAAACAAGGTGGTCAAATATTTCTAAGCAGTTCTTATTTTCAATAATTTCTTTACACATAACCAATCCAAAATATCTGACCGCCTAGAACATCAAATATATCTACGCAGTCATGGTGATCATAAACAAATGAGCAGTTGAGAAAAAAATACCTTATTCCGTTATAATAACTTTAAATTTTAAATAACATTGTAAAGAAATCATTGTTTTTTTTTTTAGATATTTATGACACAATACACGTTTAGATATAATTGGCTTTGACTATTTATATGTGGACTGGTTACGCGTGTAATTCTACTAACAAACATTTCTGCCACTCTTTGCGGGGGGCGAGGTAACATGAAATCCGCAACTTTGGATTTTATTCCCCATAACTTTAGATTCTAATTTTGAATGTCAAAAATCATGAAAAGTAGTCTCGTGTGAACCCCAAAAGTTCTAAGTTCGAAGTTATTATTTCGCAATTATAGGCTGTCTCGTTTAGTGATAAGGTGTAAAATTGAATGTAAATGCACAAGATCAATTGTGCTTATACCGTGGCAGAGGGGAAATGCTACCGCAAGGCTATTCCTTATAATAATTAGTCAAAGATAATTGGTGATATTTACCGTAGTAAATTTATTGAAAAAGCACTATATGAGCACTGCTCGGAAATATTTTTATACCTTGTATGCTACGATATATCTGATGACGACTGTACATCCGAGGCTCTGCTGTGCGCAAAAGTACGAGTTATGTTCCGTTTCCCACTTTCTATTCGCACTGTTGTATCCTCATTTACTGATAAATCAACTATTTGCCGCCGCAGTGCCCTGAAGCTGGTCCACCTGTTCTCAATAAACCCTCACCTGGGGCCGCTGCAGATCTCTCTCGGAAGAATGGTCATCGACATAGTCAAGTTCTTCTTCATCTATAGCTTGGTGCTGTTTGCTTTCGCTTGCGGTGAGCTTTCTTCTTATTTTTATGTAATAGGTAGAGTATAGGCACGCTTTGGACACTTAGCTGTCATTTCATACAAATGGGAATACAAGAGGTAAGTATATGCGAGCGAGATAGGAATACGCCATTGCCTAAATTTTTCGCCACGCTTCATATCAAGCGGGGAATGACTACAATAGGTGACATTCGTGTTTTTTGTAAATGGTTTGTACTTTATTGTTTAGAACTACAAAAAATATGATTGAGGGTAGCACTGGAGGCTTGGTACCCTTTTAACATTAAGATACTTAGGGGAGTATTTTTAAGAGCGTTTGAACGCCCGATTTATCGGGCCGAACATTTTCATCTTGTCTCTAAGAAAAGGTGTATAATTTTGTAGCGCTGCTCTGTTATAAACGTCCAGGGACTTTATAACAGCGCTTTAAAATTGTATGCCTTTTCTTATTAAAACTAAAATGAAAATGTACGGCCAGATAAATTGGGCGTTGAAAAGCTCTTAAATACAACGTGTTACAAGTAAACATTTAAGGGGGTGGTTTAGACCATCAAACTGAACAACTTTTACAATGGAACCGACATTGAAATCGCAAAAAAGAATTGGGTATTTCATATAAAACTGCCGCATCGACTAGACTTCTGTATATGGAACAGCTGATTTTTTTCGCGGTTTCGATGTTGGCTCCATTAAAGTTGATCAGTTTGATGGCCTATTAAATGGTTAAACCCTTAGATACTATACGTAACTTAGTATGATCTAAAAAAATCCAGGACTAAACCAGTTACTCTGGTACTTCGCTGACCTGGAGAAGCGCAAGTGCTACGTGCTGCCCGGGGGTCTGCCTGACTGGGAGAACGCCGGCGACTCTTGCATGAAGTGGAGGAGCTTCGGGAAGTGAGTCCGGACCCCGTAGATGCTATGGCATTTGGTTTGGTAGGTCCTTTTCCCAAACCTCTACAAGGTGTTCAAAAATACAAATAAACATTTAAGGGGGTGGTTTAGACCATCAAACTGAACAACTTTTACTATGGGACCAATATCGAAATCGCGAAAAAAACTGATGTTCCAGCAGATTTTTTTTTCGCGATATCAAGACTTTTCCCATAGTGAAAGTTGTTCAGTTTGATGGTCTAAACAACCCCATAAAAGTTTTAAATGTTTATTTTTACTATTGTAACACCTTGTATAATTCTAGCTATTCAGCTCAATCTTTCCCACTGCTGGGAATAGGCTTTCTTTTCATTGCGCTATAGGTATTTATTATTTATCACTGTGTTAATCTGATCGAATCTGTGTGTATCGCGTTTAGCATACGCATATGCTCATGACTATATTCCCGGAGGAGGTAGTCAGAGATAGCGTATTGCCGTGCTAAGTATACTAGGACGTTCATAAAATGCTGACGGATTTTTATGTGGTTGATCAGACTATAAAAATGAATGACTTTCTGTATGAGACCAACATTGAAATCGTGAAAAAAAAAGAAAAAAAACAGACTCAAATGTATGGGACAGCAGATTTTTGATTTTGTTGGTCCCTTTGACAAAGTTGATCAGTTTGATGGCCTGATCATCGCCTTAAAAACCATCTGCATATTAAACATTGGCCGTAGAAGTAATAATAATACCAACTTGCAGTTGTCTGGCCAGAATAATCTGGTTATTGTAGGCAACAGAAGAAATTAAAGATAACATTATTGGTTCTGGCCACCCCGAATAGGATTACGGTCGTGAGTTTATGTATGTATGCATGTCAACTTAGGGTGGCAAACAAGAATTTTATATCTTGCGGCAAACGCATTATTTTGCGTATACTGAGTGTTACAAAAGTAAAAATAAAAATTTTGTACTTTTAAGGGGGTGGTTTAGATCATCAAACTGAACAACTTTCACTATGGGACCAACATCGAAATCGCGAAAAAAAAATCAGCTGTCCTATACATTTAGCTCGAGTAGATTTATAGTTTAATATGGAACATCAGATTTTTTTTTGCTATTTCTATATTGGTCCCATAGTGGAAGTTTTTTAGTTCGATGGTCTAAACCACCCCCTTAAATGTTTATTTGTATTTTTGTAACACCTTGTATAGGTTCATACTCTAAGATTATTTTGCCATGATTCCCCAACGTTATCCCCAAAAAGTTATTATAACTAACCGAAATCCCACAAACTTACTTTTTCATTATGATTCAAAAAGTTCGATTAGAAACCATAAAGTACTCTTTTGATGTTCTTCCACATTGACTTACTACTACTAGACGGCGGGTCCGCGCTCGAAAGTGTCCGAATAAAAAGAGAACGAAAACGTAAAAATGAGAACGAATTACGCAACAGTCTTCGTTTGATCAGCTAAATACGCGCACACGTGGGCGTGCGGCGCGCGCCGTGCCCCGATGGGGGAGTGGGACGGAAAAGAATTTCAGCATTTTCAATGTTTTTAGTTGGTTTATATTATACGTACTTGGGTTTGTGTATTTTAGTCTCGGACACTTTATTAGAGTATTTTGTACTAGACCCGGCGTCCATAGTATTCTACGTCAATGTTCTTCCAATATTGTTCCTTCTCGTTTCCATAGCAACATAAAACTGTTTTGTCAATCCTGACATCCGATTGTACTGTCGCTTCATTTAACCCTGACCCAGTATCTACAGATTTAGTTCTTATTAGATTAGATTTAATTAGTTATTCACAATGGGTGAAGCCCAATTCGGTGTGCGCCATGTCATAGGTGCTCCAATTGCCACCACTCGCTTATCCGAACAGGCGATAGTCTGCATCCCACCCAGAACAGCAAAGTTCACTCTAGCCGAGTGGAAGCTAAGCAACGAACAACGATGCAGGAATACAGAGGACCAGCAGCAACTAGCAGACAGGATCCTCGGGGAGTGCGAGAGGATCAGAGATGAAACCGGAGAAAGATCAGACATAATGAAAGCTACTTCTGACCGACGCATAGAAGAAAGAATCGGCGATGTAGAATTCAACAAGAATGAACTACAAATTCAACGAAAAGAAATCTGCTTGGAACTAGAAGCTCTGGGTGTGTATAAAACCAGGCTTCAGGATTGTCTTGCGTCTTTGCAAACAAATGCTTTAAACATCTGCCGCAAATGTCTCATGTTGAGAGACGGACGCCTTGGCATTGATTTGGTAGTCGATGATGTTGAACATGCTCTTCAGCAGGAAATCACAACGATCCTTGGAGGACAGAGTCTGCTGAAGCGGGTGTTAGAACAACTCAACGAGCAGATGCGACGTCTTCGAGCCACACGGTATCTTCTGGACCGTGACCTTCAATACAAACAAGCGGCTATAGACAGCGACAAAGGCTCCCTATCTCTCAAACACACTGATCTATGCCTCGCCATCTATGAAGGCTACTCTAATTTAGACCCTGCAAACATATCAGCTGATGAGTACAACGCTTATTCAGCTAAAAACATACAAATGGCTGCTCGAGAAGTGACCAGCGCTCGTCCGATTCGCATTTTTGTCGATACCCTTCTCAAACAGGTTATTGACGATCTCTGGGTCGCATACAAAGTCTGCAATCACGCCTTCTCCGAACGCATTGACGAAACGAAACGCACGAAAGCCAAATTAGAAGACATGCATCGTGATACTACTCAGAAGATATCTGATATGCAGAACAATATTTTGCAGCTGCAGAAAGCTTTAGCTGACAAGGAAGGTCATATTGCCTTAGCTCACACCAGGCTCGGTAGACGGGCGCAAAGAGTCGGCGCTGAGTTGGTCCGAGATCCTCCTGGACAAGCCCTGTACTACGAGTGTGAGATGCTGCGTCACAGCACAGAGCAGCTGCAACAGATGCTGCATGAAGCGACGTCCTCGCTGCGCTATTTGCTGCAGACACAGATTCAGCTAGAAGAAGATATTAATGTGAAGATGAATACGTTGAAAATAGATGAAGTGGATTGTATGACGCTGAGGGAGACGATGGATTATCATGCTTATTGAGGACTTTTACTCTGGATTCTTTTTAAATGCTATTTGGATTTGCTATCTAGTTACTTTTTATTGGATAAAGCAGATATTTTATAATATCATTGTAGTGATAAAAATCTTGAAATGCACGGGAAATCGTTTGTGAAGTAGATCTAATGTCAAGCTCTGTACAATTAATTAAAAATTTGCCTCATAAATTGGTCAATTTGACTAAATTTGTGTGTGTATTTATTGACTAGTTTAAATAATTCTTAAAGATGATCGTATGAGCGACCTAAATACAAAGTTTCATTTCACCACTTGACACAAATTCATCCTAAAACCTGTAAAGCGGAGACACTCGTGAGAACTTTCAAGAAAAATTACTACGGCTCACTCATGCCTCGTTCATCCACTCTCGTTCTCGGCCTTTCTCGTCTGTTCTCTGTTTTCTTCCAGTCACGCAGGTTTGTTTCCGCGTGCGTGTCTGGCCCACATGCGGACGGCCCATATCTTTTCATATTTGCTTCTGTCACGCGTGCCACACGGACGCGGAAGTGTAGCGGGTGCAAACCCACGCGAAGGTTCTAAGAGCGTGCATTGCTACCACTGCTTGTTTAAAAATGTAAATAGTCGTAGCCAGTGTTGCGCACAATGTAATTAACTTTGTTAATTACATTGTGCGCAACACTTTGTAATAGTTTATTGCAATTACTTTGTAATAGTTTATTGCAATTACTTTTTGGTTAGTATTACAAATGCATGCTTTTGAAAAGTGTAGAATGATTGCATTTGTCATTTAGGGTTCTTAATATGCTGACATTTTTTTAAGGAGATGATAGACCGTCAAACTGAACAACTTTCTATATGGCACCAACATCGAAATCGCGAAAAAAAAAACAGTTGTTCCATACAAAACTGCAGTACCTACTTGTGTGGGACAGCTGTTTTTATTTTTCGCGATTTCGTTGTTGCCATAGAGTTCAGTTTGATGGTCTGATCATCATTAAGAAGGCCCGTAAATAATCGAAAAAAAAACATACATTTAGAAAGAAAAGTTATGAAAGTAGAGAATGTTGCATTCGCCATGTTTCATATTACAAAATATGCCTAATGCAATCATTTATAATCGAAAAAATCATACATTAATAATCATAACCAAGTAAGTAATCGAATAATTGCAATTAATAATTACAAAACGTAATTCTTAGTAGTTAATTACATTTTGCCTAACACAGTTCGTAGCTATGTTTCTGACACCCCCAAAGGGATTATTGTCGTGAGTTTAAATACGCATACTTTCTGTCAGTGTGTTCGAAGCGTCGCAGTCGCTGTTCTGGGCGTCGTTCGGCATGGTGGGCCTGGAGAACTTCGAGCTGGCCGGCATTAAGAGCTATACCCGCTTCTGGGGCCTGCTCATGTTCGGCTCGTACTCCGTCATCAACGTCATCGTGCTGCTCAATCTACTCATCGCTATGATGTCCAACTCTTACGCTATGATCGATGTGAGTATGATTTTAATTTGTATTAAGTAAAATATGACATGTTGCCATTTTGACGAAGCGTGTTGCAGATTTGAAGCTTGTACTTTCTTATAAATAAAGTTTTATCTCCACAGTTAGAAATAATAAGCCAAGAGTAAAGTACTTACAATAGACATGTCCAACTTAATATGCTTATGGATTTTTAAAAATGATCACCATCAAATTGAACAACTTTTTCTATGGGATCAACATCGAAATCGCGGGAAAAACGTGCTGTCCCTCATTTGGGTCGAGTATGATTGCAGTTTTCTATGGAACAGCTGATTTTTTTTCCCGATTTCGACTCTAGTCTAATAGAAAGCAGCATAATGTAGGACCCAATTTTTTTCAAGTTTTCATATTTACTGACGTATTTGGGTATGACACCAATTCTAATGCACACATTATGTAAAAATATTTCAAGATAATTATATCGAATAGTAGAACTAATCTTTCTAAAAATCTGCGAATTGGCGAGAAAATATCTCTGTATTCTTATATGGACCGACGTTCACATACGTTTTGAACTGATATAGGTGTAAATTACCTCAATCTCTGAAACGACGGACTGCAGATAAGTATACCAGTTCCTCTTTCTGCACCGCAACATTATCTACGTCGTTAAAATTAAAGAATTGCGATCTAAGCTATCATTTACCAAGTTACAAATTCCCCAAATTAACTGCAAACTTTCTTAAAATTCAGTTAACTCTTTTTAAAGTTTTGTCATTGAGCTCATTTCAAACTGCAGTGTAAAGTACCTAATAAACTCCTGTGCTACTTCCTCTACTAATTTATATCTAAAAGATCCAAAACAATCCTTGGCAAGACTTAAAAGTGTTAGCAACTTAAAACGTGATCTTGATTCTATTACAGTCATAGAGTAGGCATATCAGAAATGCCACATTATATCTGGAGATCACTTCTCAGATCAGAGGCACACTCCCGACATTTCGTACAGCGAACCTATTTAATTAGGTACCTTACAGACCATAATTTTTGGCTCAAGTAAAACATAGTGAAACAAATGTCTTCAGGCTTAGGTACACTAATTAAATAACGACTAAGAGAAATGAAAATTCGAAGAGTGCAAATTCTATGTGAATTCGATTGTTGTGGAAATCACCGAAGGAGCCTACCGTCTAAAGTGATGACAAAAGTAACTTGCCACTTCTACCACATTTTTCTATTCTGTGTTGTAAAGAATGGGGATAAACAAGACATTTTCCACTATGCCACCGTCTTACTGTTATACGAGTGCTGTTTGCTGTAGAAAAATAAACTTAAAGTGTCTGATTTATTTCTTTTAAAAGAACATTTTCTTGCCAACACGGCACGCTTTAAGGCGAGATGTTAGGAACCCTTTTTAGAACATTTTAGGTTAGTGGGATTCAATTTATTTATATCATAAAAATATAAGGGTCAGCACAAGCGTCGTCAATAACAAAAATACACAAACACACATAAATCAGCAACAAGCTTCGTCATAACAATCAAATACATGCTCAGTCAAATTACTCGCCCCTTGTCAATCCTGGCGCAAAGGAGCCCATAATGCTAGCAGCGTTGCCACGCTGAATAGCTACGGCTAGCCTCTGCACCAGAAACAACCCGGAACGGGGGTCACAATTTCGCTCCCTCACGTTTAGGTTAGTTAGTTAGTTATAAGTTTGTTATTCTTAATTATATAAAATCGTGCCACTAAGTTCGCACCTTAAGCCATTTATTGCGTTAGCATTTAGGTAACCTCCGCCATGTTACAAGATCAATTAATCATGTGCATTACATTGATTGTGGAGGAACTACTGTGGAAGGTTGCTCCGGTGAAAAGGGAAGATCTTCCGCCAGGCTAGGTGTGAAGCCTGGGGACCGGCCGTGGTCCAACCGTTTTTTTTTTTTGGAATGACGTATACAGCTTTGCTCAGGGAGCATTTACTGCTTTTTACTGCGGACTATTGGAGGGACCAGAAGGGTCACCGAGCCAATTGAATAAACTTAAGCAACCGACCTAGGGGCACCCCAGGGGGGTACGGACCTCGGCATAGGACGTTGCTGGGGCTACGCGGCGGATTGGGTAGCTGGGATCTGTGAGATCAACAGATCTTAGTTGGACCTTGTATATATATCGAATCTCTGTGATTATTTCTCTTGCGCGATTCATGCTTATGTACGATTGTAAACCTTATGTGTAGCGGCTAACGGGTTACTAATGTGACGTCGCAAGTTGTCTTACGTACACATTTGCGAGTGCGATCGTAGCGCCATCTATTAGCTTCGTTGCTATAACTTGTGGGTGTTGACATCTGTGGCAAGTCCCCACAAGGTTAATGATACTTTTCCTTACACCCTGTACAGGAAGTATACAGGTAAAAAAACACCCTAGTAATATTTAAAAAGTTTCTACCACCCGACTAAAAAAAATCCCGTTGCAATAAATTATCATTCATTCATTCCGAGAGGTATAAACATAAATCGAGAAAAAAATCTGCCGTTTCATACAAAACTGCAGTAGGTAAGTATCGACTCGACTCAAATAGGTATACCTATGGGAAGACAAAGTCGAAAATTTATTTTAAACAATCTGCTGAATTTTGAACAACTGCTGAGTGTGGGGTTGATTTTCGAAAAATCCTCACTTTTTGCACCGTTATATCTTCTGTAGTCTAGACTTATATTCCAAATTGATTTCATTTCTCTATTTTCATTTTTTTAGGCTGTACGTTGTTTCTCTGTCAGTCAGTCAAGGAACAGTTTTATTTTTAACACTCTTTATAAAATGTAAAAAAAATTATCGCTATCTACAGGGTCCTCCTTAAAATGCTGACACTTTTTTAAGGGGTTAATCAGACCGTCAAACTGAACAACTTTCTCTATGGGACCAACATCGAATCGCGAAAAAGAAATCTGCTGCCCCATACGTTTGCAGTTTTGTATGGAAGAGCAGATTTTTTTTCGCGATTTAGATGTTGGTCCTATAGAAAAAGATGTTCAGTTTGACGGTCTGATCAACCCCTTAAAAAAGTGTCAGCATTTTAAGAAGGACCCTGTATATCTCTTTCACCTGTCCGTGCTCCTCCTACCCGCATGTGGCGCATGACGTTTGTTTGTCGTGTCACCTCTAATACGTAGTACCTAATATTATAGCTCAATTATATAATACCTATAATAATACAACTCTTTTTTTGTTAAAAAGCTTTGAAACTGAGCAATAATTTTAGATTAGCATAGCATTCGAGTATCTAACTTTTTAATTACAACAGTTAATTGCATTCTTTCTTTAGTTCTCTGAAGCAGTGAATTGTTCTGAGTTCAAATCCCGTCGCTACAAAATTTCCTAATTTAGTTAACATTAAGGTTTCTTTGGTCAAGATTAAGGGCAAAACGTTTTAGGGCTCTCGGGAAATAGGTATTAGAAAACTCGTTATAATAGTTGCGGGAAATAAATATCTTGATAAGCAATTTTAAGCTTTGAATTCTGGCCATTAGAGATTTCTTTTGCGGATAACTTGATTTACAGACGACGCCAGTGGGCCTAGCATGATATTCCCGAGAAAACGACAAAAGTAGTAATGTCCCTCTGTCTTTGTTACTTTGCGGATGCGAAAGTGAGCGGGCATGACGTTTTTTCGTATTTTTGATTTATCGTGCGTGGCAACGCCCCACAGAACACGCTTTTTAAGGTTCCATAGTCAAACAAGCAACCCTTATACTTTCATCCCTTCTGTCTGTCTGTCTGTCTGTATACCCCGCCTCTATAACTCGCTCATTTTTGCACCTATTGAAGCGAAATTTGGCATGAAGAAAGATGAAAGTAACCCAAAAACAGAAATGTAGTAGTTATGAAGAACACTTTTTTCCCATACAACGAAGAGGGAATGGAAAACAATTTTTTTTTTAAATCGATCGAGGTGTCGTTGGATAGGTCTTGTCCAATGGAACAAAACTCCCATAGAAACTAAATCGATATAATGCTTCTGTCTCGAAATATCTGCGTTCATAATCAAAAAAGTAGGGCGAAACCCCAAACCCCCACAAAAATTTATGAATGAATGAAATTGTAGGTAGAGACGTTAGGTTACCTACTTTATTTACACCAAAAACAAAAAAAACCTTACTTATCTGTTACTTATAATTATAACTGCTTTAATTTAATACGGAATTCAAAACTAACTATACTCCATTCAAAATAGCAACGAAATTTTAAGGCTATTTTGCATTACAGAAACAGAGATTTGAAAAACTTATTCGTAAAACAGCTTTAGTAACGTCCAAGATATGTCGGATAGTATATGTATCCCATAAATTAATTACATTTGGTAATCAGAATTGGCCAGAAAGCTAAATCGGATCTCGTCGTCTTTATTTAGAATGAGTATAGGTAACCTTTTTGACCTCCGCTTATAGAAATTCCCACCAAACAAAATAGTGTGGTTGAATATTTGCCGTTCTAATTATTTTAGTTGAAGCTCTTGCCGATATCCTATTTGGACCCGTGCAAAGTCGACTTAGCTCGTGACGGGGCATGGCTTTGTCGCGAATAATTAGATTTTAGACGGGTTCAGCGTACTTAGGACTTCAAGAACTGCAGAACTTTCCTGAACTAGCTGCCGTTGTGAATCAGCTCATGACAATGTCGTTACGATAGTTTAAAAAAGATAAGATGAACAGATGCATTAAGGGTATATTACTGTTGGCGCGTTCCATACAAATGAAGTCTGGTTATATTTTCAATACTAACCAATTAAAGTCGGTGAAATTTTTCAGAAACAATCTAGAAAATAATCACTATGCTCGTTTTAAAGTTACAGTGCATCAAATATTTCCAGACAAATCTTAAATTAATCCTAGTATTGAAACTATATTTTAACGAAAATCGGACAAGATACAAGCATAGAGATTTGATTATAGATTGTTTCTTAAAATTTCATTGACTTTAATTGGTTAGAATTGAAAATATCACCAGATTTCATTTGTATGCAGCGTGCATTATTCATTCGGAATAAACTTCTCTTAAGGGGTGATTGCACCAATGACACTGAAACAACTTTCCCAAAGTTTTGTAGGAAGATGGAAAAAAAAATTGGGCTCATCAGCTGATCGAAAGTTTGTATGAAAAGTTATTTTTTTACTGAATTTCCCTTTGTTCCTTTGGGAAAGATGTTCTGTATCATGAGTACATTTACCCATTAAAATGATACTGTTTACCCTAACACCCTGTATACGACGATCTCAAGATATGAAGCTTTAAGGTTATATATAATGTTGTAGGATAAATTTTGATAAGTAAGTAATTTTGTTAAAGAAATTAAAATGATAGGTCTGAATTTTTAAACTTAAATAAAGTTATTTACTTACTTAAATAATGGACCCTGTCTTTACAAAATTCTGTCTAAAGCAGGCTTGCGGTTTGAAAACAAAATTTAGATGTTACAAAATGCAACCTTAAAATGTTATAACCATTGACTTACCACCTACTGGACGTAGGGTCCGCGTAAAACGTATAAAGAGAACTTATTACGCGACAGTTTTCTTTTGACCGGCTGACTACGCGCAAGCACTTTACCGCGAGTTTAAGCGGTTTACCGCGATGGGGTAAAAACTACGCAAGCAAAATGAAAAAGATGTTCAGCATTTTCAATGTTTATACAACGTGTTAATGAATTAACGCAAAACTAGAAAGTAGTTTGTTTAGAATCGAGATCAAAATCGAATTATTATGTTTTCAACATAGGTAATTTTTTTCAAAATAGTAATTAATTTGTTGCTAAAATTTAAAATTTACTGAGCTCGATCTCAACCCACCGCACGGGCACACTCACCCTACTTACTATCAAAACAAGATTTTTAAAATGTATCCACGAGCACGTTAGCGCTTTCATTAATTGCTGAAATGATAACAAATCATTTTTGCCAGAAAACTTAAAATGTGAATAACTTAAAATTTTAACTATCAAAATAATAAAATTATTGCTTCAATCGAATTATTTTGTTATAAATCAGTTGGGGTGTATGAGGTTTTGCGATTATTAATTAACACGTCGTATTACTATACACGTACTTAGATTTGTGTAGGTTAGTCTCGGACACTTATTTCAAGAATTTCTAGACACGGCGTCCATTATTTTGTATGTCAATGCTTATAACGTAAAGTTTAAGGTTTTAATATATTTTCTGCCTGTGTTGACACAACAGGTCGTAAGGTAAATTGGTTTCTCTGCATATGACTTGGTATTTTGTTTAAACACTTTGTCATTTTTGAGCAATATTCGAATTAGCTTTAGATAAAGTTAATAATTTAGGCCCCGCACAAGGTAGACCGACGACCTGGTAAAGAGAGAAGGCGGCGGGAACCCGTTGGATGAGGGCAGCGCAGGATCGGTCGTTGTGGCGATCATTGGAATCGTGAGGAAAGCATACGCTGAAGAAGAGATTCTGATGAGTATGTGAAGTCTACCAATGCGCATTGGGCACGCATGGTGGACTAACGCCCATACACCCTTCGTAAGGGTAGGCCTGTGACCAGCAGGCCCCTGCAGTGGGACGTTTAAAGACTGATGATGACTAAAACTATTATCAAATATTTTTACAGCGGGTGTAAAATTAAATGCGTGTCATATTAAACGAGGTGCTTCTGACCATCAAACTTAACAACTTTCACTATGGAGATAATCACGAAAACCCAGAAATTCTCTCTTTTTCCGAGCCAAGTCAAGTCAAGTCAAAATTGTTTATTCAAAATAATATCACATAGATAACTTTTTGACGTCATGTTTTTGAATCTACCACCGCGTCGGAAGGTGTTCCGTTGTAGAGAAGATGCGGCCAGAAATTCTACAACACACTTCTTTTAAACAAAACAAAATATACAAAGTACAATTACATAAATTCAATATTAAATTACATAGTGTAACATTGTCAAGACCAGACATTTTGGTCATTCAAATAATCATCGAGTTTATAGTAACCTTTTTTACAGAGGACTTGTTTAACATGGGACTTAAACTTTTTGTCCGTCAAGTTAAGAATATTCTCTGGTATCTTATTATAATAACGTATACAGTGCCCCATGAAAGATGTGTTGACCTTACTAATTCGAAAATGTGGGAATACTAATTTACTTTTATTTCTTGTATTGTAATTATGAACGTCACTGTTTTTGGGAAAGAGATACAAATTTTTGCGAACGTATAAAATATTTTCGTAAATATATTGACTGTAGAAAGTCAGAATATTGATATCTTTGAAATGATCTCGTAGTGAATCTTGACAACGCAGATTATAAATGGCTCGAATTGCCCGCTTTTGAAGGATAAAGACAGACTCAACACCTGTAGCACGGCCCCACAGCAAAATACCATAAGACATGATACTATGAAAGTAGCTGAAGTACACCAGTCTCTCAGTAGGTATATAGGTAAGCTGTCTAATTTTTCGAACTGCATAGGCTGCCGAGCTCAGCCTACCCGCTAGGGTTTCTATATGTGTACCCCATTGCAGCTTCGAGTCAATCTTTATCCCTAAAAATACAGTATTATTTGTGAACTGTAATATATCATTATCTAAAGTTATTTGATTTTCAGTATTAATAACATTTGGTAGAGTGAATTTAATACATTTAGTTTTCTTTGCATTTAATGCAAAGGAAAAGGAGTTCGTTAGGGAAAGTTGTTAAGATTCATGGTTACAGACCACCCTTAAAGTTAAGTTAGTAATTAATAAAACCGGCCAAGTGCGTGTCGGGCCACGCGTAGGGTAGGGTTCCGTAGTTGCCCGTTACAATATACGTACTTAGAAGGGGGTTTTTCTTTTATACTAAGGTTTAACGACTAATGAAGTCTAAATAGTACGTTATACAAGTTGGTCGACTATTACTCGATAAATTGTACAGCTTACTTAGCGGTGATAGTGTTCCTTTTAAATTCGTTGTATACACTACTGCTGTGAATTTTTGCATGTATCTAGAAGCAACCGTTTAGCTGGCAGGGGGGGAGGGGGCGACACTTGACTCTCTCTGACTCACGGATCCCTAAATCGAAAAATGGTTCCTTGTTGACTTCGGAACCCTAAAAATCAGTGGTGTATTTACATTTTTCTTTTTTAACAGGAACATTCAGACACGGAATGGAAGTTCGCCCGAACCAGACTGTGGATGAGCTACTTCGAGGAGAGTGCGACCTTACCGCCTCCCTTCAACATCCTGCCCACCCCCAAACTGCTTCTCAAGATGCTCGGCTTGAGGAAGAAGGATAAAGTCAGGAAAGTTAAGCTAGAGGTTAGTGGGAAAGAATACAATTCCTTTTTTAAATCTAAACTATTATAAAACCGCCCCCCCCCCCCCCCCCCCCTAGACAAAGTGTCACTTTGTCTATAGTTGATTTGGAGTCAGCGACACCTTAAAGCCATATCGTAATCATTTTTTTGAAATATTGTTTATGTACAACGGCGACACATCAAGCTACGCAAAACCAACATAAGCTGGCCGCGCAACGTTATACATTACTCTACCTGCGCGGGCCGGCTTATTTTGGTTCTGCGTAGCTTGATGTGTCGCCGTGTGTACAGACCATCGTGTAATTTATCTATGGTACGGACACGCTTCTGTTACAGCCGTACAAGCTCCAAATCAATTCTTTCTGTCTGTCTGTTTGTTTGTGCGAGCATCACGCAAAAACTACTGAATCGATTTTGATGAAACTTTTTTGTTTGATAGCTTATGATCTGACTTAAAATCTGGTAGGTATCTAATTTGTGCGGACGAAGTCGCGGGTAAACTCTAGGCGTCGATAAAGGCGACGAAATATGCCAAATTCGTGTTTGGGTTCCGTAGTCAAACAAGGAATACCCATATACGTTCATTCATGTTCATTCAAGCACATCAGCGCGCTCGGGAGCTTTCGGAATAACCTTGTCTTAACATTTTGTTGGTAGATAATTAAAAATAGGTTAATTAAATATTTTAAGGGGCTGATCAGACCATCAAACTGAACGTTCTCTATAGGACCAATATCGAAATCGCGAAAAATAAAACAGTTATACATTTGAGTCGAGTTGTCTTTGCAGTTTTGTATGGGACAGCTGATTTTTTCTTGGCGATTTTGATATTGGTGCCATAGAGAAAGTTGTTCAGTTTGATGTCTGGTCATCCTCTTAAAATAGTTTCAGGTAATTTTGTTAGACCTTAGGTAATATACAACGTGTTAATGAATAAGCGTAAAACCTCATACACCCCAACTGATTTACAACAAAATAATTCGATTGAAAAATAATTTCATTATTTTGATAGTTAAAATTTAAAGTTATTCGCATTTTAAGTTTTCAGGCAAAAATAATTTGTTGTCATTTCAGCAATTAATGAAAGTGCTAACGTGCTCATGGATACATTTTAAGATACTTGATTTCGTAGTAAGTAGGGCGAGAGTGCCCGAGCGGTGGGTTGAGATCGAGTTTAGTAAATTTCAAATTTTACAAACAAATTATTTAATATTTTGAAAAATTTACCTATGTTGAAAACATGATAATTAGATTCTGCTCTTGATTCTAAACAAACTACTTTCTAGTTTTGCGTTAATTCATTAACACGTTATATAGCAGCGCGCGGAACGCTTTGTCAGGGACTCAGCGATAATTTTTTATTTAAAAATGTTTGATGCTCGTACAATGTGTGTAACTACCAACTGCAATTATGGTTATAAATTATGTTAAAAGTTTATTTGCCGTGTTATCTTGTGAACTTAATTAAATAAGACATTAATAATTTACAAAAAAATTCACGTATAATGTAATGGATCGTAGCAACACAATTAAACTAAGCAATTCCTTTTATTTTAACTTTTGATTGCTTTGAGGAAAATTACACAAACATTTGCTTATTTTCTGGGAAAACATTTAGAATGAGGCACGGTATCTCAAGTTAATGAAATTGTCACATTTATTATTCATCGCGGCTTTAAGAAAGTAGGTAATTAGGTAGCTATATAAAAAAAAATTCCTTCTTAGCCTATTTTGAAAATAAATACAGGGTGTAAGGGACAGCCTTTGACTATTTATATGTGGACTGGTTACGCGTGTAATTCTACTAACAAACATTTCTGCCACTTTTTGCGGGGGGCGAGGTAACATGAAATCCGCAACTTTGGATTTTATTCCCCATAACTTTAGATTCTAATTTTGAGTGTTAAAAATAATGAAAATTAGTCTCGTGTGAACCCCAAACGTTCTAAGTTCGAAGTTATTATTTCGCAATTATGCACTGTCTCGTTTAGTGATAAGGTGTAAAATTGAATGTAAATGCACAAGATCAATTGTGCTTATACCGTGGCAGATGGGAAATGCTACTGCAAGGCTAGTCCTTATAATAATTAGTCAAAGGGGACAGCCCTTCGCACACTGGAACGGTGAATTCAGACCATCAAACTGGAGTACGATTTTTGAAAATCGTGGTCATTTGAAAATCAATTTAATCAACATTTCCTTTGAAACTGCAGATTTGAGCGGTAGGTATTAGGAACTTAATTAAAAATTCCGGCAATTAGGCAACCATTTTAGACACTAAAATACGTTTAACACACAGTATAGTTTAAATTTTATTTTTAAAATTAGCGCCCCATTTCAGGTTAATAGCAATAACTTTGTAACGACAACGCAAGTTTTATACCAATTTACAAACAATTATGGTCCGGTTCAGTGTCATATTTTTTTTTTACTGACGATTTTTTTTTCAATTTCGGTCGTCGGAAGGGGAAGAAAATAATTTTTCAATACGGGATTGTTTTCCAAGTCATTCATAAAAGTTAGTAGCAAAAATCGTATCCAGATACATTGGTAAACTATTCATAAATATTTTACAATAATTAGATCTTTGAAATGTTATCATTTGCAGGGACAATGTTAAAAAACGTGAAGTCCGGTAGATAAAATGGGAAAATTCCGCAAAAATTTGTTTTCTTGGTAACCCTATGAATTTAAAAAACAAAATTAAATTATTTTCAGGTAATTTGGTAAGCTATCTTCCCCTTAACTTTGGACAATTATTTACGGGACACCCTGTATTCCAAAGAGGAATTGACCATTTTGAAACTTAAGACATAAAATTATACAACCAGTATATGGGATAGAGGCTAGAGAGCAAGTTTCATGATGAGTGACAGGATACAAAAAGTTGAACCAAAAGTGGAAGGGTCCGGACAATTAACAGAAATTTATTTGTCACTTTGAACTCTCGTTATGTTTTATGCATTGTCGTTCTTATTGTTTAAAACTATTGTTTTAAGTTATCAAGTTTACAGAGTAACCCTACTTTACATCATCTCTTAGGGTTGACACATAGGTACTTTTAGCACTTTTAGGGTTGATGCGGTCTGTCTGGATTAAGTGCAGTGTTGATAGCAACCCTAAATAGCAGAGGAGCAAGACCACAATACCAGACCAATTATTAAAGACCAATTATTTAATCTAGAGCGGTTTTTGGCGGTAATTTGTCAGCTACGTTTGGAGTCCTCATATTTCATCGATTTTTAATTGTTTATGGATTTTTGGTTCGTAAAATTGGTGTTGTTTTGCGTAACAAAGTGTTTTGCAAGTGAAAAATATACAGTTCTGTGAAATATGATGGTGTATAGGTCGTAAACAGGAAAAGTGTTCCGTCATTTGTAGCGCGGCAAAGCAGTCGGTTCACCTCTTTCCTGTGGACTTCTCTGCGTTTCCTTCGTCTTTCGGTTGTCTCCAAAAACTCCAAAGAAGAGTCAAAACGTCGAACACCAACGTTTGAAATGCTATAAATAAGAGAATTTTATTAAAGACATCGGCTGTATGGGATATATAACCCTTAACCATGAATTGAACAACAAAAAAATTGGTAATCGATTTTGATGCAAATGCACAAAGTATTTATCAAAAAGTTTTGTATTTAGGTATCTGCTTAGTATTTTCAATATAAATATAAGATAGACCAAAGAAAGTATTCCAAAAGTACATACATTTATTTTGTTTCAAATTTCATGCTGAAAATGACAAGGGAATTAATTAAAATCACATGAAATGTATCTATAAATTATAAATTGTCTTCCGTAATCTATGGGTGCTTTAATTATATAATTTTAACAAGCATGGGTGATATAGGATATTAAAATTTGTGTCAAAAACAAGCTTTGCTGCACCACGACAGAACAAAGCACGTAAGTTAGGTTTGTTCAAAACCCCAAATGCAGATGCGATTGATAGTAAATCATAAAATAAAAATGTTTAATTACTGAAAGTGAGAACGCTACAAAACAACTTTTCGAAACTGAGATCCAGATTAAACGGAAATCAATACATACAATATTAAACGTATTTCTGTTATGTAGTTAGGACATACAAACTTATAAGTTTGTCCACACCAATTAATTAGACTTGTTCTGCTTTATTCAAGATACCGTTTTTCTCTACTTATAAATTTACTACAGATTCGTAAAGAGTTACTACGATATTATTAAAAAATACTTGGAGTCGCGCTACAAGTCTGGCGGAGTACGGACGCGTGCGTATCGGCGCGTTGGGCTTGCACGTGGCTCCGCCATTTCGTGAACTCTTTTGTGTTTTAACCTTAAAACAATCACTTGAGATTATAAACTACTTACATTGGCAAAACTGCCACGCTAGACTTAATTAATACTACTGATCATTTTCCTACGTATACTCTCCACATAACGAGATATTGGCTGAATTGTGATAACACATCGGATGCCACTAAACAAAAATTGAATTAAATTAAAAACTACTTACGGTGTTTTACTCCGGGGCGGCTCTGTTCAAAAACTCATTAGGTATGGTTTTCTCCGTAAATATTATATTAATTTACTACCTACTGTGACCGTGCACAGCCTATGGCGTTGAATATTGCGTCATTGCGAGGAAAATAATTGAATAAAATGTAGGTAAAATTACCTACGTTAATTGGGTTCAACAATACTTAAAAATTATGTATGTGACTTTTAAACTGTAACTGGCACCATTTAGTGACAAAAAACGATCTGAAAATTTTAAAAATTCGTTCAAAATATCTTAATTAGTCCCGACTCAAACCGTAAAATGTCTGGGCTACGTATAAAATGTCTAACCATCCCATTTCATGGACAGGAACACAAAGAAAAAGAGCACGACGTACGTTACACAGCGGTTATGAGAGCTTTAGTATGGCGGTACGTGTCTGCGATGCACAGAAAAATGGATGACGAACCAGTCACGGAGGACGACGTCAACGAGCTGAAGGGTGACGTGTCGGCGCTGCGCTATGAACTGCTCGAGGTGTTCGAGAAGAACGGCATGGATGTCTCCTTCACTGATAGGAAGGAGAAAGGTAAGATTCTAATGACAGGTACATAGAGGTCACAGAAGTGACTTGAACTGAACTGAAGTGAAGGGTGACGTGTCGGCGCTGCGCTACGAACTGCTCGAGGTGTTCAAGAAGAACGGCATGGATGTATCCTTCACTGATAGGAAGGAGAAAGGTAACATTCGAATTACAGGTACATAGAGGTCACAGAAGTGACATGAATTGAATTGAACTGACTGAGATACGAAATTCTTGAGGTGTAAACATAAGATAAATAGTGGTCAAGGAAATGACGAACTGCTGGTATGAGTTTTATTTTGGAAATAAACATTAATAAAATCATCCAACAACAACAAAATAGTTCCAATACAATAAAATGTTTAATTTTCGATTGCATCCAAAAAGATTGCTAATAGCTAAATACAATGTTTTCAAGAATTAAAAAAGTTTTTAATTCACTGTGTTGCACAATACTGGCACCTTTTGTAGTAAAAAAATTATATTGCCGCCATTTGCTTCAATTATAAAGAAATCAAACTTTCTTCTTTTCGGATCTTATTTTTTCACATCACACTGCCAGTACAACGAATAAAATAGAGACCAAAGAGTTTCTAATGTAAAGAGGTACGAACACTAACTCATAAATTCCTTTGTACTAAGTAGTTTGTTTAGTTAGTTTTAAAGTAGAAATAAAATGTTAATAGAAATAATGTGTTCCAGATATGAGTCAGAAGCCAAAAAAGCTAAGAAAATAGTGCCTATGTCGTACTTAGGACATTACGGATTTGATTTTTTTAAATGTTCGTAGTAATCCTATCCTACTGTCCTACTAATATTATAAACGCGAAAGTTTGTAAGTATGGATGGATGTTTGTTACTCTTTCACGTAAAAACTACTGAATGGATTTTAATGAAATTTGGCACACAGATAGAATATGATCTGGATTAACACATAGGATACTTTTTTAAGGTCTAAGACGGAGTCGCGGGAAACAGCTAGTAGTAACTATACGTTTTTTTAAATGCTAGACTTATAATAATTAAGAAATTAAAAAAATATACGATTTAGAGCAGTACTGGAGGCTTAGTAACCCTCTTACGTAATAATGTTTCCTAAATTGAGGTAAACTAAAGGTTTAATTTCCTTAATTTTAATAACCACTTTACAGGTCCACTTCACTAAATTCGTTGTAGGCGTTTTTACTCTGGTTAGGATTTAAAATTAATTACCTAAATACATTTTGCAGATTGTCCGTAATTTCTTTTTTGTGTTTTATCCAGTAAGTAGTCTATTTCTCGGTTAGATGAGTTGGGGCATTAAGCAGGTATGATTTTTCATTATATAGCCGTGGTTCATTTTGATTTTGGCAAAAAACGTTTTTAAAAATTAACTATAGTATACAACGTGTTT
The DNA here is from genome assembly GCA_963924505.1 of Agonopterix alstromeriana. NCBI lineage: Eukaryota > Metazoa > Arthropoda > Insecta > Lepidoptera > Depressariidae > Agonopterix > Agonopterix alstromeriana. The sequence continues at coordinate 11,158,800 of OZ004680.1, read as the reverse complement.
AGTTTGTTTAGAATCTTAATTTTATCCATAGGTAATTTTTTCAAAATATTTAATAATTTGTTTGTATAATTTAAAATTTACTGAACTCGATGTCTTACTACCAAAACATGATTCTTAAAATGTATCCATGAGAACGTTAGCGCTTTCATTAATTGCTGAAATAATAACAAACCGTTATTCCATGAAAATGTGAATAACTTTAAATTTCAATAAATAAAATAATGAAATTATTGTTTCAATCCAATTATTTCGTTAAAAATTAGTTGGGGTGTATGAGGTTTTGCGCTTATTCATTAACACGTTGTATAGTAGGTACTCTGTGCTACAATGGTGGAATTACACTTACCTATAGATTGAACTGGTGAGCAACCTGTAAAAGTTCTCATAAACATTGACCTTCGAACTCTCGAGCCTCAACCTTCGTATTACCGAATATATTATATCCTACAGAGACTACGGTGTTCGAACGTTAGAATTAATGTTATTGTAAAATATTTTGATGTTTTCGACCTTTGAATTAGTTTAATCCTAGGGGACCACACGGATCACGGAACTTCAAATAAATTCGTTAATTTGTTAAACGTGTTAAAAAAACGTGGGTCGTTTGTATGACTAAAGACATTTAAAATTTTAGCCTCCCTATATACGTTTTATCTATTCCACTTTACGGAATTCAATTCATTTTCATTGAACCAGTTTATTGATATCAAAAATAATTACTCAGTTATAGCACAGAATAAATACTAGTACTACCCGAACAGAAGAATCACTTCGAAAACAGATTTAAATAAATAGCGACTCTCTCTGCACGGCAATAAGGTGCAAAGTTATTCGCACCCGTGTTATCGTACAATTCGCGAATAACCTACCAAATGTCACAACGCCGCGCGTGCAAACAAAAATGAACCGAGTCATTAGACATGAAAGCTTCCTTTACATAGTCTCCCTCTTTCATTCTTTCACGTGCTTGCAGCGTGACATCGCTAGGATTTTCAAGTCGCATTGACTACTCACAAAATGGCGGCAAGTTGACCAAGAAGTTTACACGGTATACCTAACCTATTGCTATTCACCGCTCGGTGGGGATCGGCCGTCAAGCGTACCTGAGCTGTGGAGTGGGACAGGCCTGGTTAAAGTCTACAAAAAACAAGCAGTCAGCATATGTTTCGTCAAAACCTCCACCCAAAATCCACCCTCTTTCCACTTTATAGGTATACATGGTATAAACTTAAATGCGTAACATACTTCAGGGGGTGTTTCAGACCATCCAACTGAGTACCTAACTTTCACTATGGGACGAACATTGAAATCGCGAAAAAAAAAATCTGTTGTGCCATACCTTTGAATCGAGCCGCCCCATTCATATCAGCCGATACACGTCCACTGCTGGACATAGGCCTCCCTGCCCTTATCCAACAGGGCCTCCCGGGACATCCCGCCGCCGTCACCAGGTTGTCGGTCGCTTAAATCTGAATTTGAATCGAGTAGCAATTGACATTTTCTATGTCAGGAAGTTGCCTTTCGGTATCGATGTCCCAGCCCTAAAGCCTTAATATTTCCTCACAGCTGTCCTGGGCAAACGCATGAAGGTATGGGAGCGGCGTCTGATGAAGGACTTCCACGTGGCCCCGGTCGCTGGCGTGGAAGAGGAGGAGAAACCAGCTGATGAAGACGGCCTGTCCAAGTTCAGGAGGATTGCGAAGTTGGCCGTCGCCAGCACCACCACTTCCAAGTGGGATCAGACTCTCGTTGCTACTGGGGTTTCGTAAGTAGATTTATTGGTCTGCTACGTAATTTCATAAAAATATAACCTTCCTTCTGTCGCAGTCGGGTAAAAAGTCCTAGCTAATGAATTTTTGCCAAGATTGAAATTGGAACTGTTCAAAAATATGACTTTATTCTGGTATGATGCGCAAAGGAATTTCAACCATAGGGTGATAGACTACGTTTTCGGACGACTGTACCTATTCGTTAACCAAAATAATGTTAGGTGTCTAGTCTTTGGCTGGAAGCTTGAAATCATCATCAGCTTATATACGTCACACTGGGCGTTAGTCCGCCACGGGTACCCATTGCGGATTGGTAAAATACGCATTAGAATTTCTTCTTCAGCGTGTGCATGTTTCCTCACCGATGTTTTCCTTCTCCGTTTGAGAGCAGACGGCCTACATAAGTTAGAAAAACTCATTGGTAATGGCATTTCGTTGTAGTCCGTGTGGATTCGAACCCGGAAATAATACTAGGTCTCGAATATTTTAAACTGTATTGATTTTATTATTTTTACCAACTTCTGAACTTATTCCGTCTGCACTAGGAGTCAGATCGGTCGCTGTCGTAGCAGGGAATCGTTCAAAAACCAACAGAATTTGCAGCGCGCCATGGAAGAAGCCAGGAAGTTGGTGCTACGCTCTCCTCTACCAGGTATGGAATTGATTATTCTATAGTTTGCCAATCTTGCACTATATAATTTGTTCCTTGGGGACACGTTGAGACAAAGATTTCCAATTGCTATGATCCTGACACTAAACCTCCTTTATATTTCTATTTGAAAAAGCTTCAAAAGTTACCATATTTTGATAGGAATGCCTCAAAAAACCATGGCACCTGGACACTTGACTCCAACAAAAATTTTCACAAGATTTTATTTTACCACTTTGTCGGCGTGATTAATATGTATACATATGTCGAATTACAGCTTTCTAGTACTAAGCGTCTCTGAGCTAAGCCGCGGACAGACGGACGGACATGGCGAAACTATAAGGGTTCCTTGCTGACTACGGAACCCTAAAAACTCGTTGGTACATGGAATTTCGTACGTCGGATTGTGGCAGCAGTACATATAGTAAAATTCATTCACAGAAGGGTCACGAGCAGCGTCTCCGATCGAAATGCCGCTGACACCAGGGCACACGCTCCTGGAGCTAATCAAGGACATCTCCACGGAAGTGGCGGAACTCGAACCGTCTCCTGCAACTCCTACTCCCAAGTCGCCGTGGAAACCTCCAGGTATATTACTTGTTTTTCTTTAGGTATTGGCATTTGAGTTATGTAAGTAAGTTATAGCCTGTAGAATCCCACTGCAGGGCAAAGTCCTCCTCTCACGAGGTAGGGTGAGAGGAAGTGGGCCATACTCCACCACGCGGGCCCAGTGCGTGTTGGTGGAGGCATGTTAGTGGTCAACTTACTGTCAGAGAATTTTCAAGCCGCCTTAATTTAATAGGCCTCTGACCTGGCTTAACGAATAGTTATAAAGCCATCTGAGATGACTATCCGAGACCAACTGCTTAACGTGCCTTCCGAAGCATTGAAACGGTCGAGATGAAATACTACTTAACGGTCACCCATCCAAAGACTGTCCGGACTTAACGTTGCTTAACTTCGGTGACAGTTTCCAATACCGAAGCTACGTATGTATCGAAACTAAAAAATCATATTGTAGGTAAAGGAATTCAATTTTTTTTATTGCGTTGTGCTCATAGAGGTTTCCCTTCTCTTACCCCCTTATACATTCTTTGCTTTGTCGGACCGTCTTAGCGAAATGCGTCACGGGTGAATACAGGGTGTAACAACACCCTAGTAATATTACGCCCTATTTTTGACTCTTTGACCGTAGATATCTCGAGACAGAAGCATTATCACGATTTAGTTTCTGTGGGAGTTTTTTTCCATTGGACAAGACCTATCCATCGACACCTTACTCGATATAAATAAAAAAAAACACTTTTCTTTTTATATTTCGTAATGCTGTTATATTTCGTAATGCAAAATTTCGCTTCAATAGGTGCAAAATGAGCGAGTAATCGAGGTGGGGCATACAGACAGAGAGAATGGACGATAGTATAAGGGTTCCTTGCTTGCCTTGCACAGCTTTTTAATAATAAAATAGTTGATGTTCTTTACCAGAGCATACCCGAAGATCAGTTTTCGTTTCGTTTTTCGGTTGCGTTTGTCTTTTCCTATATTGACAGGAAATCTATCAGGAACTATTGAGTTCCGATTGTGTATTGATGGTAATACACTAAACTATCCAACTTTAAACCAGGTGTAGCAGGTCCATCGGGTCCAGCTGCGACTGCGTTGCTGACTGCAGGCGGAGCTCCGAGTAGGACGGTGTCTCCGATACCTCGCACACCTAGTCCTGGGCTGGTCAAGGTAGGTCGACCAGATGAATGGTGAAGTAGATTATCTTATTTCATTAGGTACATGGAATTGTTTAAGCCATCTACCATCGTGGTGAGGCTGTACAGGCAAGTCCATCACGCAGACCCGATGCGGATTGGTAGACTTCACGCTTTAGAATTTCTTCCTCAGCGTATGTAGGTTTCCTTACGATACTTTTCCATGTTACCATACGCGTATTAATTATTATTTATATTATTATGAATTATTATTCAATTAAATTAATGTTATGTATCTCATATGACATGGTCCCGGTCCCATATTAAAGTCCACTCCTCTCCTGAACACGCCTCCAAAGCTCTCGTTATATAAGTAGGTAACATCCAGATACTTAATTGACACGTCTTTTTTCTTCTTCGCTGGACACCCAGCCAGTCTCAAAGGGTCCATCTCCAATACCATCTCCGCGACCAAGCCCTGCCCCAAGTCCAAGATCATTCAGTCCAGTTGGAGAGGAGCCTGCACAATCTGGTAAGTGGTTTTTTAAGTTTGTAACTCTCACGAATCAGGGTTAGAGGAAGTGGACCATAATCCACCACGCTGGACTGATAGTAGGTTGGTGGAGACAATAGCAAGTTGGTGGTCAAATTCCAGTCGCTTAATAAGCCACCGTCATTTAACATCCGCTCAATATAGGGTCCTTCTTAATATGCTGACAGTTTTTAAGGGGATGATCAGACTATCAAACTGAACAACTTGCTATGAGACCAAAGCCGAAATCTTAAACGTATGGGATAGCGGGGTCAGAAGATGTTTTTTTCGCGGTTTCGATGTTGGTCCCTTGCAGAAAGTTTGATGGTCTGATCATCCTCTTAAAAAACTGTCAGCATATTAAGTTGGACCCTGTATAATTTGTTTATTTGTTTTTGTTTCCTTTTTCTCACGGGTTGTTGAAATACTGGGCACCGTGGTCCAAAATGTTTTAGTTGGCTTTCTCATTGCTCAGCCTCATTGTGTATTTCTTATACTGAATTGTTTTTCTTATAGAACCAAGTCCACTGAAATCAAAACGAATGCCTGGTGAATCTTCACCACCTAAAGTGATTAAGAGGAAGTCTCCCGCGCCGCCAGTGCAGAGCGAGGAGGAACAGGTAAATTGACAATTAGTTGTAACAGTTTTAATCCATCCAAGTACTGTGCTATAGAAAAAAATTCTACGTATACGTAGCCCGTCGGAATTTATACGTAGCCCATAATGAAGCTTAATTGTAAAGTACGAGACAACTTACATACTGATGCAAGATTCATAATCAGTATCGCGTCGTAAGTTACGTGGTACGTAAGCTGCGACGAGCTACGTATACGTAGCATTTTTTTCTCTGTGTAGGTAACACACTTTATTGATAATAAGGATAATTCGTTAATGTCTACACAAAACCAGCAGTCAGCATATGCTTTGTCAATCATAATACAACAGCCGGTGATCAGGAACGACGAGGTCGGTGAAGAGATGTATGGATGTGAAAGAGGCAAAAGAGGTATGTAAGGATCGTAGTACATAAAAATATCTATTTACTTTTGGAAATACATGAAAAAATTATAGAATGTAGCGTCGTGGTCACTGCCTTAAAATGAGGTTAAAACGGCGCGGGTCGAAAACTATGTATTTTTAACTGTCACAACAATCTTCCCAACAGCCACCAGGAACCACCGAAGAGACGAAACCACCTGAAGACATCGCGGTGGCCAGACCTGTAGCTCCTGAGATCAAGCCGACAGATGGCGCTATACCTCCTCCGCCGCCTGTCAAACCTAAGGTAAACTTATTTGTGTAGTCATCATCGGAATCGAACTTTTCCGTCTCAAGAGTAACCCATCATCTAATAATCAGATGTAGTTTTGGGGTTTGGGTAAATTTAAGTAAATTCCTGATAGACAATCAGGAATTTTGGCCTTCTACCAGGAAACAGAGCTCTAAATTATGCCATGTAAAATAAAGGGTGGAAAGATGAGATGGTGCACACAGGATAGTTACCAGAAGCATTGTAGCAACAAAAAACGTACTTAGGACACTAACCCTATCTTTTGGAGGAATGTATTTCTGCATACACAGATTTTGATAAAAAATGTACAGTCATCGAGAAATACTGCGATTTTCTTAAAACTTTTTTGGTACCTTTCGATCCTCTAAAGGAAATTTTTAGCGTTTTCTGAGTTCTAAATTTTCGAATATTCGAATACCTTGACCTCGGTTGACCCCTCTATGGGGTATGGGGTTCTTTCACTTATGTTCCTTATCAGAAAGAGGATCAAACCACAATTTTTTTTGTGAAAACGACAGTTTTTTCTCGATGACGGTAAGTACATTTTAATCAAAATCTGCGAATACAGAAATAAAAAAATAGGTACTTAGGTACTCTAATAGTTAGGGTTAGTCTCCTAAGTATGTTTTCTTGTAGCTATAATGCTTCTGGTAGCTGCCTTATATGCCCCATCTCAACTTTCCACGTCAAATTCATTTTCACAACGACACTTTCTTCACACAGGCCCCAACAGCTCCAGTAATGGAGGTGACACCGAGCACGCCACCAGTCCACGCAGCAGCACCCACCCCCCCTCCGAAGGCTCCCACACCGACTCCTCCCAAATCCCCCACGCCACCAAGCAGTAAGCCTCCCACTCCACCGAGGACTTCCACTCCTACGCAGAGAATACCTTCACCAGTGCCTGGTGCCGAATTGCCTGTTGCCGAGTTGCCTGTTGTTCCTGTAAGTGTTTCATCATCATTACAACAGAAAAGAGAACCAAGAGAAATCGCACATGTAATAACAAGTTTTGTTTGTTACTTTATTCTACTATGTGTTTTTGTCCATAAACCTATACTTGAGATTACAAAAACCATTTGACATTGGCAGAATTGCAGTGATAGACACAAGAAACCGGCTATTACCTATTTATGAAATGAAAAAAAAATCTCCTAGTTTACAATGTTAGTATGTTTGCAGCCCTCCCCGCCCCTGCCTCCTCAGCGGCTCTCGTCCACGTCGAGCACCGAACAGCTCATCCCGGCTTCCCCCGAACCTCTGCGTCCACTCAAGAAGCTGGAAGAGATCAAAACTATCAGGAGACAACCTAAAACTGGCTGGCTTTAGAGTTTAATTTCCATTAAATCGTGCAGTTTATGTAAAAGTATTGATAGAAAGTTCCAGAATGTTAAAGAAGGTTGTTATAGGTAAGAGACAGACAAGAAGAGGTAAAATAATAATTGACGTAATAAATACGGAATTTGTCAAATAAGCTTTGTATGAAAATTGTACGTATCGTTTATAGTATTCAAGCTAAAATATAACTGAAAATGAAAATGAATTTTATAAGGTTTTGCTGCTAGGTATGAGATGATTAGGTACTATAACTTTTTTTTGTAGGCAAATACCCATTATGTTCCTTCCCAATTCTTTAGTTGAAATTCATAACAATATTACACCCAAATGAGCAAGTTATAAAAACTTATCGTATCGTCCTAATTATTTACAATTATAATGTATTATCTTTTTTACAAAACACTGCCGATCATTTTGTAAATCTATTAGAATCTGATGCGAAAAGTATGATGGATATCAATATGGAATCAAATGAGATACAAAAATAATAGAAAGGTGAGCAAAGTGTGTAGTTTCAGAGCGTCAAATTCATGACTAATGTGAATGTCTGTTAGACCGCTTTCGTCGCCCCTCGGGTGTTATTTGATTCCATAACGATTGGATCCACTAAGAAAGTCTTCGCGGTAAAAATGCTTATTGAGAAGAATGTGAACGTTATTTACTTTTGATATGTTTTTTTAATTTCAGTACATATTGGTTCTTGTTGGTAGTTTGAAGAAAAGGGGAAAGAAGTAGTTCTTTCGAAGTTAAGGATATGTAGGTATGCTTTTTTCGCGTAAAAATCAGGACATCAGCTTTATGATCTAGATAGGAATAACCTGCCGGTAGCCGTGTCGCGAATAAAAGCGGCCCGAGTCAAAATGGTAGCCGTGTCGCGAATAAAAACGGCTTGAGTCAAAATGGAAGTCGTGTCGCGAATAAAAGCGGCCTGAGTCAAAATGGTAGCCGTGTCGCGAATAAAAGCGGCCCGAGTCAAAACGGTAGCCGTGGCGCGAATAAAAGCGGCCCGAGTCAAAATGGTAGCCGTGTCGCGAATAAAAACGGCCTGAGTCAAAATGGTAGCCGTGTCGCGAATAAAAGCGGTCCGAGTCAAAATGGTAGCCGTGTCGCGAATAAAAACGGCCTGAGTCAAAATGGTAGCCGTGTCGCGAATAAAAGCGGTCCGAGTCAAAATGGTAGCCGTGGCGCGAATAAAAGCGGCCCGAGTCAAAATGGTAGCCGTGTCGCGAATAAAAGCGGCCCGAGTCAAAACGATAGCCGTAGCGTGAATAAAAGTGGCGCTAGGCGTGGCGCGAATAAAAGCAGCGGTAGCAATCGCGCGAATTCCTCGTTCAAACGGTTTATAGCTCGTGGAAATTACTCTAGATGCGGAAAAAGGTTCTTGGTAGGTGATCAGGAAGACGCTTCGTTAGATAGACACCACAAGTTGGGATAAACTTACAAACTAGTAAACTGAGCTTTGTAGAAACCTTGGGGGAAGCCTATGTTTAGCAATGTGTTTTAAGAGAAAAGGCGGTCTGTAAGAAATTTGAAGACGAGTTTTTAACAGACTGTCGCTTGTTCCCGAGCAACCGAGCTACCAGTGCAAAAGTGACAACTGCTGCTCGGACTGATTTTACCTACATAAATTAGTCGAATACACAATCTCGTATTCACCTATTTCCTCCTCCAAAATTAAACAAATTTCAATATTTCGATTAAGAATAATATGAAAATGAGTAAGTTCTGTGTCTGTATGTTTTCCTTTTAATGATTACATTCGTCAAATATGTTTGTTGGTGTCTGAAAACGGCAGTGGTATTGTAGATTACAATAGTATTAATATTTTGCTCTAGTGTCGTGGGAGGAATCGGGGGCATAGGTACGTGTGTATGGACTAAAAGGTACCCGCCTTTTCTCTTAAGCTGAAATTATGTTCATTTGTACCTTTTTTTAAAAGCAGAATAATAAGCAAGTAGGCAAGTGAATTATTTATTTTAGTTTTAAAAAGCGCTTTGACTGTAATGCCTATTTTTGATAATTAATTCTCTAAATCAAATATTTATAATATTATAATGTAAGAGGTTCGGCAGACGCTTAAAATTTTTCAATTCGGATAATTTTGTACTAAATTTGTAATACGAGAATAAATTAAAACGAATATTTTAATTAAAAAATGTGCGTATTATTTTCTTTCCATCATTTATATACAGTTAAACTAACAGGTAAGTTTTTATCTGCTTAAATATGCTTATTTAATAAAAAATCCAATCGGATTCTGTACCAAAAGCTGTTTTTATTTTGTGTTCATTGGCCAATTTAGGGTTAGTCGGGGTAAATATGGGACGAAAACAAATATTCATTTTGATGCTGTTAAAATAAGTTAACGCGTCTTTAGAACATAATATTATTATACTATACATTGATATTTTGCACATTATAGCATTAAATTGAAGCTAATTGGCCCACATATATATTTATGGATGTAAAGTAGTGATGTCTTATTTTTTCACATTAGTCATCATCATTCTCTTGCCCATTTCCCATTATTTGGGGTCGGCGCAATATGTCATCCTCTTCCATTCATCTCTCTTAGCTGTTCTCTTATTTTTTCACATAAGTATTGTTAGGTTCGAATATTTGCGATGTTAAATGAGAACATGACTGGAGGTGTGATGACAACACTAAGAACCGGGGTTTTAAGAAAAAAAAGGAGGTTGACAGATGCGCTCTCTGGTCGGTTATCGGGATGCAGTTCAGACGTGCATTTATGAGATAAGTGTTTCCTAATTGTTCTGGTTATAATTAAAATAAGGCAGCAGATTAATAAAAGACTGGTATATACCTTTAGAACGTGTTTTATTACATTTCAGAAGTGGTAAGTACTCATAATCTGTGCTCACAAACGTGATTTAACCAAGAGTTCATAGTACTTATTTATGTTTGTGTATCACAACAAGTACAGTACGTAAACCAGTAATTATATCGTGTACTCATATTTTAAATGAAAACTGCATTCCAATAATTATTGTGGGTTAATCATACTTTTGTCAGTAACCGCAAAATTGTTCAATCCGATGTGCGGTTGCGGTACGTTTGACACCTACTGACAACAAGAGGCAAACATATAAATTAAAAGAATTATTAAACTAAGTTACGAAAAGACAATTAATTGTAAGGTCAACTTGAGGTCAAGGTCAAGTTTTGGTCAGTTTGATGGATTGCTGTGAGGATTTTATGTGGGTTCTAGGGGTACCAAAACTTTTTGTTTTGCGGTCCGGCGTCAGGTTTCCGAGATATTTGCACTTTGTGTTTTAACCTCACATAGTGTTTATTATGAAGGAAACGATTGTAAACCGTTGTTTTATTGCAATATTTCAGTTATGTATCGAGAAAAAGTCCAAGTGCAGCGGCGGCTTCTGACGCCTGAGAGCGAGAGGTTGACAGCGCAACGGCGGCTTCTGACACCTGAGCGCGAGAGGTTGAGAGCGCAACGTCAGCTAGATGTAACTGGACACCGCATCAGTCAACACTCAAGTCGTGTCCAGAGTACGAGTCGCCGGACCAGTCGGAGTCGTTCTCGCCGCCGTAGCCCAAGGAGACAACGCAACAGTAGAAGCCACGATCGCAATCAAAGTCTACGAGATCAGGAACATAATTTGGAACGAGAACGGGAGCGTCTACGTTTGTTAGAAGTTGAACTCGAACACGAGCGGAACCGAGTACGGGAGACACGAAGCAGGTCGGCCAATCGTTTCAAACGTCCACATACAGTTGAAGGTGAAGATGGAAGTCGAGCTACGCACTCAAGGCGATCAGGTAGCCCCGTGTTCTCTCTTAAAGATATGATGAGTTTGCTGAATTCGGCTAAGACTCAAAATCACCTATTAGGCGGCGGCACACCCATTCACTCTAGTAACATAAACCACAAGAATATATTACCTGATTTTGATCCGTCAATAAAAGGCCATCGTATTGATGTATGGCTAAAAAAGGTGAATGAGTGCGCCACCGTCTATGGATGGGATGAAAAGACGAAAATTCATTTTGCTTTGCAGAAACTGCAAGGACTGGCCAAAACTTGGTATAATAGTCTGGAATCAATATTATTCACATGGTCAGAATGGGAAAATAAATTATATAATGCTTTTCCATTCGAGCAAAATTATGGCCAGTCCTTGGAGGACATGTTAAAGAGGAGGAGTAAATTCAACGAACCTATTGAAATATACTATTTCGAGAAGCTGGCTTTATTAAACCAGTGTGATATTGCTGGCAAACGGGCGGTTGAGTGTATAATTCACGGACTGAATGACAAAACATTGAAAACTAGTGCTTTGTCGTTGAGGTGTTCTGAGCCAGAGCAGTTATTGAAATTTTTAATGAGCAACAAAGAAAACAATAGCGTTCCAGAGCGTTTCCATGTAAGGGGTAGGCTAGGCACTGAGCTTAACACAGGCGGTGGTAATGGTACTAAGATTTACAATAAAACAGCAACAAATGACAATACACACTGTTTCAATTGTAAAGAGCGTGGTCATCCATTTAGAATTTGTCCTAAACCATTGATCAAATGTTCTCGGTGCAATAGAGTCGGTCATAAGGTAGAAGATTGTCCCATAAAGTCTGACGAACGTGATCCTAAAACTGCCAAAACCATGTGTATAAAGGCTGCTAAACCTAATGCAAAATTTTATAAAGAAGCCATCATAAGCGGATCTCCTGTTAAAGCATTTATTGACTTTGGCAGCGAGGTTTGTCTCATAGTAAAGTCCGAATTAACTAACTTGGGTCTTCAGTGTCATGATAGGACAACTGCATTGAAAGGGTTTGGCAACGAAATTGTACAGTCGCTAGGGAAGGTCTCAGTTAAATTGACCATTGATGGAGTAGCAGCGGAGGTTGATTGTCATGTGGTAGAGGACAAGTTTCTGGAGGTACCGTTATTGGTGGGCCAGACGTACACCGAACAACCGCATGTACTTGCGTATAAAAACGCGGAAGTACTGCAGTTCATTGACGCTGGTGAGAAAATGCCCTTCTCCGAAACAGATATAGAAGACGAGAACACGGTCAAGATTATATCTGCTGGTGACGTTGATATTTATGGACCTGCTGTGATAAAAGTATACACTGAGCCCAAAACTAATGGTCTCGTTATGCTTGACAGTAAACTGATAGGTCAACCTACACATCAATTTGTTGTGTGTGGTGGAGTATACGAGACTAAAGACGGGTTCGCTGATGTATATGTTCAACCTATCTCCAAAAACGTTCAACTGTATCGAGGAATAGTTATTAGCCGCGCGACTAAGGTCCAAGTGGTAAATAGACTAACTAAAATTAACGATGAGAATACCATTTCAGGTAACTTCAACCAAGATACAATTAAGGAAAACGATATTCATGTGGGAGAGGCTATAAGTAAAGATCAAAAAGACGGGTTGTTACAATTACTTAACGAATATAAACACTGTTTCGCAACGAGCTTTAAAGAATTAGGATGTACCAACGCAGCGACGATGCAAATCGAATTGAGTAGTACACGCCCTATTGTATACAGGCCCTACCGCCTATCACAAAAAGAGCGAGAACAAGTTAGAGACATGGTGGGTGAGATGTTAGAAGCTGGCATTATTAGGGAATCCTCTTCGGAATATGCTAGCCCAATTATCTTGGTACGCAAAAAGAATGGACAGATCCGGATTTGTATCGATTATAGACTGCTGAACTCCATAACAATTAAAGAGCGTTTTCCTATGCCGGTGATAGAAGACGAAATTGCGAAACTATCCGGCCAAGCTTATTTTGTCACATTGGATCTGGCATCTGGTTATTACCAGGTGCCGATATCTGAGCAGTCTAAAGCGCTGACAGCATTTGTTACTCCGGACGGACAATACGAGTTTAATCGTATGCCGTTCGGACTGGCAAATGCTCCTGCTGTATTTCAGCGCATGATGAACAAGGTGCTTGGATCCGCTAGGTACAGTGAGGCGACTGTATACATCGATGATGTGCTGATATATGGGCAAAGCGTTGAAGAGTGTTTGGAAAGGTTAAGACACGTTTTGCAACTATTGGAGGCGGCAAACTTAACCCTAAATTTGAAGAAGTGTGAGTTCTTGAAGAAGAGGATCGATTATTTGGGGTACGAAGTTAGTGCCTCAGGTATTCGTCCAGGTGATAGAAAGGTGCAAAGTGTACTGGGTTTCCCTTGTCCTACGAATATCCACAATGTCCGACAGTTTTTAGGACTCGTAGGATACTTCCGGAAGTTCATTATGAATTTCGCCCAAATAGCGCATCCTCTGACCAAACTTCTAAAAAAGGATGCAACTTGGAACTGGGACGGTGAACAGGAGAAATCGTTTGAGATGTTGAAGGCCCAACTGGTCGATAGGCCGATCTTGGCGATCTACAACCCTGATGCTGAGACAGAACTGCATACCGATGCCAGCAAGTATGGTATCGGTGGTATTCTGCTCCAGCGGACATCGGAACGTGACATGTTTAGACCAGTAGCATTCTATAGCCGACAGACTTCCCCAGAAGAGCGTAATTTTCATGCGTATGAGTTGGAAACGTTGGCTGTAGTCTGCTCACTGAAGAAATTTAGGGTATATCTGATGGGTCAACGTTTTAAAATCGTAACGGACTGCAGCGCATTGCGATCCACATTCTCCAAACGCGATATCATTCCTCGGATCGCCCGATGGTGGCTGTTGATGCAGGAATTTCAGTGCACCATAGAATATCGCCCAGGGCACAGGATGGCGCATGTGGACGCATTGTCACGGAATCCTGTTGTTGAAAGCTTAAATGATCCGTCATCGACAGTTGATGTTATTAACCACTATCCAACTGTCATGGTCATCACTGGTGAAGACTGGCTTCACACTTTGCAATTAGGCGACAGTGAACTATGCCGAATAAGAGACATTTTGACCTCGGATTTAGATGCTGAAGGATTGAAACAGATCAAAGCAGACTATGTTATTAGGGACAACAAATTATACAGGTGCGTTGACGGAGATAAGTCAAACTTGCGGTGGGTGGTGCCAAAGGGTGCAAGGTGGCAGCTGTGTCGGATGAACCATGACGATATCGGTCATTTTGGTGTAGAGAAGACGTTGGAGCGATTGAGGAAAACCTATTGGTTCCCGAAGATGGCAAGGTTTGTCAAAAAATATGTTGAAGCCTGTATCGAATGTGCATATTCTAAAAAGACATCGAACAAGGAAGGCCAGCTACATCCAATTACCAAAATCGAATCTCCATTCCACACACTCCACGTTGACCACCTTGGACCCTTTGTTCGCTCTAAGAGAGGGAATTGCTACCTCCTTGTCACAGTGGATGCATTCACGAAATTTGTTTTCATTCGAGCTGTCCGGAATACAAAATCTCTTGTAGCGATTAGAATTTTGGAAGAGATTTTCTATACGTTCCGCGTCCCTGATAGAGTGATTAGTGACCGCGGCACATGTTTCACGTCACACGCGTTTAGGAAATTTTGTTTAGACAAAGGGATCAAACATGTGTTGAACGCTGTTGCCAGTCCGCGGTCGAACGGGCAAGTCGAGCGATACAATCGCACCATACTTGCATCTTTAACGGCACAAAATCTTAACCACAATGAAAAAGATTGGGATGACAAAGTCGGTCGCATCCAGTGGGGGTTGAACAACACCATACAAAAGACTACGGGAAGGACGCCTGCCGAAGTCATGTTTGGCACTTGTATGAATAGCGAAATCGATCCCAGAATGAATGAAATTAGACAAGAGATACATGAAAATGGAAACAGTGTTACTGAAATCAGAGAAGAAGTAAAAGACAGAATTGAGGAAGAACAGGAGAAACAAAAAAAACAATATGATAAAGGCAGACGTCCATCGCGTGTCTATAGTGAGGGTGAGCTCATTAAGGTTAAAAATACAAGTTTTAAAAACGACGGAAAAAGTAGGAAACTTCTTCCTCAATACTCGGGACCATATCGCGTTATATCTACACTGGGAAATGATAGATATAGGGTAGCAGCAATACCAGGTTTAAGTAGCACCAGAAATAAACGTAAAACCACCGTCGCTGCCGACCGTATGCTACCCTGGGTACATATAGCCGCCTTAGATATTAATGAAAATGACTCTGATTGTGATAGCAATGCAAATGAATGAAAACGATTATTGAACTAAGATATTCTAAAAGCATTCCTACGAATTATTCATATTCTTTTATTAAATATTGTAAAGCAAAGGAGAATTTAAAATTGTCATACTATGATTGACTCCCTGATGTTAATAAAATAGTAATCATGTGATTGGTTACCTCATAAGGCCATGTGATTGGTTATTTGATATTTTTAAACAGCCATGTGATTGGCGTAATATTCGTTAAGTATCCATGTGATTGGTTTATACTGATATTTTAAAATTACCATGTGCTTGGTGTAATATTTATTTTAAGTATCCATGTAACTGATAGCGTAGCATCTTGCACGTGATACAGCTATGTCTATCCTTTTATCTCGTTTGTTCGCACGCAAATAGAAAGAGAGCGAGGGGGTGATAGCGCTGGATCACGCTGTAGCCACTAGCCATGATATTTTTAAACGATCATGTGTTTGGCGTAATAGTAGTTAAGAATCCATGTGATTGGGTTACAAATCTTGTACCGGTCATGTGATTGACTGAATAACTGATAAATACGTTGAATAGATTGATTTACTGAAGTAGGTAAAACCGGAGACGAGCGTATCTATCACCGAGTGTTAGGTTCGTTCTGACTACACGTATGGGGACATACGTGCGGTCAGGATGGACGAGTGTTAGGTTCGAATATTTGCGATGTTAAATGAGAACATGACTGGAGGTGTGATGACAACACTAAGAACCGGGGTTTTAAGAAAAAAAAGGAGGTTGACAGATGCGCTCTCTGGTCGGTTATCGGGATGCAGTTCAGACGTGCATTTATGAGATAAGTGTTTCCTAATTGTTCTGGTTATAATTAAAATAAGGCAGCAGATTAATAAAAGACTGGTATATACCTTTAGAACGTGTTTTATTACAGTATGGTCAAAAATAAATTACCTACATTGAATTTTTTTCACATTATAGCATTAAATTGAAACTAATTCGCCCGAATATATATATTTTTGTGGATGTGAAGTAGTTATTTTTTCACATAATAATGTACAAAAATAAATTTGTGTCCTAACAAAGTACACAAAGTATATTTTTAGATTCGATAAGGTTCTTTTTGGTAGAAAAATATTCTACGGAATTATTCCTGTCTTATTTTTATACGAAATGATGTCTCATACTTAGGTACCCGACTCTATTCGGATGGTTATTGATTTCGTCATAAATCTAACAGTAAGTAATATTTCTTTGGCAAAGCAATTAATTGAGTAATTATAGTCGAGGAAACTTTGAAAATAGCTGGATAATTACTGACTGAACCAAACTCTGTGAAACTCACGGTCCGAAATCGTGACTTTGAGACACCGAGACCAATCAGGGCTCTGTTTGTGTACGCAATAGAGATTTGTAGTACCTAGGTCAGCTTCGATTAATTTAATCAAAGTAGGTCAGGTACTGTACAGTTTTGTTAAGGATACCTACAGAGTG
Source organism: Agonopterix alstromeriana (assembly GCA_963924505.1). Classification (NCBI taxonomy): domain Eukaryota; kingdom Metazoa; phylum Arthropoda; class Insecta; order Lepidoptera; family Depressariidae; genus Agonopterix; species Agonopterix alstromeriana. Next base: position 11,141,909 of record OZ004680.1, on the reverse strand, counting down.
TTAGGTTAGGTAGGGCATTACTTTAAGAGGATGCATTGGAAATTTTGTCGTCAATGATCTCAATTTTTGTCAGTAATTACAAAACGAATGAAAATATAAGTTGGTAAACTGATAGTTCATGATGAAAACCTTATTTTGTTAGTTTTCAATACAATGATTAGGTAACTTTTGTAACAGAGTAAAAATATCAAACATACCTCTTTTTATAAAGGTATTCACATTTTATGGGCAAACGGGACTGACTTGAGCCTCTTAACTTTCTCCGTAGATGAGTCTATACAAATACTCTTTAAAATTGTAGAAGGATTTTCTCAAATGATCGTTTCTAACTAAATAAAATAACAAAAACCATTTTATCGGGGTATGTGCGGGTTGCGGGGTGCGCGTGCCCGGTATGAGAATTATTGTTTAACAATGCGTCGCCTTAATGGGTGATTGTACGCATGATAAACTTTCTGACCGACTTTCCCAAAATATTTAATATATTTTTTATAATATGTTTCACAATTGTATTTGTTTCAAAGCAAATATTTTTAATATTCTATTCTAAAGGAACCTAAAGGTCTTCTTCCTCTTGTCGTGTGGTCATCAAGCCCTGGTGTCAAGAGTTTTTTCAGACAGCCTTACGGCCTCTGACGTGGTTTTTATGTAACGACTAGAGATAGTAGCCGGGACCAACGGCTTAACGTGCCATCCGAAATACTGAATCTTCTTTCTTTTCAGACAATCAGGTGATTCAGCCTGTAATGTCCTAACCAACTGGGGAAAAATGCACAAAGTGACATATCACTAGGTGTCCCCCGTGGGAATCGAACCCACGACCTCCGTGTCAAGAGCCCAATGCTCTTAACCATTAGAGCACGAAAGCAGTTTTATTTTCAAAATTTATATATTTTAGTTTTAGTATATACATATTTTTTGCTATGGCGGATGTGAAATGAAAATGCAACCTCGCTGATAAAACAAATGTTTTATTTTTGATTTTAACGACAATCTTACTCACTAAGTTAACAAACTATAAATTAATCTTTTTCTTATAAATAACGTTGTGTAGTGTAGTCCTATTACAGCGTCAAAAAATAGAAATAGAGTTGGTGGATACATGCATAACATAAAATAAATATAAAATATTTAGCTAGTTTACAAGTTGTAAAACTTTATTTAAATTTTACAACTTGTATTGCAATTACGGCACTGGCTCCTAAACTATTGGGAGCCTTCATGCAGGCATGAATAATACGCTCACGACAATATTCCCCTACGGTGTAGTCAGAGATATTCTGAAACCTCAGAACATCCACGTTTCACTATTAGTACCGAAACTGTCCAGTGGATACACGGCGTACAAATTCGTAACACATTTAATTTTACACCCTGTATAAAATAACTGTATGTAAATTCTGCATTTAATTCGTTAAAATGATGTATTCTTCCACTATGATGTATAATGAGATTTTATGCTCTTTGTTTCGGAATACGTACCTAAAAGAAGTCCGTCATTGCGACTGTAAAGTGAGGAGGACCCACCAACATATACTCCATTCAAAATAGCAACGAAAATTTAAGGCTATTTTTAATATCAGAAACAGAGATTTGAAACACTTAGGCTGAGATTCAGAGACTATCTGAGATTTTGTTAGTCTTAGCTCGAGCTAAGCGTGGCGAAAATGTATGGGTTTTGGCATACGGGAGTTCGAACTATGACTTAAAAAACGTCTCTGAATCTCGGCCTCACTCTCACTTATACTTAAAACAGCTTTAGTAACGTCCAAGATATGTCGGATAGCACATCTTTCTGATAAATAAATTATATTTGGTAATCAGAATTGGCCAGAAAGCTAAATAGGAATCGGAAAATCTCGTCGTCCTTATTTGGAATGAAGTATAGGTAGGTATTGGCTGATTGCTATCCGCCGCTTCAACCTCGTGGGTTATTTGATATGGAACAAAAGACTGAAGAATTCATGAACAGAAAATAAAAGTCAACTTACATCTACAAAAACCTTTAAAAAATCAGAGTGCAAACTTAAGTTTAAGATACCTATATCTAATTATTGCTATCAAAGGCATTTATTATCTCACTAATTCGTCAATTTGGTCAAAATATACCTTTACTTCTAAGATCAAACCAAAAAGGAGAAGATGCGGCAGGTAAACGAAAAACATGGCCATTGTCGAACTAAATGCACATAATGTATTGTGCAAGCTGTGCTGCTCTTAAAACCAAGATTGTCTCTTGTCCATGACATTGTAATTCTACAGGTTGTAAGTGTAGACAGTTGTATTAATTTAAAGGTGATTGTACTAATTGATATTCAACAACATGGAAAAAAAAGGACTTGCCATAGGTAATAAATTCAATCAGGCGATCGAACGTTTGTTTGAAAATATGCTGTTTATTGCAAATTTCCCTTAGGTTCCTTTTAGAAACTTGTTCAGTATAAAGTAACGCAAATGTCTATACTTAACACTTCCTTTGAAGAGCAGCAGAGGTTGCAGCTTGAGCTTTATTTATTTGTATAGCACAGTCACACGAAAGAATTTAATATGACAAAGTAAGTCCAATGAACTCAGATCTCTGACCCTCGTCTTCCTATTTTGGTTTCATCCAAAATTAAGATTAAGAACTAATTTAAAGCCACCCAGAAACAATTTTACCGGTTATTTTCGACTTTCCTTTATCACTAGCCATAGTTTTCGCGGAAGGGGTCGGTGATGGGCTGACTCTAGCCGTCCTAGGACTTGCTAACAAAGATTTTGATTCCGTAGAATCTTTTCTTGGAGCTTGTAATCCAGAAACCGAAGGTTCTGTACCATCAGATAATGACGCATCATGTGATTCTGAAGGTATAGGTGTAGACATTTGTTTATATTGAGTTTCTAAAGCGGAGGCTGAAAGAATTTGTTCTGGGGAAGATCTTTCGCTTGAGGAAGGCGTGATAGGTTTTTGTAAAGGTGCATCTTCTTCGCTTGTGATGTACAAGGTTCTGGAAGGTGATTCTGGTTCGTCTATTTGGATGACGTGTTCTTTGTTATCGAATTCGGGTGGTGGTGAGAGTCGCTTGTCGCTGGTTGGGTCGAAGGCTGGCGTGCTGGGTTCTGATGGTTCTTGAGATGAGGATTTTAGTGGTCGCGTTTGTTCGGATCCGCCTTCGGAACCTGAGTAAGAATATGAAGAAATTGCAGATTGTTGTCTATAATGTAGTGGTGTGTGACTTTAAATGATACCCTTGTTTATATTCCACCGATAACAGCGTAGGTAGCTCTTAAATAAGATAATGATGATGATATAGGTACTAAAAGTAAGAACCTAGTTTAGTTCCATTATTACCTTTGTCTTCGATGTCAGCTTCTACTCTAATTTCGTTCTCCTTTAAACCCTCGTCGTCAGATTGTTCTGGTATCGGACTTCGACTCCGGAATGAACGCTCTGTGCAAACAACATAGCTAAATTAATTTTCACGAGTAATAGATTGATTACGTACATTTCCCGGTGATTTCTCAGAAATCGTGGTCTTTTTGGGCTGCTTGGTGTATTCATTAGGTATGGTCCCACGCCGGACTGTTAGAAGATGGAGTGCGATTCGCGATCGCACTCCTGAAGTATGATTTTTGAAAGTCAAATCAGCAGTAGAAAGATGCATATAACCATAGTAATTTTGACATTTTCAACTGCTGAGCTCAGCGAATGAGTTTCAAAAATCGCACTTCTGGCCCTAAATTCGGACTTTCGATTTTCGATATACCTATCGTGATAGTTTTTGTCGGAATTTGATTAGCCCTAAACTCGGACTTAAATTTTTGATATGTTGTTAATCTTGTCGGAATTTGATTAGATTAGAGTTGACATTCGAAAGAAAAAATTCAGGAAAATATACAGGGTCCTTCTAAATATGCTGACACTTTTTTAAGGGGATGATCAGACTATAACTGAACAACTTTCTCTATGGGACCAACATGGAAATCGTGAAAAAAATATCAGTTTGTTTGGTATCATATTATGTAGGTCTGTCCACATATCATGTTATGTAACTAGGTATGAATATTTGTTATAACCCATTTGGATTCATAAGCATGAAACAATCTGCTTTGCATCGACATAGAATAATAGAGCGTTTGTTTATGTAAATAAGCAAAATGGTGGATAATTGAAACTAGCGCTTGTGTAAGCAGAACCTATAATGCATTTCCGATTTAGTTCCATTTTGTGTGGTTTTAGTCTGCGCGATCGTAGGTCCTTTCGGCAGATGGAAATTGTCACTATGTCATTATCATTTAGGATTCAATGAATTGTGATTTAGCCTTGATTGTCTTTTAATTATTTTATCCATTTCTCCAATAAATCTTTGCCGAATAAGTGGAAATGAAAGTTTCATTTTTATCGAACAATGTATCTATTTTCAAATATTATTGATTTATTTAAACATCTTACTCTAAATACGTCTAAGACTAAAGTTATATATAAATTATAAAACATTAAAAATAATGTGAAATATTGTTTTTTAAACCCAATATCAGGCATAGTATGTTTCATCAACCAGATTCTTGGCTGTTTTTGACTTAAGGCTAATATAGATTTTTTTGTCGAAATAGGTTTGTTTCAAATATTCGTGATTTTAAACATGTTACAGCCATGTTGTGCTATTTCGAATCAAATTAAAGATTGAAAAATTAAGTCTCTGGCGGGACTTGAACCCGCACTCTCCCAAACCGGGGAATTGCGTTTTCCACTTTCGCCACCGAGCCCACTACCCAGAGATCGATATTTTAACGTAATGCAACGATCGTAATTCCCCGGTTTGGAAGAGTGCGGCTTCATGTCCCGCCCAAGACTTAATTTTTCAATCTTTAATTTGAATGTATCTATTTACTAACAATTGGTTTACTACGATATTTTCTTACAATAAGTAACTAGGTGTCTCTAATGCGTTAAATACTTTAAGTACCTGGTGCTTTAGACAATCAAACTGAATATCTTTTCACTGAGGAGTCAATATCGATCCCGAAAAAAAATTGTTAGCCTTCACAGACGCTTCAACATTTTTTCTTCAGCGTAGTGCAGTTTTCTTCACGATGTTTTCCTTCACCATTTGAGAGCAGTCGATATTAGTGGTATTACGTACATCAGTTAGAAAAGCTCATTGGTACATGGCATGTCTCCCGTGCGGTCTACAACCCCATGATTGCTTGACCATTATAATTATTATTGTTGGCTGGGCTATTGCAAGCAAGGGTCGTTATGTAACACTGCCACCATTGCTGGTCTATTGTGTTCGCTCCAAGCTCACCCATATTTTACACATACATCCGAACTATTTTTTTATTATTCTCGGGTATGCAGGTTTCCTCACGATGTTTTCCTTCACCGCCGAGCTAGTGATAATGATAAATACAACCGTACATAAATTCCGAAGAACTTAGTGGTACAGGCCAGGAATTGTTTGACCATACCTCTCTGCACCGCACCGCACCACCAACTTTCCTGTAGGTGTATCTATGTAGATAATCAAAAAGATCCTACTTACGACTGCGTCTCATAGAATCCTGCTTCTTTGGAGTTTCGAACACCTCGTCTTCAAGACTGAGGACAGACTGCGAGGACTTCTCCTTGGCTGTGAAGTCTGACTTGATCTTGCTTCTCATGAACTTGGCGTACGCTACCCTCGTTGTTGGAGTCACGTCGGATAGCTTCGGATTATATTCTGGAAGGATTTGGTTGTTTTAAGTATTGGGGAAGTTGTTACAAGGAAAGTTGTGACTTTACTCTGAATTTTTCGTAAATGATATCTGATTCGTTCGATTATATAAACACTAAAAAGTGACTGTTGGTTTCAAGCACACCTTAGCTGATATGTATTACAAAAACGAAAAGCGTTTATTTAAGCGAAAATAGGTTATTTTAAAAAAATAAAAAAAATGATTTAAAAAAACAACAAACTTTTTAAATTGTTACTACACTAATAAATCTATAAATAACATTGTAACTTTGTCAAGTACCCGTTTAAAAACTTAAATGAGACAATAATTCTTACTAGAATCTTAGTATTCTAAGTTAGAATTATTTTAATTACTCCAGTTAGAATTTCTCCTGAACTAACATTGGATGGGAAAAAAGTAATACATCAGCCTATATATCTAACTATAATATATCATAAGCCTTTTGGACGAGTATCTAAAGGTCGAGAAAGAACTAGCATTAGGTATTCCAGCACGCAAGCCAACGAGGAAAGTTTGTTGTCATCTTGCTGTCAGAATATGTTTGAGAAGATAGTGCAATGAAATCTTTGACTATATATATGTGGACTGGTTACGCGTGTAATTCTATTAACAAACATTTCTGCCACTTTTTGCGGGGGGCGAGGTAACATGAAATCCGCAACTTTGGATTTATTCCCCATAACTTTAGATTCTAATTTTGAATGTTAAAAATCATGAAAAGTAGTCTCGTGTAAACCCCAAACGTTCTAAGTTCGAAGTTATTATTTCGCAATTATAGGCCGTCTCGTTTAGTGATAAGATGTAAAATTGAATGTAAATGCACAAGATCAATTGTGCTTATACCGTGGCAGAGGGGAAATGCTACCCCAAGGCTAGTCCTTATAATAATTAGTCAAAGAATGAAATAGCTGCGGCAATTTACGGAACCAATTGGCATATGCGTAGCTTAGGATTCCCGGCGGCAACTGCTAACCGACCAGCTGAATAACCAAAGTATCAAACAATCAGATTTTTTCCATCATGGCAACGCCCATCCTTGTTCTGTTCGTGCTGCGCACTATTATGACGTAGATACCATCCAAAGCCCAGGAGCCTGTGAAGTCTTACCCAATAATTTCTGAGGATCGATAGTTCTAGCATGGACATTCTCCAGGATATGGACCCTCAGGGACTGCCTGCTTCGTCTGGTTTCTGCTTCAATCGTGGTTCCTATAGGGTCCCGTCGGACAGTGTTGGTTCGCACTAGAGCGTTCCAGTCACGTTTTTTGCTGAAAATAATGAATCCTTTTACATTTTGAGAAAACACAGAAAAAAAAGTCGGTAAATGAAAAAAAATACAGTCGTGTAATTTTGGTAATGTAACGATGAGGAAGACTTGTTCAGAAATCATGATAACTATAAGTATTAGTGGCAATACAAGGTGTTGCAAAAGTAAAATTTAACATTTAAAACTTTTATGGGGGTTTAGAATATCAAACTGAATAACTTTCACTATGGGACCATTTAACATCACTGACTGGAACGCTCTAGTGAAAACAAACATTAACATCGAAATCGCGAAAAAAAAAATTAATTGTCCCATACATTTAGTTCGAGTAGATTTGTAATTTAGTAATGAAACATCAGATTTTATTGCGATTTCGGTATTGGTCCCATAGTGAAAGTTGTTCAGTTTTATGGTGTAAACCACCCCCTTAAATGTTTATTTGTATTTTTATAGCACCTTGTATAAGTAGAAAAGACATGATTCTGTGCTTCGGATGGCACGTTAAGCCGTTGGTCCCGGCTACTATCTCTGGGGATAGTAGTCGTTAGGTACATTAAAAAACCACGTCAGATGCCGTAAGGCGGTTTGAAAAATCTGACCCAGGGCTTGCGGCCACCTATTTAAGTGTAGTCAAATTGAAAAACAAAATTTTGATTTGGTATGTTTTAAGAAATGGTTATCGATTGTATTAAAATGATTAGAAAGGTAATATGTTTGTTTATACACGTGTAGGTACAACAAACTCCAAGAAGAATCTTCATATACACTATGGTTACATTTTCTGATATAATTGTTAGATTCAATCACAGAACATTATAAGAGGGCTTAGAAATGCAAAGTAGCGCTTTTGCTTCGGAGACGGCTGTCGCCACTTGTCTTCCCGCTCGGGCTGTTACAATTACTCATGCCCTCTCGCTCGCACCACGCCGCGCGCTTTATGGTGCAATCATTGCATAACCTGTGGCGACACGTTCCCGCCTACTTTGCACTTCTAACCCCTCTTATAATGTTCTGTGGATTCAATAATACCTAACACAACTGTTTACATAGGTACTAGAAAGTACAAAAATATTAATTGAATACGTGATGAATTTATAGAAAAGAGACTGACTGGCTTAAATATTTACTGTCCTTGTTTATTTATTTCTATTTAAAAATACTGCGTGGTTCCGACTTAGAATATACTACTCCATATCTTCTCGTGAGTTTCGTACAAGGTGACTAATGGATAAGGTTTCTCCTTATGCAGTGTTTTGTGGGCGAAAGGCTAGCCCCTATCTCCACTTTGACGTCATTCCATCCTGAAACCTTTAACATGCCAAAAGCGAGCCTTATTACAACTGCACTCTTCAAAAGATGGTTGGTAGTTGTAGCAAGGTTTCTGACCTCCCGGCAAGGGATTATGGACGTGAGTTTATGTATGTATGTGAAATTTAAAGAATTGCACCCCCGACTCCCCGAAAATAATTCATAAATGACTTGACAACGCCCGATGGAAAAAAGGTACCTAGAATATTAAACTGCGCAGGATGGCTGCAGATGGATGCTGAGGGTGGCTGATGGAGAGCTATAGGTACATAATTCGGTTTGTCAATTTTTTTTTTGGTGTTCATTTCATACTTTTTACGGATAGAAGACATAATTTTAAGAAACCAATTAAAATTTTATTGCGTTTCATCGAGTTTATCATTATAAATTTAATTTTTAAATTACTTTGATCCGTAATCTCTAAATGCAAAAATGGGGGAGAGAAAATAATTCGAACTCCATGGAGAAAAACTACTGCTTCATTAAAAATAAACAAAAATTCCTGCCTTTTCTTTCTAACTCTATGTTGGAAACAGAAACGGCAATATAAAATGTCAAATTCGGACATTGTGAATGTTTTTTTTTCTTAATGGCCAGTTATTTTAAGTAGATTTTAAGTTTACCAAGGAGTTCACAGGTTTTCCAGTGACGTCACTGGATGGACCGAAAAACGAAGTTATTTTTATTAAAAATATCTGGAATCCTTTCATTTTAAAATCACATATAAAATATAGTTATTGAGACAATTATCTCGTAATGGTTTTCGATTCAGCCCTCCAAAAAAAAGAACTTGACATACCGAATTGGATCCCTTTTTCCTCAGACAAAGTTGATACTTATACTTGTTAGAAATCAGCGACAGACGATAATTATGATGGTGAAAATAAAGTGTGTTTACCTGTCAGTACTGCCTCTCCTTCCAATAGCCTTAGCAATTTGACTGAACACATCTTTCGGTTTACTCTCCTTTGAAATAACATCTTTGATGATGCCCTCCACTATTCCAATCTGGAAGTCCTTCAGAATCCTCCTCTCCATCACTTTGCCTTTTTTCCCGGCAACTGAAAATGAATTAATCATTAGTCTTCAAATTATCACTTTTGGATTCTGGAAAATCCCTTCCTAATGGACCTCCATATTCTAAAAAGAATCTACATACATTTCAAGAAGTCTAGGTGCAGGTTTTTGAACAATAGTGTGATGAATCGGACAGACAGGACAAGCTATAGCAATATATAAGCAGAGAATAGTAGGTAATAGATAGATTCATTTCCGTTGAAATAGGAAGAAAAATGTCACTCCCCTTGTAATATCCTCAGAGATGGTAAGCCATAGCCTATAACCAAACACCCCAGGCCAATGACGTCATCTCTCAAAGAGATAGTATGTACCATCACGCTGGCTCCGTGTGTTCTGGTGGAGACCTAACCACAGGTCTTTTCCAAACCACATTGCCAGAAGTCTTCTAAAATTTTACCGAAATCTTACCCTTACCAGTAGCATCCTGGAGATTTATCCTCGGCGTCTTCATACCATTATTATGCAGTATATCAATCAACTCGTATCTCAACGTGGATATGTCCTGCCTGATCTCCATGACATCATCCTCGGTGACTCCCACTTCGTCACGAGCTCTCTGTTCAGCTGTCACGTAGCGTCGCACCAGGATCCTCATGACTGCTTCGTGCTCCTGACGCGCTTTTTCACGCGATTTGTTCTGTTGGAAATGAAGGTTGGAGATGAAGCTGAGGATATGGTAGGTGACGGCTGAGAAAACAATTTGAAGGGTGCAAAAGAACGAAATAAAGAAGTCTAAGTATGTACCCACACTTGCGATAATGTACCAACATTCTTGTATCAATCCTTATCCGCATTGTATGAAGCAAGGATATGTGAATTAAAGACGGTTAGAGCTTGGAGTTCAACTTTTTTAGCATTTTGATTACCAGGAACAGTAGTTGCAGGTCTCCGTCCGACAATAATATGGGAGGAGTCATCATTCCAAATTAGGAGAACGTTGGAATAAAAACCAAAGTAATTACAATAATAGATCCCCGATCTCTGTTGCTGAAGAAATTCTTCATCCAGCCAACCATTTGTTTCGGAGTTGGAATGATATTGAAGGGAGGAGGGACGGTGTCACCATCGTCGAAGTACGACATCCAGAGATTACTCCTGGCGAATTTCCACTCCATGTCTGCGCGTTCCTGAGAAAGATTGGCAGTGAGTTTAAAAGTGTCAAGCATTTTCTGATCATCATGGAATGGGAATTACAATCCGATACGGTCACGAGTTTATGTTCCTTAACTTAACTTACCGAAATAATCTGATATGAGCTGGACATCATGGCAATCAACATGTTCAAAAGAACAATAATGTTGATCACGGAGTATGATCCGAAGGTCGTTAGTGCCCAGAATCTGGTGAAACTCTTGATACCGGTCAGCTCAAAGGTTGTTAGATCTACAAGGCCGAATGATGCCCAGAATAGTGATTGTGAGGTTTCAAATAGGCTGAAAGAAGAATATTTTGCTGTTGAAATAGCTGACGTTTCGTCGTTTCGCAGAACTTGCGCTATGATAAGAGCAGAGTGGTCCAAGCAGGGGAAAGTATTAGAAAATAGAAAGGGCTGCATACTTTGCGTATCTTCTCCATATAGTACAAGCTCGCTCTTGATTATCGAAGTCAGGTGCTCCATTGGGATGATGGTAGCATTTGTTCTTCTCCAATTCAGCGTAATACCACATTAGTTGATTGAGACCTAATCATAAAGAATCCGTCAGAACTGGGTATCACACTTTTTGATGCTTTAAATAATACAAGAAAGGCAATCTTACTTACCACATCCAAACGCAAATAGCACTAACATATAAACAAAGAAGAACTTGATGATGTCCAAGATCATTCTTCCAAGAGACACCTGAAGTGGCCCAAGGTAAGGATTGATTGAAAAGATGTGAACAAGTTTGAGGAAGGAGAAGATCATGCCAGCTGCAAAGGCACCTTCGGAGAGCAGCATAGGATCGTAAGCATCCCAACGCTCTCTTGGATACCAGGGGTCCATCCCGTTTTTGAAATCACGCTGCAAAGAAGTTTAAAGTTCATGACTACAATCTTCACAAGGCTTAAAACACAGGAGTATTAGCTGATTTACCTGAACAATATACCAAGAAGAAACCCTTAAGCTGATCCAGGCTATATAGAACATGTTGGTGATAAAGTCCACTATGTTCCATAGATCGCTGATGTACTCGGAGACACCGTCTGTCCATAAAGATCTTATTTCTGCCCATATCAAACCTGTGGGTCATCAACATTTGGTAAGTCAGAAAATTGTAGTGCAAAAGATTTGAAGCCAAACATGAATTAGGATCAACTATCTTAGGACCTTAGGATCTTAGGACCTTTTAGAGAGTGCTTACTTTTTGATCTTAGCATAAGATGAGATGGGGTCAGATGGAAATCGATAAGAAGGAATACAAATTAAAATATCACCAATCTCCACACACTTAGCACTTCTAGTTCGTCAACCCTGTGTCGTTATTTGGGCGTCTGCAACTTTCATCTTTATTATGGGTCAAATTGTTTTCCACGTTTTTAGCTTTGCATCTCAACTTCAATGGATTGCATTAGGTTTACTGGTCTGTGGCATTTCATCATCAGTCAGAAAAAGTCATGAAGACAGTATTTAGCTATTCACCGCTACGGTTGGAAGGGGGTTTGATCATTGCAAAAAGATCCCATTCCTTTGTAACTTCTTAGTCGTCTTTATAGTGATGCAGCATACCTATGTTATTATTGAAAACACCCAAGTCAAGATTAAAACCATGCCAACAAACGCAAAATTACTTGCTATGTAGATGACGACGGTAAACTCGATGATCCCCGGTAAGGCTCCTCGTTCGTGATCCTTCCAGTATTCCACCAGCTCTTGGAGCCATCTGACACCAGACCACTCCAGGACCAGAAATTCCGCTCTTTGGGAAGCCAGAGACAGGAGAGCTGGAACAAAATAATATATGAGGGGTTTTTGTTTTGAGATACCAATCTAAAAATTTGGATATTTATGGTCTGAAATACAGTCAATTTAGTTTTATTATAGCTATATTATAGATTGAGTGCCGTGTTTTGTGATTAAATCTGACTTTTCTGAAGATAAAAATTATCTCATGAATGGAGGACAAGTTTTGGTGAACTATTCATACGTAGATAATATGTATAGTCAGCATTAGAGAACTCCTCAACCTTAATCTTTATAAGCGCAAGGGGGTTAGATTTCTCTGATGCTAACCGTACGTACAGTAGTACCAGGTTTATAAGTCACAACGATGTACCTGCGCAGTTGACAAATTTTAACAACGCGCGAAATTATATTGACCAATCAGGATGTTCCACATTAAATACCTTGTCGCTATTGGCTAATTGTTTTCGCGCCCTTTTCGCTGCTATCCAACTTGCACCCTTTGATTACTAAATGACTTTGGGTTTTGACGGGGACTCGGGTCTGCTCTGCGCAAAGGAAGATTGACGAGAGGAATTATTTTCCTGGTCGTACTGTACTATTCAGTCCGCAAACTGTCACTGACCTGCAGATTTGCTGATTTGACAGAAGGTAGGGGCATACTATACGTAGTATCTAGGCACTCAATCTTATCCAGTTGTACAAAAGTAGAACTTACATAGGAAGAACATGTATGAAGAGCTGTGGCAGATGAACTTGACGAAGGGTTTCTTCATGAACCTGCCGTACTCTGAGTTAGGGGCCAGCATGTAGATCGTGCAGTATACTGGGAACATGATACCTAGTTTCGCTACCTGGTGACAAACATTAATATTGAAAATAAATTCAACAAAAATTACAAGCTGTTGAAGCGTGGTAAACAAAAACATCAGTTTTTCCATACATTTAGCTGGGATACCTAGAGGTATAACAATAATAATCTCTCATTGACTACCGATCTACTCAATCTGTAAATGCTTGCGTTTTGGACATACATTTTTATCTAATATTAATATTGAGAATTATAAAAATTTCTAATTTTTTTCGGGCATGGGCCCACCACACATTTCTACCACTGTAACTCCTGTAAACCAGGATCAACAGCGGCGACCATTCACAACATTAGACTATGAAGTCCAGCGAGCCCGGGGGATGACTCTAATCTATCTTGGAACCCGCAATGAATTTAATCAAAGAAGATAGGAGAAGTAAGAAAAACAAATATCCGAGTTCCCTTCATTGCAAACAGGAGACAGTGATAAGAAAAAGCTTTTATATTCAGAGAGTCAATTCCAGCTTATATAGGTAATTAATTTCATTTCAGTAGAAGCTGGCGGACAAGGTCGTTTTCTAGCATAGAACTAAATTTCTAATAAAGTGTAATGTTAAACACAACGTGTTAATAAATAAGCACAAAACCTCATACACCCCAACTGATTTACAACAAAATCATTAGATTGAAACAATAATTTCATTATTTTGATACTTAAAATTTAAAGTTATTCGCATTTTAAGTTTTGAGGCAAAAATGATTTGTTATAATTTCAGCAATGAATGAAAGCGCTAACGTGCTCATGGATACATTTTAAGTATCTTGTTTTGGTAGTAAGTAGGGTGCCGGTGCGGTGGGGTGAGATCGAGTTCAGTAAATTTTAAAATTTACGATCAAATTATTTAATATTTTGAAAAAAATTACCTATGTTGAAAACATGATAATTCGAACACGCTGTATGCTGACACTATCAGACCGTCAAACTGAACAACTTTTTCTATGGCTCCAACGTCGAAATCGCGAAAAAAAATCTGCTGTTGCGTACAAAACTGCAAACCTACTCGAGCTGTATGTATGGAACAGCTGTTTTTTTCACGATTTCGATGTTTGTCCCATAGAGAAAGTTGTTCAGTTTGATGGTCTGATCATCCTCTTAAAAAAGTGTCAGCATATTAAGTTGGACCCTGTATAAACACTCTACAAGGTGTTACAAAAGTAAAAATAAAAATTTGAAACTTTTAAGGTGGTTGTTTAGACCATCAAACTGAACAACTTTCACTATGGGATCAACATCGAAATCGCGAAAAAAAAATCGAGTTACTTTGGAGTTTCTTATGGAACATCGGTTTTTTTTTCGCTATTTCGATATCGATACATCCGATGTTTATTTGTATTTTTGTAACACCTTGTATACAATTTTACAGAATAATTTAAGTTCTATTTATAGGCAAAGATATTCTCACTATTGCCAAAGGTGTAGTCAGAGGCATTCAAATATAGCAAAATAAATCCACGAACCTTTTTTCTTGTAGGTAAACAAATTTCCACATTGGATATACAGGCTGCTACGTATTTCTATTACCTACATTATAATAATGAACCTAGTGTGATAGGACACACATAAAATGTTGAAGGGGAATTTGCTTTCAACACACCCAAAGGGGATTTTAGGCAAATAAGTATTTGTTTAATTTCATTGTTCTCAGAAAGAGGATTTCGTATGTTGTTTTTAATTATAAACACTAGTCTAGGAAAAATAAGGTTTGAGATTGCATTAAAGACACTTTAGTAAATTGTGATTGAAATAATATTACTGTTAGTTTTTAACACTTTTGTCGAGATTTCGTGGTTATATAGGCTCAGGAACCTGAGAAATACCTTAAAATCGATATTAAAGTACAAATGGCAAGCTTATTTCTAAAAATATTTTGACCAGCATACCAGCAATAGAGACAGTTAATTATCAAAAGGCAAATTAAATGTGTAAAAACAAACAGTAAATAATTTAGTTTTGAGGTTATAATTTTTGAAGACTTACAAAATATTAAATATCTACCCAAATTATCGATATAAACCGTGGATTATTATTATAAGTAAAACGTATTGAACGAAGCCATCCTGTACAAAATCACCAGTTTTCCATTTTTTGTTCATACCTAAATTTAATGTTTTGTAAATGTCTTAATTATTCAATAATAAAACATAAAAAATCGGGGATTATTGAGAATTTATGTTTTTCAGGTATGTATCTACTATATTTCAAATTTTCACCAAAAGTGCAATTAATGCAACCTACTCCATACAAAAATCCGTAGATTTCCCCGACTACACGTAAAGGTTACCTGTACGCATTGTCCGACGATGTTTTTTCTCTTGAATCCCGGCAGACCTTCGTACCATATCGCCCCAAGCAACTGTTGCACGTTAGGGTGAGCTACGAACTGGGGACAATCACAACGTTATGTTATTAACACATTAAGGGAATATAATTCAGAGCGTGCTCTATACAAACGAGGTCTGGTGATATTTTCACAACTAATTAAAGTCAATGAAATTTTTCTGAAACAATCTAAAAACTAATTTTGTATGAAGTCAGATTTTCGATAAAATGTAGTTTTAAAGTTACAGTGCTTCAAAAATTTCCATACAAATCTTAAATTAATCCTAGGATTACAACTGTATATTTAAACGAAAATCTGACTTCATACAAGCATAGAGATTAGTTTCTAGATTGTTTCTGAAAAATTGCACTGACATTAATTGGTTAATATTGAAAATATCACCAGACTTCGTTTGTATGCAGCGCGCATTTACGCATTCGGAATAAACTCTTAAGGCGAAGATTGTAGAGAGTATAGTGAATATTAATGGAGAATAAGTACAACCCAAATATAAGAGAGATGCGCTCTTTTCTGTGAGTACAACAATCAAACAGTAGCGATAATTAATAACGCCGTTTATAACATTCGGTAGTACAAAAATGGCCTTTTTTGGAGGTTGTATTTTCTCTCAATCACCCAAACGCCGGTCAGCTGCGTAATTTGAAAGTTGTTATCTAATAAATAGAGTTTAGATTTGCCGATAATAGACTCGAGAGCGCGGCCGCCCCAAGAAAGCTTTCGCATTGTATTGCCTGCGCACTTACTAAATCATAGTGTTTATGTTTATAAGCATACAATTTATAATCAGAAATTCTAAATGGTTTTTGCTCATTGCCTTCTTTTGCATTCTAAACAGGTTAAAAGGGTGATCCCTTGGGCAATTGAATATTATAATTATAATTTAATAATAATACATTCTAATATAACCGGAAAAGATCAAAAATAATGATACAATACATGCCAGATTCAATATTTTAAACCCTTTGCCCCGAAGGTAAGCTTTGAGAGTATCTTCTAAGAATAATTGTTTATTTTATTGGTATCATTAAAACGGTAATTAGGTACCGTTAAATTGTAGGTACCTACGCTACGTGACGAGAATAGATAGGTACGTTTTTATTATGTACTGCTTTGGCAGTGGATATAATTTTTGTTATTAACGTATTAATATTCAACTAGGTGTCGTAAAATTTAGGTTTCAAGACTTCAAGATAATTTTGTTGTAGTTTATAAACGGTGATAACATTTTATAAGCATCAGCATCGAAGTAAGATTTAATTAATGTGCAACGTAGCACATTTTATATGCCGTAGCACTATTATTGTGCATCGTAGCAAGACTATTGTACATCGTAGCAAGACCATTGTGCATTGTTCACGACCATTGTGCATTATAGCAAGAACATTGCACATCGTAGCAAGACCTTTGTGCATCGTAGAAAAACCATTGTTCACCGTAGCAAGGCTAATGTGCATCGTAGCAACAACTAAATGTATCGTAGCAATATATTTGTGCTTTGAGAGGCATTAATTACATTTTTAATTAGATTCATATTTACGTCTTTACTCACGCTTTTAGTCTACTATACTTGCTATGCAATTTACTACCTTAAAGCTTCACACTAAGGATCATTAGATTACCTAACACGTATTTATTTGTTTGCAAATATAAGATCAAAACATAATATTATTATATCTATCTAATGTCTGCTTGATAGCACGTACGAAATTGGAAATAATTGTGTCTCCGATTTCATGTACCTACATTTACTTCTGAGAAATCAAAAATATTCTGAAAATCGAATCCTCAACATTTGTTAACTCTAGAATTAGGGGAGTTGAATACATAAAATATATTTTAGTTTTAACTGCTCAGTAAATAAACCGTTTAAAAATAACGCTAAAATCACATTTTCAGTAATTCTGTTGCTTGAATAATATTTTTAATAACTGGATAAACTATAAAAAGTCTATAAAAATTTTTAGTACAATCTATATATATATAAAATGAATCCCTATTTCCCTAGGTCACGGCATCACGCCTGAACGGCTGGACCGATTGCGATGAAACTTTATTGGGTTGTTGTGCATATGCCAGGGAAGGTTTATAAACAAAAAAAACGGCCAAGTGTGTGTCGGGTAGGTGTAGGGTAGGTGTAGGGTAGTTGTAGGTGTAGAGTAGGTGTAGGGTAGTTGTAGGGTAGGTGTAGGGTAGTTGTAGGTGTAGGGTAGGTGTAGGGTAGGTGTAGGGTAGTTTTAGGGTAGGTGTAGGGTAGTTGTAGGTGTAGGGTAGGTGTAGGGTAGGTGTAGGGTAGGTGTAGGGTAGTTGTAGGGTAGGTGTAGGGTAGTTGTAGGTGTAGGGTAGGTGTAGGGTAGGTGTAGGGTAGGTGTAGGGTAGGTGTAGGGTAGGTGTAGGGTAGGTGTAGGGTAGGTGTAGGGTAGGTGTACGGTAGTTGTTGGGTAGGTGTAGGGTAGGGAAAATGGCAGAACAACGTCTGCCGGGTCAGCTAGTATTTCATATAAAGCACGCGTTTTGACGTTTGATAAAGAGTTATTCATTTGACTAGTTGGAAAGTCGCGGATTCATTATTATGAAGGTTACCATTTTCTGCTTATACTGTATGGCAAGCTTCAGCCGTCCCAAAGTCTGTCGTTCTCCCGGTTCCCAGCAGTCTATGTCCCAGGGGTTGTAGTTCAGCATGATCTCCAGCTCTTTAGATGTCCTGGTGTGGTCTAAGAGGGAGGTCGCGAACTCCTGGCATTGCTGCCGTAAAGCCTGGTAAAGAAGGATTGCAATAAATAAATATAGACCGATCTTGGACGTTGTCGCAGTCGCAAACATTTTGTTTATGGTCGGAAGTTGTGTGGTGCCCAAGACAGAATCGACCTTCCCATTTCAGCCCTTAGGTGTCGTATGAGATGAAAGTAAAGATGAGGAATTTTTTTCACGATTTTGATGTTGGTGCGATAGAAAAATATTCTCAGTTTTATTATACAAGGTGTTACAAAACTAAAAATAAACATTTAAAACTTTTAAGGAAGTTGTTTAGACCATCAAACGGAACAACTTTCACTATATGACCAACCAACATGGACATCGCGAAAAAAAAAATGTGCTGTCCCATACATTTATAGGCTGAAGAAAAATTGGTTTTGATATTATTAAAGTCTGCAAATTATTAATATATTATTAGGTATATCATGTAGAGTTATACTCCAAAAAAATATAAAAAACTAGAACTTGCTTTAGATAATAGTTCGTAACCTGGTTCGCCGATATCTAACATTTATAACAACTGTATAATATGAAGCTAACAACACATAATGACAGTTGAAACCAGAAATATTCAATTTTAGATCAATATTAATATGAGATAATGAGAATACCTAAAGTGTCTTTACCATAAGTTCGAAAGTGTTATAACAATTTATAAATATGTATATTAACATGTACCCGATATACAACGTGTTAATGAATTAACGCAAATCTAGAAAGTAGTTTGTTAAGAATGGACCGCAGAATCGAATTATCATATTTTCAACATGGGTAATTTTTTTCAAAATTTTTAAATAATTTGATCGTAAAATTTAAAATTTACTGAACTCGATCTCAACCCACCGCACAGGCACACTCACCTACTTACTACCAAAACAGGATTCTTAAAATGTATCCACGAGCACGCTAGCGCTTTCATTCAATGCTGAAATGATAACAAATCATTTTTGCCTGAAAACTTAAAATGCGAATAACTTTAAATTTTAACTATCAAAATAATGAAATTATTGTTTCATTCTAATTATTTTGTTATAAATCAGTTGGGGTGTATGAGGTTTTGCGCTTATTCATTAACACGTTGTATATTGTTGACACATCATCAACTCTAATATTATTATAACTAAGATGTTATTTTACGGCTTCTACGCCCGGACTATTAGCTCGAGTAGATTTGTAGTTCAGTATGGAACACGAGATTTTTTTTTCGCGATTCCGATATTGGTCTGATAGTGAAACTCGTCCAGTTTGATGGTCTAAGCCACCCCTCTAAATGTTTATTTATATTTTTGTAACACCTTATATTGTTAATTGGTAGGTGTAGCAAATTTTCTGACCACTCCGTAAATAATTATGGTCATGAGTTTATCTAGGAAATAGATCAACGGATCTGACCTATAGGAAAACTGATTTTTACAGATTAGCCCCTAGGTTCCTAGGATCGATATTAATATGGGTTTGTATTAAAATTGTTTGATCTAAAATAAGTACATTGTACCTATGAAACTAGAATACAAGCTAGGTCCGTAAGGGTCATACTTTGGGGTTATACCCTTGTGTGATGAATCAATCGACCATGGCTGCACGTGAAGGTTTGCCAGCTAAGCTATTGGGTAGTCAGTAGAATCCGATTTGCATTTAAACTCTAGAGACTTTGTTAATCTAGGTTTGACCAACTTTGTTGCATTATACAGGATCCTTCTTAAGCTGACAGTTTTTAAGGGGATGACCAGACCATCAAACTGGACAACTTTCTCTATGGGACCAACATCGAAATCACGAAAAAAAAAACAGCTATCGCATACATTTGACTCGAGTAGGTTTGCAGAACAGCTGATTTTTTTGGTGCCATATAGAAAGTTGTTTAGTTTGACGGTTTGATCCTTAAAAAAGTGGCAGCATAGTAAGAAGGCCTACATTATTGTTTTAGTTTTTCTCATAAATAAAACGTTTAAACAAAATTAATAACTATTAAAATGTAGGTACTCTGTTTGCAGACCTACTGATACTTTGTGTACCTATTAGGGTATTAGTACCTATACTAAGTAGATTGAAATAAATATTCTGAAGATCGAAATTAAGTATCATAATTGTTTTGATTAGAAAGAAAGTTTCTCAATCAATGATCTTTTCCGAAAAGGACAAGTGAGTAGCACCCTCAATCGACGGATGTGCATGAAAAGATGTATGAATGTGCATGAGGCTAAAGAGGTGTGCCAGAGTCGTAGCGTGTGGCGGTCCGTGGTCTCTGCCTACCCCCATGGGACAATGGCGTGAGCTTATGTATGCATGTATGTAGAAAGTTTCTTAAACTGTTTAACTGATTTTTCAAGAATTCTTTTAAGTAGCATACGAATCAAATTTAAAGAAAGTTGTTATTGTAGGCGACTGCCAGTTTCCTGATGTGTATACAGAGTGTAACAAAAGACCCTAGTAATATTTAATTTGGTGGATTAGAACATCTAACTGTACCACTACGTAACAGCTGAACAGAGAGCTCGTGACGAAGTGGGAGTCACCGTGGATGATGTCATGGAGATCAGGCAGGACATATCCACGTTGGGATACGAGTTGATTTATATGGAGCCATAATGTATGGGACATTTGAGTAGAGTAGAATTGCAATTTTGTATGGAACAGCAGATTTTTTGTCGCGATTTCGATGATTGTCCCGTAGAGAAAGGTTTTTAGTTTGATGGTCTGATCATCCCCTTAAAAACTGTCAGCTTATTAAGAAGGACCCTGTAAACAAGAACTACAACAGGGTGTTAGGGACAACCAGGTAAATACTGAAACCTTTTTCGCAATTCCGAAGGTTGTCTCCATAGTGAATGTTGTTCAGTTAGATGGTCTGAATACGGCGTTTCAGTAGTTGTATGTCCCTTAAACCCTTTATAGTGCGCTATATATACATGCAAACGAAGAGTAAACGAGATAACAAGTAACTACTACGGGTAGTTCAAGATATTTCTAACCGAACTCATGAGCATTATTCCCAATACTCGTAAAAGTAGATTTCGTCAATAGATTTCGTCCTTACGGAAACCTTACCTTATATTCAACCCTGAACTCTGTTTCCATCCGACTCAACCTCCCCAGCTCCCAGGAGAGTTGGAAGGCAGTGAGGAGAGGATCGGCCGACGAGAGGGCGATCAGAGATGGTGACGTCAGAGCTCTGTACGCGTTGATGCGAGCTTGGGAGTGACGGAGCGAATCCTCTTGAGATGACTTGACGCACTCGTCGCAGCCGCATCTGATGGAGAGGAGTTTTTTAGTTGTTGTTTTTGTAGTTGTAAAGGAAAATTAAAAAGGAGAATTCCTAATTAAAGTAATGAAGGCCGTCCTGCCTTGCTTTTTCTTCTGGCTACGCGCATTGTTATCAACACAAGCTATTGATTCCAATAATGGGTCAAGGGAATATAATTTTAAATGTGATCCAAGGGCGAATACTGTGTTGTTAACTTTAAAAGGAGTAAATTATTCAAACCATATCCATTTCTTCCACCCTAATGGGTGGGTGTTAAGGTTAAGTTCCTCATTAGAAGAACTTGTGAAGAAATCAGCTGCTGATCGTTACACAAAAGTATAATAGTCGACTGTGGGATTGGGTAAATATAATATTCCAAAAGGCAACACTCATGAAAAATTGCTGGCCAATAATAATTTCTGATAAGTGGCTTCAGTGTACGTCTTCGTATACACCTGAGGCTCAGCTCTATGTATCCGAAAAACGAACGCATTTTTCACATATTTACCGACTAAGACTATAAATATATATAAATAAAAGGTTGATAACGAAAAGACCTGTACCTACTTGACGTCGTGTGGTATAGGAAGGGAAGCGCCTCTGTCCAGGAGGATCTTCAGGATTTCGTAGTGGTTCCTGTGAGCTGCTAGGATGAGGGGGGTGATGTCAGGCGTGAAGGTCGCAGCTGATGAGTCCACTGACTCCCAACTCTGGAAGAATTAAGATTATTAGAAGCTTACTTTTTAGGATTCCGTGCTCAAAACGTGTTACCACCCTTTGTGGGTCATGGCCTCATCAACGATCTTCTATTCCACTCCTACCGTCTCTGGCCTACCTTCTCAAAGATATTTTCTTGACAATACTCCTTAAATCTTCCTAAATACCATTCTTCCACCGCTTCCTGGATCTTCCTCTGGGTCTTTTCTGTTGCGGGCTCCTCTTCGAGATTGTTTTGAGAGCTCGGGTGTTGTCCAGACTTTTCATGAGGCCTGCCCATCTAAGACTTTGTGACTTGCGGAACCTGATTACTACTACTAATCTGACTATAGTCTATCTTATAAATATAGCCATAGCTTCAAAGTTATGAAAATTTCTCGTAGTTGATTTCGACTGCAATGACTTTTTTACAGAAGCAGACATATCAGGCTTCAATACCGTATATTACAAATGTTAATACTTACGTAAGGTTCACCAGGAATGTGATGTTCTTCTTCCCACTGGAGAAGGATTTCAACTGCTTCTACGTATTCTTCTTTGATAGCGTGGAGAAGTGCATCCTGGAGAAAGAGAATATATTAGAATACAGCTCTTAAAATGCCACAGGCGGCACTTTACTAAGGGCGGCAAATTCGCTCAATCAAGCTAGGTATTCTTGATTGAGCTTTGTCTATAACCAATTCGTAGAGCAGAAATAGTAGAGCTCGCTTCGCTTGCTCTAAGTTTCTATTTTATTTACTGTACATACACGTAATCCTAAAGAGTTCTGACCACAACAGCTAAGGCCCAGTATAAGAAAGAGTACCTATCTATTTGGCTTAGATATAGTGTAAAAACTTCAATCGATCCATAGCTTTTACTTAGGTTACTTAGCACATATTTTGGACGTTCAGAGCTCTGCTGGCTCCAACCGATTCGTATTGAGGAGAAAAGTTGAGTTCGCTTCGTTCGCTTCTATTTTATAGAATAGATAAATCAAAAGATGTCTGACGACAACCCGAATAGTTGTGCTAAAAATTTCGAACTCGCTTCGCTCGGTCCTTTAATTTTATATAAGTCTTTTTATAAAGATAACGGGGGCGGCAAAATCGGTCTGAGCCCCGGGCGGCAGAAACCCGCGCTAAGTTACTGATCACATATACCTACTACCAGATGTTTTTCTCCGTAAAAATATATTTACGCCAGCGAGACTTTAACTTGGTTAAGTAATCAAGGAAGAGTTTAAAAAAGTAAGTCATAACCAAGGAAGAGGTGTTGAAGAAATATAAAAGTGCAACTCCCGAGCTGAGCTGGAAGTAACACAATTATCTCATTAGCTCCCGGTCCCGTGGCTGATATAAAATAGACAGGTGCAACCATATCTTGGTCGAAGATGGTTCCTAATTTCATAAGTGGAGCAGGTTATAAAATTTATAAGAGAGTTAACTTATTTATTTACAAATTTTATTGTGAATGTTAATATCAACGATACAAATGACAACACCAATCACGTTAGGTACCTACTAATTTCTTTTTGGCGTTTATTAAAAAAATGTACCGCATACTTTTGTAGATGAGTAATTCTACGGTTACCTCGTGTTTTCGTGACGAATTTTTTCTATTTACTTAAATGTTCTTAATTGCACGGTCAATACCATATTAAGGTAAACACATATTACGATGGGCCGCATCGCAGCGGAAGATGCTTAATTCGCACACTGATCGCAATGCATTGACGGATTTTGACGGAATGATGGACAGAAATCCGCCGCGCAAAAATGCGACCTGTAGTATGCGTTAGTTCGGAATATTGTATAGAAGCGATTTGATGCGCTGCGGCCCACCCCGATGCAGCGCACCCTAATATGCGCTTACCTTTTAACGTTCTTGCCAATTGGTGTCTCGGAATGCATAACCTCATGACAAGGGATAAGTTAAGGTTTTCATAGGCCGATTGTACACTTTTGGAATCGAATTTATCCGAAAATATGAAAACGACAAATCCCCTATTCGTTGACATTTACCAGTAAAGAACGTAAAGAAGTTAGTTATGGAAATATACGGTAGGCGCGATCACGCAAACTATAGGCAAAATGATTTCCCTAAGGACGAAAAAGATATCTATAAAAGACGTATTTTTTGTTACCTATTTTTCTTCATCGAACATTCATCTTTGTTTAGCTGGATGGAATCGAGGGAGGAGCTTTTTAAAAATGCATAAAGTGTCGCCTGCTTTTTGGTATTTGATTTGTATTTATGGATTTTAAATTTTGTTTCTTTTGGCAACAAAAAGCTAACGTTGTTCGTTCTGCAGATTTTTTTTCCTATTTCAATGTTGGTCCCATAGTAAAAGTTGTTCAGTTTCATAGTCTGCAGCACCCCCTAAAGTATGTAACGCATTTTATTTTACACCCTGTATAGTTGTGAACATAATTATACCGCTATGAGCGTTATTGTAGTCTGAAATAATATGTGTTTTTTTACAATTTTTATTAAAATTTTAATGCATTACAAACCTTAAATTTCCTGCAAAATGGGACACACGCTCCTACAAAATTTTGTGAAACTGGAAACTCAATGTACCTATGCCAAAATTTTTGTGCAGGAGATCGGGCGGGGCGGTGAGAGCTAAAGGTGGCGACCTGCGCTCTGGTGCTTTTTTGGTGCAAAGGTTGTCTCTGACCGTCCAAAGTGGAAATGCCGCTAGTGTCATGAGGACCATGGAGCCGGGGTTGCGTGGGGCTGGGCCTTTGAGTGTGCGTTAGTCTTTACGGTGACGAAGCGTGTAGCAGATTTAGAGTGTATAAGCTTAAGTTTTGACGAAGCATGTTGCTGATTGGGATCCTGTTTATTTATTTTTTGTTTAACTTTTGACGAAGCGTGTTGCAGATTTGAAGTTTGTATTTTCTTATATCTAATTAATAAACGAGTTTGTTTTATGTACCTATTACATACATAAGTGTGTAGTTTAAAAAACAACATAAGGAAACCTTATTTTGAAATTCATTCGAAATAGAGCTCTTCCGTCAACGTGTCTGTAGTCTAGAGCAGGAATCCCCCGGGACAGATTTAAAGTCTGCAATATCACTACGAGTGCGAGGGACACGTAATGTGGACGTACTTAGGAATCAACACATGGTTTTGACCCCCCAAGGAATCATAATCATAACTATTATAACCTACTAGCGACACATAGGTAAACCTTTCGGATTATATTTTTCTTTATGACTGTTTCTCTTGTGGGTTTCTAGGGGATCGATAGATATGGCGCTACGGTCTGCGCGAATAAAGGTCAAAATTTCAAAAAGTGTGTCTTTTCTACACTAATATTATAAAGAGGAAAGATTTGTACCTATTTTTGTATGTTTGTATGTTTGTAATGAATAGGCTCAAAAAGTACTGGGCCGATTTAAAAAATTCTTTCACCAATAGAATGCTA
The DNA here is from genome assembly GCA_963924505.1 of Agonopterix alstromeriana. Lineage (NCBI taxonomy): Eukaryota > Metazoa > Arthropoda > Insecta > Lepidoptera > Depressariidae > Agonopterix > Agonopterix alstromeriana. The sequence continues at coordinate 11,116,309 of OZ004680.1, read as the reverse complement.
CATTCTTCCAATTTAATATAGGCTACATTTCATTTTGAAAAAAATTGGGGATCCTTGGTAAAATTTGAACAATGTAACCGAAGGTGTAGAAAAATGAGTCTTCAAATTTATTTGTCTACCCCGTGCGAAGCCGGGACGGGCTGCTAGTAAATAATAAAGAGGGAAAAGATGATTAAAAGATGAGAATATTTCATTATTTACGAATAATCGAAAATTTGAAACTGTCTACGTCTGACATGGTTGTATGGGCTCAATCTTGTGGCCTTTAAAAAAAAGGTAGGCAGAGTCTTGACATGATTGTGACGGGATTCCGCGAACGTCTCTATGGAGCGATAAACATGCCATCTGCCGAGTTAGGCACAAAATTTAAAAAAGAAAATAAAATCTCTCATTGACCCCCCTTAAGTCCTGATTACGTAACTGTTTATACCTACAATCCACGTGAAATAAAATTGTTATTGTCAATCCGTTGAAACGTTGCTCTAAAATAAAAACAAAGTACTTACCTATAGGTACTGTTAGGACCCGTTATGAATTTAACATGGTTTCTTTTTGGAATGACCTTAAATTTTTTTTCTGTACGCTGAAGACTGAATTTTAGTTGCGAAGCCTTTATATTCGTTTTTTATAAAATGAAATTCACGTAAATAATTGAGATGTCTTGACTAGTCGCTTAGTTCGTTGTTCATACTAATTTGTGATTTGACCCAATGTTCGTTGTTGAACAAATAAATGTACGAATTTTAGTAATACAAAATGTACGAATGTAAGTAAAAATTCCGACTTTGGGGAAAAGAAAAGCTTTCGACGAATAATGCCCTAAAACAAAACCAATAATAGTCTTTAACTCATAGCGACACACTTTCAAAATGACTTAATCGCAAACTGACCTAATCGCGAATTGACCCAAACTTAGGCCGGTCATATCTGTCGGACGGGCAAGAAAAGATGGACAAGAACATAATTATGAACATTAAAATATAGGTCAGTGGCAAGAACTGTCACGCCATGGGAAATGTTAGCAATAAGTAAGATATTGTAAGTAATAAGATACATGACATAATTTAAATTTTAGATTTCCTATATAATTTTATCTTTTACATTGATCACTGTATCGAATCAATTTTTATATCATTACAATTTTGAAGTTCATAAAGTGTATTAACAATTTAAACATTGATCTCCTAATTAACTAAAAGTCAAAAGTAGATATAGCTGTGACAAATCTTAACTATTATATAAAACTGTAACAGAAGTGTGTCTATATATTGAAGATATTTACAAAAACAATATTTTATAAGATATTTAAGATATTTCCGATATGGTTTTTAGATGTCCCTGACTCCAAATCAACCTCTTTTGGAATTTTTGTTTGTCTGTTTGTGGGTTTGTTTGTTGTGAGCATCACTCAAAAACTACTGAACCACTTTTCATGAAACTTTTTTGTTTGATAGCTTATGATCCGACTTAAAATCTGGTTTAAAATTTGTGCGCACGAAGTCGCGGGCTAACTCTAGTAAAATTATAAATTATAATTATTATACATCCAAAGATTTTTAGTCTCGACTCGAGGTCGGTTGTTTTGAACGAGGTACGGGCTTCAAGCCTGGCTCTGGTATGTGATGATTAAAGTGAATGAGGGTCGTGTGTGTCTCTTTGTGTGTTTGGTTCGTGATTATGTGTTGCGTGTGGAAGTGTGGGGTGAGTTCTATGTGATAGTTTGTAGATTAAGATCTCAATTATTTCGAAGTGTAAGAGAAGTGAGATTTATCAAGCAGAGAACTATAGAGCAAGTGTCAATTATATATGAGGGTCGTGTGTGTCTCTTTGTATGTTGTGGTTCGTGATTATGTGTTGCGTGTGGAAGTGTGGGGTGAGTTCTATGTGATAGTTTGTAGATTAAGATCTCAATTATTTCGAAGTGTAAGAGAAGTGAGATTTATCAAGCAGAGAACTATAGAGCAAGTGTCAATTATATATGAGGGTCGTGTGTGTCTCTTTGTATGTTGTGGTTCGTGATTATGTGTTGCGTGTGGAAGTGTGGGGTGAGTTCTATGTGATAGTTTGTAGATTAAGATCTCAATTATTTCGAAGTGTAAGAGAAGTGGGATTTATCAAGCAGAGAACTGAGCAAGTGTCAATTATTATTTATTTATTATTATTACATAGGTTACAGTGAACACTTATAACAAAGAATGTAGGGCCTTGCACCATAGAACCATGTCACAGCAAACTACATTTTTGCAGTCATGTTTTACAGAAGCGTTAATACAGGTGATCGTGACAAAGTTGTATGGTGGCCTACATTTCAAATTGGTTTACTGCGTGATGATGTTCAACGCTAGGAAAAAGTACAGGAGCACGAGTAAAGAGTTGTAAGTAAGTTATTCTGATGTAAGTAGTTTTCCTGTAAAACATTTTATGAACTTTACATTTCCCATTTCGTATTTCAAGAAAGTTTTATAGTTTGCTGCCACTACTTACCTACTTGTGATGGAGATTTATGAAAATGTATTTTAAGAAGTCCCGTATTGTCAAAATTTACATTATTAATATTCTTTACGAGCTTTTATTCGCGACTTGCTCCGCACAAATTATATACCAGACCCTCTAGCATGATTTCTCTACTTGCGCGCGACTCGGCCTTTTCCCATACTACAAGTCGCTCTCCGAAATGCGCGGGAACATGTTATTTTCTATGCAGCGAAGGCGCGTCGCGCACGTGTAGAGAAATCATAATATACGTGCAGATTTTAAAACGAATCATAAGCTTTTAAAAAAAAAAAGTTTCATCAAAATCGGTTCAATAGTTTTTGCATGATCCTCGAACAAACAAACAAGCAGACCGACAAAAAATCCAAAAATTGTTACACCTAAAACTTTATCGTGACTTTTTCTTTTTACTTGACTGCGACAGAAGGAGGGTAATGTTTGAATGTCTACACCCCTATACAGCCTAAACGGCTTGATGGAACGTATGAGGTGTCTCTAGATTCGTAAAAATCGTGAGAGTGAGTGACATAGGGTATATTATTTTAAGATAGCGTCTACGAATTAAAAAAGAGAGGGGGAATAAAACTTTTTTTTTTTGTAAAAAAATATTGGTATCAAATGAAATCTAGTGAATAGTAGATTCAAAATATAAATGTTTTTGTACTTTTATGCTACCATTTTTATGTCACCATTATTAAGACAAACAAAAAACCCGACTGCATGACAAATTATTAACTGAAACGTAAAAAACAAGCTGTATAATTATTAATTAGCTATCACAACTTTGATTGTGCAAACATAATTTGAATGTTATTAGGCAGGTATCGCCAACAGGGACAAAGAAAAATGACAAAACCCATGGGTTTGTTTTTGGTTTTTGAGCCTGCAATACCTACCTAATAACATTCAAATTATGTTTGCACAAAGTTGGTATAGCTAATTATTAATTATACAACGTGTTAATGAATAAGCGCAAAACCTCATACACCCCAACTGATTTATAACAAAATAATTAGATTGAAACCATAATTTCATTATTTTGAATTTATTATTAAATACAATTTTAAAGTTATTCGCATTTTAAATTTGAGCCTAAATTGATTTGTTATCATTTCAGCAATAAATGAAAGCGCTAACGTGCTCATGGATACATTTTAAGAATCCTGTTTTGGTAGTAAGTAGGATGAGAGTGCGCGAGCGGTGGATTGAAATCGAGTTCAGTAAATTTTAAATTTTACAAACAAATTATTTATTATTTTGAAAAAAATTACCTATGTTGAAAACATGATAATTCGATTCTGCTCTCGATTCTAAACAAACTACTTTCTAGTTTTGCGTTAATTCATTAACACGTTGTAGGGCTTGTTTTTGTCTTTTCAGTTTTGTCATAGTTAAGATTAAATCAAGAAGTTACATGCAACGGTTACCAAAGCAAATGTTTATAGAATCTCTTCGCCTCAATAATTGTATCAAACAATTGTCTGATCGAATCCAATGAAAATCGAAGAATCATCATTATTTTGAATTTGAACTTATCCAGACATTTTAAAAAAAAATATCACTTCAAGTCTACTTCTAATGCTCTTCAATGAATTAAGTCTATTCAATATTTTACAATCATTCCCGATTCGTATCAAGCTGAATTGCACTTTACTTTAAGCACTTATGGACATTTTCGTATACTAAATTTTATTTTACTACTTATAATTTTATAGTTTTTTTGCAATTTCAGGCTTGCTCCCATAGTAATCGTTATTAAGTTTGTTAGTCTAAACCACCCCTAAAAATGTGTCCACCCATTTCAATATCACTCTGTATATGGTCATTGTACAGGGTGTAAGGGACAGCGCTCTGCAAACTGAAACGGGGAACCCAGACCATCAAACTGAACATCTTTCACTATGGAGCCTACCTCTGGAAACGCGGTAAAAAATCATCTGTTTCATACAAAACTGCTGTACCTACCTGGCTCAAACATAATTATGGGACAGCAGATTTTTTTTCGCGTTTCCTGAGTTAGGCTCCATAGTGAAAGTTGTTCATTTTGATGGTCTGAGTTCACAATTTAAGTGTGCAGTTACATCCTGTATTATTATGAAATCTTATTAGAGAAATGTATATATCCTACCTTAACCCGGATCCCAGCGCCAAGCAGAAGTTTGATCAGCTCAATGTTCTCGTTCTCAATGGCAGCTATGAGTGCTGATCGATTGAGAGGATCCACGCAGTTGATGTCCAGATTATCTGGGTCTTCTGCATACTGCTCTATGAGCCTGGGGATAGAAGAATATGAAGTAGATGGTACATAATTCTTGAAGCCGTCAAGAAAGTTCGTGATGCGTGTTTTCGAGTTATCATCTAAGTACTAAAAGTCCTTTAACTTGTTTCAATTACCAACCTTTTTTTATCGTCAAGTCGGTTTTGTTTTGTCTCGATACTATCGTAGCTTCAACGTTCAACGTTACGTATCGAATGCATCAAACTAAAGACTGCTTCGTCGACTAAAGTGTCAGACCTCGTTACTCCATTGGATCAAATTTTACAGGAGGCACAAAAATCGTCACCACTAACAATGGCACCCCAGAGTTACGTGGTTTTCTATTTATCATTTAAAATGGTAACGGCTTTTTAAAAGGATTTAAGAGTTGTGCCATGGATGCATTCAGAAATTAGTAATAAAATTGTATAAAATGTAATTTGAAAAAAAAAATTGAGTTACCAGGTTTGACACTTTAGCCAACGGCTTGTTCTTGAGAAAAAAATTGTCGAAGTATGACCTTTCCATATTCTTTGCTGTTTGAAAAATTGCTCCGGCAATTTGTGTCTTTCTGTTTATCTTATTTTTGTTAATTCTATGTTTTTTGTGTGCAAATAAAGGATATTTATGTAATATGATACAGTAAGTAGCTCTACAGTTTATGTATCTCTAGTATAGTGGCACTCTTTAACGCTAGTTTGTAGTTGGTGCAATATTTTTGGCCCACATAGAAAGGAGTACGATTCCTTTCTGTGTTAAAACACACTACAGCAACGAATTACGATTACGAAGGTTTTAACCTTATAAGTAGTTTATTTTTATGTAGTCACATTATTTAGGAGAGTTTAGAGAGAGAAGTTCCTAAGAAATTGTTTTGCAGTTTCTTAGGATATCATCATCGTCCACGACGAGCTATCAACATTTTTTTTTAAGCAAAGTTGTACTGTACCTAGACCCTGATTAATCCAGATCACAATACATTGGTGTGATAACACACACAAACGCGTTTTACTCATAAATAGGATTAACAAAGCCGTTGTAGTGATTCCGACCGCTCGGTACTTAGCGACATATACTGAAGCCTCCGCCGAAACTAGATCAGACTTTAGATAGTATTAGGTGAACTTGTGGCGAGGTCATGTCACCCTGGTACTTTTGACATGGATATGTGATAGATTTTTCAGTAATAAAAACCGGCCAAGTGCGAATCGGGCTACTCGCGCACCGAGGGTTCCGTACCAAACCATCACACAAAATACTAACTTACAAAAAAAAAAATTCCGGGACCTTTAGCGCGAGACCGACTCATACTTGTAGTTTTTATTATTTGTTGATATATTGTAGAGTTTGTTCTATAATCATACCAAGTTTGACGCTTGTATGTATTACCTTTTTTACGATAGAGCGAGAAGAAAAAACATTGATAAAAACTAGTTTTTTGTATGAGGAGGATGAGGAAATTTTTATTATTTGTTAGTAAATCTGCCATAATGACGAACATTCTGTGAAAATTTCAACTGTCTACCTATTACGGTTCAAAAGTTACAGCCCTAAATAGGTAGGACGGATAGATGGTCGGAAGGACGGACAACGTAGGCTTAGCAATAGGGTCCCGTTTTCACTTTTTGGGTACGGACCCTAAAAATCGGTCGAATGTGAGCCGAACTTACGCAATTAGAGTAATGTACCTATTGAAAGAAACACGGTTTTCGTTTCTATCTTTGCTTTATAGCTAACTACCAGAAAAATAAACGAAAAATGATATGGACAGCCGTGTTAATTTACATTCAATCACCTTATTTTGAGGCCTAGGCTAATCATTATTTACCAACACTTCATCCTGTTGGCATGGAAAGTCGGCCAAGTTTGTTGATCATGATTGAATAAATTGAAAATTACGTTAGAAAATATCTCTATTTGTCTCGAGGCAAAATTATATTGAATCCTCTTTTTATCGAATCACTTTTTATCTATGAAAATCAATGTAAAACTTTAAAGTACGGAACATTTTAGAAAAACGTCATTATGCGTTTAAGAAAATTATTGGTTTTAGGGCATTATACGTCGAGAGCGAGTTAACGATATTAAGGATCTGTTTCATCACTTCTTAGTAAGTTCTTGTCAGCTTATCTGACAGATCATTTCACATATCTTTCATACAAACTTACTATTAAGAAGTGTTGAAACAGGTTCTAAGAGTTCGTTATTTAGAGAGTTATTTAAGAGGTAGTTACGAGTATTTATTAATCAAAATATGAGTGAATTAAGAATTATACTGTAGGATTTTACAGCAGGAAAATATGCTATCCACGAAAGGTGGCAAGAAGAAGTGGGTAATTGTCCATCATTCTTTCATTTAGAAGTGAGCTATACTCTACCAAGCAGACTCAGTCCTTATTGGTTGATAAAATAAATGTCTATTGTTTTCCTAAACTACAAAAACTAACTGAGATTATCTAATACCTAGTTACTACCTGACCTAATAACAGAGCCTTAGATAACAAAACTATCATAATATTTACGACGAAAGTTAAAGTAAAATTATGCCCGTAAAATGTCGAACAAAAAGTTGTAGGTAGGTATATTATCAGTAGCTTAAGGGACCAACTAACTACCCACGAGTTTTTTTGGACTTCTTGTGCGTTGGCACCGCATTTCCGGCAGTGTCAAGCGGTTTGAGGGAGTATCTATCCAATCTCGAGGATTGTTTTTGAGTAAGAACACAACTGAGAAGGATTGCGGAGCCTCGTGGCAGGCTGGGACGCGAACCGCGCAAACACAACGCGAAAGACAAGTGTTCGGGGCAAACCCTGCAACGTGACTCCACCCACGAGTTTTATAGGTTGTTATTATTTATGACAAAAACATCTTTATCCGTACTACATTATAACCGTCGAATCCAACTCGGCTGGGCAGCGTTCGGGAAGCTACGTAGTATCTTCGTCTTAGAATGAAAGTGTTCGACTAGTGTGTGCTATTAGTGATGACATATGGAACAGAGACGCGGTCACTCACTCAAGGCCTCATAAAAAAGTTGAGGGTCACCCAAAGGGCAATGGAGAATGACTCGGAGTTTCCCTACGAGATCGAATCAGAAATGAAGAGATCCGCAGAAGAACCAGAGTAGTATCTGGTAACTTATTATAATACCGTATACTTTTCCCCATGAAAGATGTGTTGACCTTACTGAGTCGAAAATGTATGTCCTGTCACTCAGCAAACAAGAACTAGCTCGCACTGACAATTGGCCTATTCTTGTCAGTGCGAGCCAGTTCTTATGAAGTGTTCAGTGTGTGCTGTCGTTGTCGGTTCAGTCTGTGCCTACCATCGTGGAGAGGGTACATGGCGTTAGGTAGTCCATTAATAGACTTCATGCACATTGTGCATTATTAGGGTTCCGAACCCAAAGGGTGAAAACGGGACTCTATTACTAAGCCTACGTTGTCCGTCCATCCGTCCGTCTGTCTATCTGTCTGTCTTACCTATTTAGGGCTGTAACTTGTGAACCGTTATTACGGTTAGCTATTATTGAAATTTTCACAGAATATGAGTTTTTATGGCGGATTTGCTGACAAATAATAAAAACGTCTAAAAGTAATATATTATGTAATTGTATTTTTCTATTCTTGGTGTGCAAATAAAGAATATTTATCTTTATCTTATCTTAAGGGGGGGTCCTCATACAAGTAACTAGTTTTTATCAACGTTTTTTCTTCTCGCTCTATCGCAAAAATGGTCATACTTCCAAGCGTCAAACTTGGCGTGGTTATAGAGCAAACTCTACAGTATAACAACAAATAATGAAAACCGGCCAAGTGTGAGTCGGTCTCGCACTAAAGGTCCCAGAGAAAACCAAACTTTTATAAGTTTATATGTTGTGTGGTGGTGTGGCACGGAACCCTCGCTGCGCGAGTTGCCGGACTCGCACTTGACCGGTTTTATTTTTAGAGCAGTCGTTCACCGTTTGAGAGCAGTCGGTATTACGGACATACGGCATACTTAAATACATATTAAAAGCTATTATTCAGACGAATCGTTAACAAGAACCTTAATAACACCAAAATTAGTTTTATTCGACTGAATGGCTACACAATCGGAAAGGCTGAGGTGTTCCCTACAGAATAAAATATTACTATCATAAAGTTGTAAAATGGTCGTGTAATGACTTTATGTAGGGTTTGGAATAATGTAGGTACAAATTAGGTGGTACTAAAATGAAATCAGATGTGAATGATGTAGGTGAACAATTTCAAAACTGTTGATATTATTTTAGTCGTAGTGAAACTTTTCAGTCAGTGCTAGGTAAGTACCTTAGTAATGTTGTAGTTTATGATAATTTTTGGTAGTAAATGCTAATTCGGTATGTAAAGTTTTTTTCTACTATTTTTTACTCTTTAGTTTCGTACATTAGGCGTATTTTGAACAACTAATTTCATTATTTTCGAAATCCAAGCTATAGTAAATTTCCAATAATTGTTCTAAGTTTTTCTAGTGATAACGTCATATCAGAGGCTGAATAGTTAAAACTCATTGCTTTACGTAAAATAATTCAATTCAATTCAATATTTCTTTAGTGGCATCCGATGTGTTATCACAATTCAGCCAAAGTCTCGTTATGTGGAGAGTATACGTAGGAAAATGATCAGTTGTATTAATTAAGTCTAGCGTGGCAGTTTTGCCAATGTAAGTAGTTTATAATCTCAAGTGATTGTTTTAAGGTTAAAACACAAAAGAGTTCACAAAATGGCGGAGCCACGTGCAAGCCTAACGCGCCGATACGCACGCATCCGTACTCCGCCAGACTTGCAGCGCGACTCTACGTAAAATAATAAAAAAAAAAAAGATAATAATAATAAAGTTACTCCATTGACATTGACACTTTTTTTTTATCATGTCTTTAACGGCTCTAGTCGTCTAACTAGTCCTTTTGAGCCATTCGTTATTTTTTTTTTTTTATATTCTTTATTTTGATGATAGGATGATAGATGACGATGAATCTGTGGTCGATTTCGTAAGCTCGCGCGTTGCCGCCAAAATGATCATGTCCGAGTTAACTTGGACCAAAACTTTTGTTCTGTTATCGTATTTATTTGAGATTCCTGTTACATCGGTCGCTTTACGCAACTGTTTGGTACAGAATCCGCACGAAATTATGTCACAAATATCACTAAAACCAATTTCTTACTAATTTCAAATACGACGAAGCACAGCAAGAGCAATGGCGCCAAGCAAACTTGAGTGAATCTGACATTGACACTTGAAACCAGTGCTGCCAGATGTGATTTCGGAAATTTCCTCAGATTCGAACCATGATAGTCAGTCCATAGTTATGTTGTTTTTATGATGATAAAGTTTATTAAGAAAACAATCTAAATTCTCCACTTTGATCATTTCTCCAATACGATTTCATTTCCCCGGAGATCAAATTTTTCCCCTTATTCGCAGAAAATTATCAAATGCGACAACCCTTTCGTTATATGAAGTTTTCTTTTTTTTCCCAAGGGAAACGGATTTAAACCCATTCAGCCAATCTTATGACGTCATTTAGAGGTTGAATGAATGTACGTAAAGTACTTTTATCTTTTTGTTAAATATTCACCATATTATAATTTTAAGAGTTTTAAAATAAGAAAATAAGGTTTCTAAATATAATATCTCGAAATGATTTTGGAATTAGCATAGCTTAAGTTTTACTTTACATACCGAATTCAAAGCTTATATACTTTTACAGGAATCGATTACTACCTATGAATTCTTATTATTTCATGATACGTAAAATATAAATATTAAAAAATTTGCAAATGTATCCCTTTAAGCTAAATATAGGTTTAGAATAAAGTAGGTAGTATTACCTAGTTATAAATAGTTTACTTGCTTTTTGGTATGTACCTATACACATTGTATATAGCAAGGAATTCAATTTTAATTAAACAAAATTAAGTGAGTGTCCTATGAGTGTTTTAGTTCACCGCACCATAAAATGCTTTTACATAATTAGTTTGATTACACGTAAATATTCAAATTGCAATGTTCATTGGTGTTATATTTACCACAGAACATTATAAGAGGGGTTAGAAGTGCAAAGTAGACGTGGAACGTGTCGCCATAGGTTATGCAATGATTTGCATAACACCATAAGGCGCGCGGCGTGGTGCGAGCGAGAGGGCATGAGTAATTGTAGCAGCGTGAGCGGGAAGACAAGTGGCGACAGCCGTCTCCGAAGCAAAGGCCCTACTTTGCATTTCTAACCCCTCTTATAATGTTCTGTGATATTTATCTACAGGGTCCTTCTTAATATGCTGACACTTTTTATGGGGATGATCAGACCATCAATCTGAACAACTTTCTCTATAGGACAAACTTCGAAATCGCGAAAAAAAAATCAGCTGTCCCATGCATTTAGTTCCAGTAGGTTTGCACTTTTGTATGGGATAGCAGATTTTTTTTTCGCTATTTCGATGTTGGTGCCATAGAGAAAGTTATTCAGTTTGACGGTCTGATCATCCCCTTAAAAAAATGTCAGCATATTAAGTTGGACCATATATGTTATACTTAGTACAGTACACATTCGCAGTGAGTTTAGACATGGACATTATATTAAATGATGATATATTTGCAAAAGGTTACTCCATTAATTTGATTTCTACTTTGTATTATGCTTAGTGGTGTCCTGTAATTAAAATCATGTTTCCTTTCTTACCGTTTAAATTTAGAATAATAGAAACTTCAATTCAACATAAATTTTGCTATGCAAAGCTCACTACTCGACTAAACATTCAGAAATTTTGGATGATGAAGGCGAACGCTGCTCTAAATGCATAGTTGAAATTTTGTAGTTGTAACAAAGGTTCTGATCACCCCCAAATGAAAAGGGTCGTATATAGGGTGTATCTTAATTTGCTCCCATCAAACTGAAAAACGTTCTCTATTGGACCAACAACATCGAAATCGCGAATAAAAAATCAGCTGGCCTATGCAAGGTGTAAGGAAAAGTATCATTAACCTTTAAACCAAACTCTATCAATCAAACTGAACAACTTTTACTATGGGAACAAACTTGTAAGCGCCAAAACTAATCAGCTGTTCCATACTAAACTGCATACTGCAATGCCTACTCGACTCAAACGTATGGAATAGCAGATTTTTTTTGTTCTGAAAGGTTTTCTTCCATAGTAATAGTTGTTCAGTTTGATGGGTAGAGTATGTGGTTTAAAGGTTAATGTTACTTTTCCTTACACCCTGTATAATTTGGGTAGTAAAAGTTTTTATGGAACATCTAATTTGTTTTCGTGATATCGATTATGGTCCCGTAGAGAAAGTTGTTCAGTTTGATTTATTTTGGACCCTGTATTTCTGTACTGTACAAATTGTAAAATCAAGAGTATAAACTTCATACCTCTTGACAGTAGCGTAATCTCCCCTGTCAGCATGCAGCAGGTATGTCTTCTCTTCTCTAGTGAGGGCTTTCTCGTATACATTGCGGAGATCGTTTTGGCTGTTTCTTAGGGCTTCCTGGGAGCTTCCCAGGAGCTCTTCCCGGGACCCTCGGCTCATAGTCTGGAAAAGAGTACAAGATTAATTATCTGGTCTGTTCATTGAAATGTAGTCTTCTGAACTGTCTGCGTTTTGCTGTTATTCTACCATTTGTGGTCGGAATTAGCCTGTACCACACAATGACTACTAGTACTACCGTACAGAAGAAACACATTTACACCTGTACCTTGTAGTGGGAAGTATACAGAATGTAAGTGAAATGGTAAATTCAGACCATCAAATTGAAAAACTTTCACAGTATTTGCTAGGCTGTCACTTACACACTGTATAAGGTGACAGTTTTTAAGGGGAAAAGATAAAAAACATTCTCTATACCCATAGAGACTGTTTGCAGTATGTTTGCGTACTCGATCAAAACGTATGGGACAGCAGATTTTTTTTTTTTGATCTCGATGTTAATCCCACAGAACGTTGCTTTGTTTGATGATCTGATCATCCCCTTAAGAGAAGTTTATTCCGAATGCGTAAATGCGCGCTGCATACAAACGAAGTCTGGTGATATTTTCAATAGTAATCAATTAAACTCGGTGAAATTTTGCAAGAACAATCTAGGCACAAATATCTATGCTTGTATCGTGTCCGATTTTCGTTAAAATATACAGTTTCAATGCTAGGATTAATTTAAGATTTGTATGGAAATCTTTGAGGTACTGTATCTTTAAAACTGTACATTTTAAGGAAAATCTGACACGATACAAGCATTGAGATTTTTATCTAGATTGTTTCTGCAAAATTTTATTGAGTTTAATCGGTTATTATTGAAAATATCACCAGACTTCGTTTGTATGGACCGCGCCAACAGTAATATACCCTTAAAAACCGTGAGAATATTATGAAAAGACCCTAAATAAAGACTGATAAATGAACATAGAACTAGAAATTTCTTCTTCAGTTTTTGGTAGCACTTTGTTCATAAAAATTTATACTAAAACACAAAACACCACAAGCTTTCTGATAAAGTCGTGCAATACTGATGTAACCACAGTTGCCCAGCAAAACTCTGAAGCTATACATATTTATTTCACATACGATGTCCCGTGAATCAAACCATTTTCATTCTTAGAGTGTAAATATACAAGAATTCTATTAGGGGACGTTAAATGTTGAATAGACTATACCTATTGAATTGTTATGCAAATGATATACAAATATTTGATATAAACAGTTGGAGAATACTGTTAGTTTTGAGTGCACACGTGTCTTGATTTGATTTATAAGCTATTATTCTACAGCTTTTAGAGCTAAGACCGCAATGGTTTTGTTTGAAAATATAAGAAGAAATTAGGGCTATTAGGGTTAAGAATAGTTTTCAATCTTTAAAAAACTGCTGAAAAACTATTATCTTTCGCTTTGACAATCTTCGCTTAAGTTTGGTACATACATTTTGAAAAGTTTTACTTACTACTTTTTTATTTATTTTATGTATGTATGTATGTATGTATGTATGTATGTATATGCTCACGACTATATTCCCCGAGGGGGTAGTCAGAGATGTTCTGAAATCTCAGAGCATCCACGTTTCACCAGTAGTACCGAAACTCTGTCCAGTGTGACGGGGGGTGTGCCCGTCGCCACTTATAATGGACAGTGGGTACAATACATGCCTCGAAATTGAAGCATGCATGTTTCCTCACGATGTTTTCCTTCACCGAAAAGCCAGTGGTGTTACAAATCGTACATAAATTCCGAAAAACTCATTGGTACGAGTCGGCCTGGACGGGGATCGAACCATCGCCTCCTGCACGGCAGGCAAGGTTACTCGCCAATGGACCACCACGGCTTCTATATATTTATTTTATAAGGTACCTAATTCTACAATTATTTTGCTATATTGAGTATGTATGTATTTATGTATATAATTATACTTTGTGTAAATTATAATATTATGTATCAATTAGTACACCGCCATAGCATTTATCTCATGTAAGACTTCTTCCATCCACTGGTTGTATGGAAGAAATCACTTTTAGTGATAAGGCCGCCTTTTGTACCCTTCTTGTTCGCGTATATTGTTGTTGTTTTTTGTGTATTTTGGTGTGCAAATAAAGAATATTTATCTTATCTTATCTTATAATCAAGACATAGAATTGGTTAAATCGTTCTATCGTAAATCATACTGTCGAAGATATTATGATAGTACGAATTTTATGCATAAACCAAAATAAAATGCGGTTCCTGGCATTTCAACAGCCTTCTTTCTTCCCTTTTCCTCTGCAAGCTTGTCTTTTTTTTATGGAGTATATTTATGGTATCCAACGTGTTAACGAATAAGCGCTGATTTACAACAAAATAATTAGATTGAAACAATAGTTTCGTTATTTTGATAGTTTAAATTGAAAGTTATTCGAATTTTATGTTTTAATGCAAAAATGATTTGTTATCATTTCAGCAATGAAAGAAAGCGCTAACGTGCTCATGGATACATTTTACGAATCTTCTTTAGGTAGTAAGTATGGTGAATGTGTCTGTGCGGTGGGTTCAGTAAATTTTAAATTTTACGAAACAAATTATTTAATATTTTGAAACCATGATAATTCGATTCTGTTCTCGATTCTAAACAAACTACTTTCTAGTGTTGCGTTAATTCATTAACACAATGTATATAGAGTATATAATGTCACTCAAAATAATTGTATTAAAAGGTGTCAGTCAACGAATGAAAGGACACAATTTTTTTCCTAATATAGTTCTTGTCTTTATCTGTTTTATTTATCATCTAACAACCTTTACTTTCCTTCAAACATCAAAAAATGAGGATACACGCAAGTAAGAAGTAATAATGTCCACGTAGATATTTAGGGCCCAGCTTTTGTGAAAATGATGACAAACTATAGTTCCTGAACACAATAGAGGAAATCCTACGTGATGTTGACTCACGACGTCAGTTTCCAGACGTCATAAACATAGCAAATCCGCCCTGATTCATGAGATAAATGAATTCTTTAGCTATAACCATAAGTAGTTGGAATTAGATACAGTTGCAGAATTCAATCTGTTAGCATTTCTTCAATTTTGCCGTGTAACGTTATTTACATTCTATGTACAGTAGATTCAATTTGTTTTTTGCGGTCTCTCGTTTGCTTCCACAATAAAAGTTTATCTATTTGATGTGTAGGTAGTTTTATTTGAAATGGATGCCAATGACTTCAATATCACCCTGTGTAATATTATGTCCACCGAACATCCTGCCTGAGAGTAGGCCTGTATACTACAGAAGGAATTTTATAGGCTTATCATGATGATGATCAATATTATGTTCTACTTTAGGGCACAGGCCTCGATCCATTCACAAATAAGAGAGTGGAGGATACTGCCCACGGGCCCAGTGTGTTTTCATGGAGGTTAGTTAGTGATCAACTAGTTGTCAAAAATATAAGGCTGACTGTCCACCAGAAATTGCTGAGCTGTGTGCAAGGGAAAAATACCCAATCACATTACTCAATTTTATAATGCTATGTGAAATTAAAATTACTTTTTTAAACTTTAGGTTCAACATCCCAAAACGATCTAAGAGAACCCTGAAAATCAAATTAAAGTTTTCGAATCGGACCATCACTTTCTATATCTGTGCCAAATTTAAACTTTCTATGTCAAATAGTTTCGAAGAAAATCGTATGTGGAAAACGGTCGAACACCGGAGTTGTCGGAAAGATTTTCCAATTTTGGCAAAATCGTTTGCCAACGTAAATGAAAAATGCCAAGAACGAATCACTCATCATCGTCCAATGTAACGTGTACATCGTGTTTTAGGCTTTGACTAATTATTATAAGGACTTCCCTTGCATTTCCCCTCTGCCACGGTATAAGCACAATTGATCTTGTGCAATTTTACACCACACACATTCACACACTTCAATTTTACACCTTATCACTAAACGAGACAGCCTATAATTGCGAAATAGTAACATCGAACTTAGAACGTTTGGGGTTCACACGAGACTACTTTTCATGATTTTAAACATTCAAAATTAGAATCTAATGTTAGGGGGAATAAAATTCAAAGTTGCGGATTTCATGTTACCTCGCCCCCCGCAAAAAGTGGCAGAAATGTTTGTTAGTAGAATTACACGCGTAACCAGTCCACATATAAATAGTCAAAGGTTTAGGTAATGCATTAATTTCACTACTTAAAACACTAAAATACCTAGTGATTTCCCATGCTAACTCTCGAGTACAAATCATTTAAAAAAAAAAATGTTTAACACGCTTTATTAGCTTCACCTGTATGTTTGCTACCATCGAGCTGGTCTAATGATAGAGTTACGAGGTGGATATTGGAATTCTTCAATGGCTTCTACCTAACAAACTCCTCAAGTTTGGGCTCATTTGTTTTGTTTTGACGAATCCAATGAATCGTTTGAGGACTAATTTTTAGTCAAATATAGGCTTAATATTTTGTTTTATTATTATTAGTAAAAGCGATGGAAGTATTTAGCAAATTTATATATCCTTAGAAACAAGGGTGTATATTCTGCATATACATTTAAAAAAAAGTCACGCTCATAGTCCAAGAGCAAACCACCTTTTTTAAAACTTATTTGCTTTGAATTTTCTGCGGTTTTCCCATTGTTTTCCTAATAAAGTGTAAAGTGCGGTGTTAAACCCGAACAAATGAAAAGTGTTAATTCTCTACTGAGAGTTAACGATCATAAATCACTGCGTAATGTTCTCTATAGGATTACGTATTTGTTTTCTCTTACTTTTTAGTGAGGAAAAGATTTTAAAAA
Source organism: Agonopterix alstromeriana (assembly GCA_963924505.1). Taxonomy (NCBI): domain Eukaryota; kingdom Metazoa; phylum Arthropoda; class Insecta; order Lepidoptera; family Depressariidae; genus Agonopterix; species Agonopterix alstromeriana. The sequence goes on along the minus strand of OZ004680.1, from coordinate 11,099,278 downwards.
GATTCACACTTAGGTATCTTTTACTTACGACCGTAATCCCTTTAGGGGTGGTTAAAAACAATGTTACATACGAAACCACATGGTTACAGCCCTAGGAGGGCGTGTTGTTTCTCTATGGCTACAGCACACAGGCTGCAGAATAAGCACGATAGCATAGTCGGTCGTGAACCTGCCTGCTGTGCAAGGGTCGCCGGTTCAAATCCCGTAAGGGACAAATATTTGTATGCTCAATATGAATATTTTTATTATTTAATTATTTAATTAATTTTTATTTGTACCCAAGTCATGGAATTTTGTATCTATAATAATGCATTCTAGGTATAACGTTGTCTACTTTAAATGTGACTAGATAATTTGTGTGACAATCACCAAGATATTATTTAATTATAAAAAAAAAGATTCTCACTCATTTATTATTTACTAACTAAGGAATAAGGTAACTATGAAAGTATTTAACGTTTTTAGTATTAAAGTTTTCTGAAATCCCCGCGGACTAACTCGCGGGCAAAAATTATAAAAGTGATTTAAAATACTTACTGCCATTGATTAGTTACTTAATGTTTAAACTTACCAAATTGTTAAGGTTGAAACGGACTCGAACTTTGCTGTCTTTTTTACGTCTCTTCATTTTGTTTTAATTTATTATCAACTACTATTAAACATTAGTTTCTATTCGTAAAATATTTATTATTAAAAATTTTAGTTTTCTTTAGTTGTAGATACATTTTTTGTTTTCTTTTATCATTGTCCAGCATCTTTTTAAAAGTTTTTGTGGATTCCCAAACAAACTTTTAATAAAACTCATTTTACACAGAACTATAAAATTTTATAAATACGTTGAAAACAGCTATAAAAATAGTTTTTGAAAATAGAACAGAAAAAATAACAAATGAATAACGCGATTCACTTTTTAATGTATTCTTTTAAAAGCAAAAGAGATAGTATTCGATAACTCTTAGCCATTACGATCAACGGGTGATGCAGTACTGATTTAAGATCTGCTTGGAAAGGATGGGCTATTTTTAAACTCTACTTTTTCAGCGAGCAGTCTTTTGAAAACTTTAAAGAAAACTATTGAACTTTTAATTGAACACAAGCGATATAATCTGTAGATCATTTGTTATTGTTTCCTTTTGCAAGAACCGAAGCGTTAGTTTATTTCATAACATAGCATAAAATATATAGACATTTGAGTTGAGTCAATGGTTATACTCAACTCAAATGTGTGGAATAATATTTTCAGGATTTCAAATTTTTCTCCATACAGGGTCTCAGGGTCAGCGTCTTAATATGCTGACACTTTTAAGGGGATGATCAGACCATAAAACTGAACAACTTTCTCTATTGGACCAACAACGAAATCGCGAAAAAAAAATCTGCTGCTGCATTTGGCTCGAGTAAGTTTGCAGTTTTGTATGGAAGAGTTTTTTTTTCGTGAGTTTGTGCTATAGAGAAAGTTGTTCAGTTTGACGGTCTGATCATGCTCTTAAAAAAGTATCAGCATATTAAGAAGGACCCTGTATAGTAGAGGGAAAAAAATCAGCTGTTACATACATTTGAGTCGCGTAGGCATTGCAGTTTAGTATGGAACAGCAGATTCTTGTTTGTTCCGATCGGTTTGCTTCCATAGTAAAAGTTGTTTAGTTTGATGAGTAGACTCTTTGTTTAAAAGGATGCTAATGATATCAATTTCACCCTGTATACACAAAAAAGATCATCTAAATCCATCTTTGACTATTTATATGTGGACTGGTTACGCGTGTGATTCTACTAACAAACATTTCTGCCACTTTTTGCGGGGGGCGAGGTAACATGAAATCCACAACTTTGGATTTTATTCCCCATAACTTTAGATTCTAATTTTGAATGTTAAAAATCATGAAAAGTAGTCTCGTGTGAACCCCAAACGTTCTAAGTTCGAAGTTATTATTTCGCAATTATAGGCTGTCTCGTTTAGTGATAAGGTGTAAAATTGAATGTAAATGCACAAGATCAATTGTGCTTATACCGTGGCAGAGGGGAAATACTATCGCAAGGCTAGTCCTTATAATAATTAGTCAAAGAAATCCATTGATAGCTTTTATAGAACTCTAAATCCGATAATTCTTCACTCATCACCATTAAATCCATCACAAAACGCTAAAGTAAATTGTAAACTAAACTGTAATAAAATTACGTCATTATTACACTATAGTTTACAGTTAGCGAGGCGCCATACGTTTGTGCTATACAAACACTTCTCCCGGCCCGTCTGGATCAAACGATGTCTGAATCACCATGTGCTCGTTGGCTATGCACTGTACCTATACAGGGTGTAAGGAAAAGTATTATTAACCTTTAAACCCTTAGACGAATTATATACGGACCCGCCTCGCCTTAGCATTTCCCCTCTGCCAACGCGACTAAACGCGACAGCCTATAATTGCGGAACAATAATTTCGAACTTATGACGTTTGGGGTTTACACGACACTGTTTTTCATGATTTTTAACATTCAAAATTATAATCTAAACTAATGGAATAAAATTCAAAGTTGCGTATCTCGTGCTACCTCGCCCCCCGCAAAAAGTGGCATAAAATGTTGTTAGTAGAATTACACGCGTAACTTGTCCTCATATAAGTAGTCTAAGTTTAAACCACATACTCTACCCATCAAACTAAACAACTTTTGTTGTGATTTTTTTTTGTTCTGACAGGTTTGGTCCCATAGTAAATCTTGTTCAGTTTGATGGGTAGAGTATGTGGTTTAAAGGTTAATGATACTTTTCCTTACACCCTGTATACAGGGTCCTTCTTAATATGCTGACACTTTTTTACGGAGATGATCAGACCTTCAAACTGAACAACTTTCTCTATGGCACCAACATTGAAATCGCGAAAAAAAATCTGCTGTCTCATACATTTGGCTCAACTAGGTTTGCATAGAACAGCAGATTTTTTTTCGCGATTTCGATGTTGGTGCCATAGAGAAAGTTGTTCAGTTTGACGGTCTGATCATCCCCTTAAAAAGTGTCAGTATATTAAATTATTATCATACCCATTTCTTTTCCAGCCCGTACGCCCAAATGTTTAGGGATCCATCATCTTAAACGATGCGCTGACGCATTTAACCGCAACATTCTAAATTTAAATTCATGTCATATCGTAAACTTGTGCGGTTGGAAAGCAACACTGTGGGCGGGAAATGTTTAGGAGTAATAAAGTTTTTAATTTCTTAAATAAAATACCTTTTCTGTATAAACAAGCGGTTGGGTAGTGCAGGAAAATCTTAGTACCAAGTAGTCAGTAACTATGAAAAGAAAAAAAGGCCTGTCTCACTCCACACGTCAGGTACGCTTGACGGCCGATCCCCACCGAGAGGTGAATGGCATTATAGTTAGGGAGGCGAATAGGGGAATTTTCGGTAATACTCGAGCGTGGCAGTTTAAGATATGAGAGATACCTTAGACCTAATAGAACAACCTTGTAAAGTATTTAGCTCTATATGTAGTGACGCGCGCCTAGGATAGACGATCAGATTAGTAAAAAAAAATCGATAGTCTGAAATACTCGAGCGCGTCAGATTAAGATATTGGGGGTTGATTTTAGTGTTTTAAGACTAAATTTAAGTAAGTCCTTGACGCCGCCGAGTTATAGGGTCGCGGACTTGTAAAAAAAAAACGTTAATCCGGCATTCTCGAGCGCGATTTTTTTTATTTTTATTTTGAAGAATATAATCTAAAACTTACTAAAAATACAAAATCTGCCGGTTTCCGCATGACCGGAAGTGTGGAGGAGCCATTTCGTCTTCCGAAAAACGCGTTGCGGCATATAAGTCGCGAACGATACATTTTACAAAAAAAAAGTTTAAATAAACAAAAAAGGTAATTTTATTTTAAGGTCAAAACTTTTTGACTTGAAGCATCATAAAAACTCAAAGTTCCAGTGAAGAAGAAGAAGATGAATTGTATTGAGCAAAAATGTAAAGGTTGCCATACATTACAATACAATAATAATACAATTTTATATCATTTAATTTTTATACAATAAATAATACAATTCGTACTACATTTCATCTACATTTACGTTGGTTGTATCTATCGATTTATTGTCATTCTTAAATTCCCCGTTTTATCAAGGAGAAAGAAAGGGAAAAAAGAAACCAAAAAACCTTTTTTGGTCAGATTAAGAGAACCCACCAACATTTTTGTCAGATTAAGAAAATATGCTTTCAGGATACCGAGATAAACCTCCCCTATGAAAATCTGACGCGCTCGAGTATTTCAAAAAAACTTTTTTTTAGTGCATTTTCAAAAATTCATCGTAACTTATCGTCACGCCGAAATCGTCAGTTTTTTTAAAGGGAGCTTCCTTGGGGCCTACTTAACACCCCTTTCGAAAATCTGACGCGCTCGAGTAAATTTTTTTTTTTTGCATTTTTGACTACTTTATATGCCTACCCCCACCACGCAAACCGGCAGATTAGTATACCGTTGTTACCAGAGGCACTTGGGGTATACGTAGTATGAATATCTGACGCGCTCGAGAATGCCCAAGTAACTGTTTTTTTTAACATTTTTGAAAAACCGTACACGCCAAACCCACCGCTAAAATGGTTTTTACCATACGAGCTTTTCTTTTCGAAATTATTTAATCTTTCGATTTTGATAGGTCTCGACGGCGCCGTTGAATTACGCCATTTAGCTACCTCGCCTCCCTAACTATTAGGTTAGGTATACCATCTAAACTTCTTGGTCAAATCTCATTTATAGACTTGCTGACATTTTGTGAGTAGTCAATGCGAGACTTGAAAACCCTAGCGATGTCACGCTGCCAGCACGTGAAAGAATGAAAGAGGGAGACTAGGTAAAGGAAGCTTACATGTCTAGTGACTCGGTTCATTTTTGTTTGCACGCGCGCCGTTGTGACAGTTGGTAGGTATGGGTGCGAATAACTTTGCACCTTATTGCCGCTATTTATTTAAATCTGTTTTCGAAGTGATTCTTCTGTACGGGTAGTACTAGTATTTATTCTGTGCCTCCACATAGATTTTCAAGCTTTTCAAATCCAAGTCTAGCTTTACAGTCTGTAGTTAAGGCTATTTCAAACTACAACTTCGTACCCATCTGTTTTACAACTAATCACGTATCTCGCATAGCCGATGTCGTGTAACTCGGATAAATTACGTTTTCAATAAATATTGTTGTCATTGTTTCGTCATTGTTTAAAAGCAATCTTCCTCGGTAACTAAAGTTACAATGGGCCATCAAAAATAAATAAAGTGGCAACGGGCTCACTGTCTATTTCATACTAGTTAGACAGAGTTTGGGCATTGCTAGTGAATTGTTTACGCAATTTTTGAGAGTTACGCGGTTATTAATTAAGCTAAAGTTAATCATTTTAACGGGGTCATCCCGTGATCATGGCAGTTGCAACACTGCTGAAATATCGAGAACTCCAAAAACAATAAAAAAGCGGTAAGAACCCGTTAAAATGATTAACTTTAGCTTAATTTTTTACGCGTCTATAAATAAAGATTATCTTCTCTGCCATAAATTAAGATTATGTATTTATTATACTTATGTATGTATCTATTTATTGGTATGTTTGTAATATAATATTTATTTTTTTATAGTTTATTTTCTTTTCTAGTTTAACAATTAATAAGTTTTTGTTCAGATTGTGTTTTAGTTTGTTTAGTTCTTTGATTTGTGTACACCTAGCCTGCCTCACTTTGTAAACTTTCTCTTTATCATGGGTCTGATGGAAGAAATCTCTTCAGAGATAAGCTCGCCCTTTGTACTGGTCTATTATGCTGTATTCATCTGTATTTCCGTGTGTACAATAAAGTGTTGTATAAATTTAAGTGGCGACGTGCTCACTCGCCGTCACACTGGACAGAGTTTCTTATTACCTACTCTCACATTCCTGCATGTACGTGCGCGTCCCTACACCACACATGGTCTAGGAAAAATAAGGTTTGAGATTGCATCAAAGATACTTTAGTAAATTGTGTTTGAAATAATATTACTATTAGTTTATCACATTTTTGTCGAGCTTTCGTGGTTATATTGGCTCAGGATCCTGAGAAATACCTTAATATCGAAATAAATGTACAAAGGGCAAGCTTATTTTCAAAAATATTTCTTCCAGCATACTAGCAAAAGAGACAGTTAATTATCACAAGGCAAATTTAATGTGTACAAACAAATAGTAAATAATTTAGTTTTGAGGTTATACTTTTTGGAGACTTCCAAAATATTAAATATCTACCCAAATTTACGATATCAACCGGGGATTATTATTGTTATAAGTAAAACGTATTGAATGAAGCCATCCTGTACAAGATCACCAGTTTTCCATTTTTTGTTCATACCTAAATTTAATGGTTGGTAAATGTCTTAATTAATCAATAATACACAATAAAAAATCGGGGATTATTGAGAATTTATGTTTTTCAGGTATTTATCTACTATATTCCAAATTATCACCAAAAGTGCAATTAATGCAACCTTCTCCATACAAAAATCCGTAGATTTCCCCGACTAACCCTGGCCCCTAGAGTGTATTGTAACTATGTAGACTTATTTGGGTAAGTACCTAAGTACCTACAGATGGTAAATATGACTACAAAAAACCATTTAAAATACACTTAAATAAATCGTAAGAAGAAACAGATTCTGTAAACAGTTTCATTATGTATTCACTATAGAAACATAATGGAAACTATTTTTTCTCATTCGTAAAACATTATTTTGTGAGGTAGAGTCCGTAGGGACATTTAGGGAGTAGTTGTTACGTTAAATAATCAGTTTAGTCTAATGTAAAATTTGGGTGGGTTCAAAGGAAAAACTGTTTTTAGGGTTCCGTAGTCAACAAGGAACCCTTATAGTTTCGCCATGTCCCTCTGTCCGCGGCTTAGATCAGAGAGGTTAAGTACTAGAAAGCTGTAATGATAGGTCTTTTAAAAATGTTATGGGAAAACCACTTTTAGATTTAGGGATCAGTTAGCAAAATATTAAGTGAAAATTTTTGTTAGAGTCAAGTGCAAGTCATTAATGGTCTGTTGCTTGTGTGGGGACGGGCTCACTCCCCGTCATACTGGACAGAGTTTTGGTACTACTAGTGAAACGTGGATGTTCTAAGTCTTAATAATATCTCTTACTAAGCCTCTGACTACACCTTCGAGGAATATAGTCTAAGCATTTGCTATGCTATGTTGCTTGTGTTTTATCATTGCATTTCCACCGGTGCTAGTTTGTGGGAGTATCTATTCCAAACTCAGGGATTGTTTTTGAGCAAAAATACAAGCTTAAGAAGAGATTGTGGAACCTCGTGGCAAGCTCAAATGCGAATCGCGAACACCGCGCGAAGGAAAAGGGGACCTTTTGTGTTGTCCCTCATAATTTTTAGAAATCCACCAAATAACAGTAAAGTAACTTAATAGAACCGACTAACTATTACGGTTCAAAACATGCAGCCTTTAAAAGGTAGGATAGATAGACGGACTGATGGACGTACACACATCAAGCTATATGAAACCAAAATGAATAAAGCTGGCCTCGCGTAGGTAGAATAACGTATAGTGTCGCGGGGCCAGCTATGTTTGTTTTGTGTTAGCTTGATGTGTCGCTGTGTGTACGTAATTGGGTCTCGTTGGCACCCTCTGGGTAAGGAACCCTAAGCTTCCAATCTTGGCCCCTCTTGTGTCAACCTGGGTTAGTAATTAACTCCAAATTTAATAAATAAATTGAATATCTTGGACATTGTCACACAAATAATCTAGTAACATTTAAAGTACCAGAATCTAGACTGGAATTGTGTTATGATGACTTGACAACGATATATTATAATACATGTACAAGGTGTTACAAAAATACAAATAAACATTTAAGGGGGTGGTTTAGACCATCAAACTAAACAACGTTCACTATGGGACAATTTCGAAATAGCGAAAAAAAAATTGATCTTCACATAATAACTCACAATAACATCAAATTTCAAAGGGAAAATTACTATACGGCTAAGAACGCCGCGAGAACAGTAGTACTAAACTACAAATCTACTCGAGCTAAATTTATGGGACAGCGGTTTTACTTTTCGCGATTTCGATGTTGGTCCCATAGCGAAAGTTGTTCAGTTTGATGGTTTAAGCAACTCCCATAAAGTTTTAAATGTTTATTTTTATTTTCGTAACGCTTTGTATAGATATAAACATCCATGACTCGGGTAGCTACAAATATTAATATTAATCATACAATATTTGTCCCTTACGGGATTCGAACCTGTGACAGCAGGCAGGCACTACCGATTGTGCTATCGAGCCGCCAAAGATTAAGTTGGTAATCCATGACTTTGACTATAGAAGTAAAAAAGTTAGCTATTTAATCCAGAGTTAATTGCTATCCTAGGTTAAAGCAAGTAGGGCTTAGATACATTAAAAACGGTCATTAAAAAACTTACCTTTTAAATTTTTCTTCTTTTACACACTAAAACCATGATCCACAATTATCAGGGTGTAGTGGCGGACTGGACTGATATGACAGTCACAGGTTCGGTCCTGCGGGACACTGGACAATAATGTAAGTGGACCACTAATCGAATTTTCTATTAGTGATGTCACACGGTATTTGCTAACATGGTATCGATAGTGAGTATTAATAGATTTTACCATATAGATTACACAACGTGTTAATGAATACGCGCAAAACCTCATATACCCCAACTGATTTATAACAAAATAATTAGATTGAAACAATAATTTCATTATTTTTATAGTTAAAATTTAAAGTTATACGTATTTTAAGTTTTCAGGTAAAAATGATTTGTTATCATTTCAGCAATGAATGAAAGCGCTAGCGTGCTCATGGATACATTTTAAGAATCTTGTTTTGGTAGTAAGTGGGTGGTATCTTGGTTTGGTAGGGTGAGTGTGCCCGTGCGATTGAGATCGAGTTAAATAAATTTTAAATTTTACAACAAATTATTTAATATTTTGAAGAAAATTACCTATGTTGAAACCATGGTAATTAGATTCTGCTCTCGATTCTAAACAAACTACTTTTATTCATTAACACGTCGTATAGAGTCCTTCTTAATATGCGGACGGTTTTTTAAGGGGTTGATCAGACCATCAAACTGAACAACTTTCTCTATGAAACCAACGTTGAAATCGCCATAAAAAATCTGCTGTTCCATACAAAACTACTATCATACTCACCGAAATCTATGGGACAGCTGTTTTTTTTTTTCGTTATTTCGTTGTTGATACATAGAGAAATGCACCAAAACCCAATGAATGCTGCTATCAAACCTTCAACCTATAAAAGAAAAACTTATTCAATTGTTATGATGTTTTGTAATCTAAGATGTATGTAATAATAAGGATATAAGGAGGAATAATAAGGATTTGCTTTTAATAAACCTTCTACAAAACAAGAATATGGTTAGGAAAAAAACATTTTATTTTCTAAAGCACTTCCACTAAAACCTTAATCAAAGGTCAGACGTAAAATAATTACAGCAAATTAACGCTCTTTAAACGGTTAATTGAAAACATCCTTTTAATTTACTTATTTCATTATTAACCCAAAAGAGTTATAATTTACTATTAAATTAACCCAAAATCACAATCACAAGTTTTACATAAAATAAGACACGGTGAAACGTGGATGTTCTGAGGTTTCAGAATGTCTCTGACTACCCCCTCGGGGAATATAGTCGTGAGCATATGCTTAAGCTTATGCATAAAATAAGAATTTCATCGGCGTAAAGTTAACTTTTTGATAGTATAATTTTTATTTATTTAATTAGGTAGTCGATAGTTTATCCCAACACTAGTGGCCAAGCCAGGTTAATGTCATTAATGTAAGCCCGTCGTCTGCTAATACATCGATATGTTTAAAATGTCTATATCAGAGTGACCATTTCATTACCATCACCATTATATAACGTTATATGGATTAGATACATTGAACGTAAGTGTACACACGGCGACACATCGAGCTATACAAAACCAACATAAGTTGGCCGCGCGTAGGTCGAATAACGTATAACGTCGCGCGGCCAGCTTATGTTGTTTGTATAGCTTGATGTGTCGCCGTGTGTACTATTGATCCAGCTTTGCCAACTAGTCGAAAATACAAGGCTCATTAATTTAAAAGGTTCACCAGTGTTTACCAGAAGGCTGGTGAACCAATAAGCCTGGTAAAAACTGGATTAAAATATATTCAGGGCCCTATTTAATAAACGTGACAATTGCAATTTACAATGACAATTCAGGGTGCGTTGCTGGTTACTAATGACGTTAAATATGCAGTAGGTAACATGTGTCCTAACATTCTCAGCAATGTACCTCGAATTGTCATGTACCACACATCACATCACAACTCTAAACTCTACTTATAGAGCGAACTCTAGTTATAGAGGCACTTGTTGATGTAATGGTACTTTCTAATTGGAAATGAACAGCAAGAAAGAAGAAGAAGCGACCCCGGTGGACGACTTTGGTTTGGTGTCAGTTTTATCACATTTTAGTGCTTTCTACAGCAGATACGTTTAGCAGTTGGTCTCGGTTGGAGACGTATTGAGGCGGCTTGACAATTATCTGAAAGAAAATTGACCACTAACTTGCCTTTTAAACTAAGAGTCTACCCATAAAACTGAACAACTTTTACTATGGGGGCAAACCGATCGGAGCAAAAAAAGTACATTTTACAAGTTGGTCGACTATTACTCTTTAACTTGTAAAGCCTACTTAGCGGTGATAATGTTCCTTTTAAATTCGTTGTATACACTACTGTTGTGAATTTTTTCACGTATCCAGAAACAACCATTTAGCTGGCAGGGGGGCTTGTATCGTGTCCGATTTTCGTCAAAATATACAGTTTCAATGCTAGAATTAATTTAAGATTTGTATGGATATCTTTGAGGCACTGAAAATCTGACACGATACAAGCGTAGAGATTTGTTTCTAGATTTTTTCTGCAAAATTTCATTGAGTTTAAACAGTTAGTATTGAAAATATCACCAGACTTCGTTTGTATGGGCGCGCCAACAGTAATATACCCTTAACGAGTGACCACATTAAAGCCACATAATTTCTATTTGTCATTTATTATCGTTGGTATAATGTGGGTATAATCAATCAACCTCATCTCACAATGTGAAACTATTTGTCAATGATTCCTATTTACGGATCAACGGGCATTTGAATTGATGGTGTGAATCGTCGGGTTATAGATTTGCTCTAAATGTTTGGTAATGGTGTAAGAAAGGGCGTGGGATTTAGGGGTGAAACTGCTAGGGTAACATTATCCATAAACTTACGACCGTACTTCCTTTTGAGGTGGTCATAAACCTTGATAAAACTATAAAACTTGTATCTCTCATGACTATAACCTTTCTTGACATCGATTGGCGGAACAGGATTGGCGAATGGTAAACGCTCGATATTTATCGCGATATTTCAAGATCCTTCTTAATATGCTGATACTTTTTTAAGGGGATGATCAGACCATCAAACTGAAGAACTTTCTCTATACAACGTGTTAATGAATAAGCGTAAAACCTCATACACCCCAACTGATTTATAACAAAACTAGCATCCCGTCCCGGCTTCGCACGGGGTAGACAAATAAATTTTAAGACTCATTTTTCTACACCTTCGGTTACATTGTTCAAATTTTACCAAGGATCCCTAATTTTTTTCAAAATGAAATGTAGCCTATGTCAAATTGGAAGAATGTAGCATTCTATTGGTGAAAGAATTTTTTAAATCGGCCCAGTACTTTTTGAGCCTATTCATTACAAACATACAAACATACAAAAATAGTTACAAATCTTTCCTCTTTATAATATTAGTGAAGATAATTAGGTTGAAACAACTATTTCATTATTTTGATAGTTAAAATTTAAAGTTATTCGTATTTTAAGTTATCAGGCTAACATGATTTGTTATCATTTCAGCAATTAATGAAAGTGCTAGCGTGCTCGTGGATACATTTTAAGAATCTTGTTTTGGTAGTAAGTAGGGTGAGTGTGCCCGTGCAGTGGGTTGAGATTAAGTTCAGTAAATTTTAAATTTTACAAACTAAAAATTATTTAATATTTTGAAAAAAATTACCTATGTCAAAAATATGATAATTCGATTCTGCTCTCGATTCTAAACAAACTAATTTCTAGTTTTGCGTTAATTCATTAACATGTTGTATATAGGACCAATATCGAAATCGCGAAAAAAAAAACAACTGTTCCGTACAAACCTGCAAACCTACTCAAGTAAAATGTATGGGGCAGCTGATATTTTTTCGCGATTTCGATATTCGTCCCATATAGAAAGTTGTTCAATTTGACGGTCTGATCATCCCCTTAAAAAAGTGTCAGCATATTAAGAAGGACCCTGTATAATATCATTCAATTGTAGGTGTTGTGGTTTCGTAATTATCAGTAAAAATAATTCCTCCATCGAAACCATAGTTACGTACAAGTAGAAATAATTCCTCTATCGAAACCAGTTACGTACTAGTAAAATAAAACCTTGTTCGTAAGTGGTTTCGTACCAGTACAAAAAAATCCTTTATCGTAACTGCGGTTACGGAAAAACATTTGAATGAAAATCTGACTTAGAGATTAGTTTCTAGAAAGTTTCTGAAAAATTTTATTTACATTAATTAATCAGTATTGAAAATATCACCAGACTTCTTTTGTATGGAGCGCGCTCCGAATTATATTCGCTTAAGATAAAATCATTGCTAGTAAAACATATATTTCAATAAATCAAGTTCTCAAACAGAGCAAGGTTACATCATCTTTGAGCACAAGCTTTTAGCCACGAATCATTAGTCAAAGTTACGCATTCAGTCAAATCACATGGAAGTTAACGTGAAGAAAATTATTAAGGGTATATTACTGTTGGCGCGCTCCATACAAACGAAGTCTGGTGATATTTACAATACTAACCAATTAAACTCAATGAAATTTTGCAGAAACAATCTAGAAACAAATCTCTATGCTTGTATCGTGCCAGATTTTCCTTAAAATGTACAGTTTTAAAGTTACAGTGCCTCAAAGATTTCCATACAAATCTTAAATTAATCCTAGCATTGAAACTGTACATTTTAACGAAAATCGGACAAGATACAAGCATAGAGATTTGATTCTAGATTGTTTCTGCAAAATTTCATTGAGATTAATTGGCAATTATTGAAAATATCACAAGACTTCGTTTGTATGAAGCGCGCAGTTACTCATTCGGAATAAACATCTCTTAACTAGCTTTTTTCTCCCGTTTCGCCTGCGTCAAATCAATTTTGTTTTTAGCGAAGAAAGGCTTGCGGAACATTATTTTTGAAAACATATCGTTCTAAACTGAATGCCTACCAAAATTGTTTTTAAAACTACTCAACCCGGGTGGGTTCGAAAAATAAGTAAATCAAAATAATAGGTAGGTAGTACAAAATAATAGTTCTTGAGAGTACCTGTATAAAACGTTTTTGAGAGCAAGGCTATCATAGTGTAGTTGACTCCCAAAGATGACTAAAATTTTCCCAGTTTCTAAGGGAGATGGAATTTTACTGGTAACCCAAACACTCACACACTGAAAGGTTAAAACATGCAGAACGCAGCTGTCACGTACACATCTGTCAAAAAAGGATACCCTTTTTGTTTCCCATTTGTAAGGCATCGTTCCATCTAGATAATCTAAGAATAATTTTTTTTATATAATTTCTTTAACGGCTCTGGATACTAGTCCTTTTGAGCCATTCGTTACTTTTTTCTTTATATTCTTGATTTATGATTGACGACGATGAATCTATGGTCGATTTCGTAAGCTCGCGCGTTGCCGCCAAAATGACCATGTACGAGTTAACTTAAACCAAAACTAATTTTCTGTTATCGTATTTATTTGAGATTTCTGTTACGTCGGTCGCTTTACGCAACTGTTTGGTACACAATCCGCACGAAATTATGTCACAAATATCACTAAAACCAATTTTTTACGAATTTAAAATAACACGAAACACAGCAAGAGCAATGTCGCCAAGCAAACTCCTCTAAGAATAATATTAACAATTCGATGTGGCCACAAATTTTCTTTAAAGTCCATAGTCTATGCGACATTAATACTACAGGGTCCTTCTTAATATGCTGACACTTTTTTAAGGGGATAATCAGACCATCAAACTGAAAAACTTTCTCTACGGCACCAACATCGAAATCACGAAAAAAAGTCAGTATGGGACAGCAGATTTTTTTTTCGCGATTTCGATGTTGATCCCATAGAGAAAGTTGTTCAGTTTGACGGTCTGATCATGCCCTTAAAAAAGTGTCAGCATATTAAGAAGGACCCTGTATAATACTAAGTAGTTTGCGTTTTGATAGATTTTAGTTTTAGTAGTAAAAGTTACTTTTTCTTTAGTATTCGATATTTGATATTGCAGCACGTTTCATATTTGTTACGCTTAGAAATGGACAGAAAATGAGATAGCATACTTATTAATATGCTATCCTAGCATTACCTTTACCTTATTATTATTAACTTTTAGGGTTTTCCTGAATAGGACTTGATTTTACTTCGCTTTGGGGTGCCAAAGTTATTTTTCTCAAACATGCTTGGAAATTTGAGCATTATTTTGACAACTTTCATCGAGATAAATTAAATTAAGAAATTAAGTCAGTATAGCAATTAAGAAATTGTTGTACTGACCAAATTCATGCGAGCAGCGGCCGGCAAAAATTGTATGAACATCCATGAAAATAGAACGATCTTTTACTCCGAAACATGGCAACCAAGGAGGTAACTTATCAAAGGTTTTATTTGGATTTCGAACTGGCTTGCAAATAGAAAGCTGGAAAAAAACAAATGAAAACTTTAACGCGGGAAAAATTATTGTTGTTCGTTGTTCGTCATTGATTATTAGTTTTAATTTGAGAAAAGCACTATACAAGCCTTGGACACAACTATAACTCCATTCAAAATAGCAACGAAATTTTAAGGCCATTTTGCATTACAGAAACACTTCCTCTCACTTATTCTTAGAACATCTTTAGTAACGTCCAAGATATGTCGGATAGTATATGTATCCAATACATTAATAACATTTGGTAATCAGAAAATCTCGTCGTCCGTACGTATTTGGAATGAAGTATAGGCATTGATGGACTTACGTATGTGTGCCTCGGCTTCGCCTAGGCCCACATTTACACGTTCGTTCGTCCATCAATGCCTCTTTTGCTGGCCGCTGCAGTAATGTACTATTAGTATTAGCCTAGTAGGTAAAGAATCGGTATATGGGTGAAATTCATATCATTAGCATCTTTTAGAACTAAGAGTCTACCGATCAAACTAAACAATTTTTACTAGCACTTAAGTATATGCTAACGACTATATTCCCCGAGGGGGTAGTCAGAGATATTCTGAAACCTCAGAACATCCACGTTTCACCAATAGTACCGAAACTCTGTCCAGTGTGACGGGGGGTGTGCCCGTCGCCACTTATAATGGACATTGGGTACAATACAACTTTTGCTATGGATGAATAATAAGCAAGCAATATAGAATTCTGCCGTTTCATACAGTTCAGTCGAGTCAACATCGCAGTTTAGTATGGAACTGCAGATTTTTCTTGCTCTGATCAGTTTGATCCCACGGTAAAAGTTGTTTAGTTTGATGGGTTGAATCTTAGTTTAAAAGGACGCTAATGATATCAATTTCATCCTGTATACCTAATGGTGACTTATTTCTACATATTTTATTAGTTCACAGAAAATTATAAAAGCTTTTCGAGGAAAAGCGGGAAAGAATATCTTTCTGAATACTAACGATCTTAAATTCTAAGCTAATGATTAAATATTTTTGTAAGGAGACATGATATTGAGAGGGTTTGTATCTTCAGAGTTATGTAGGTAAACCAAATTATAATCGGCACAAAGCATCTAAGCGCCGTTTCATTAACAGTAAGAGTATGATTTACGGATATGTGTAAATTGAACATATAATTGAAGTTTTGATTAGAGCCAAAACACGATTAAGAGACATTTTCTCGAAAGAAAAATAAGCCAAAGTAGCCTCCGTCTTTATCGATAAACGCTTGGAACTGCTAAACAAAATTTGTTTTACGCTTGCGTCGTTTCAGGCGCGCGCGCCGCCCCATCTCTTTCTCTCGCATCAGGCAATAATATAAGCTATCACACGCCCATTTCGCTTCAATTACTTTTCGACATAGGCCCTTAACTAAAGCTGGCGCGCTCATAGACACACACAAGTGCGTTTTTCAATATCAAAATCTACCAAAATCGAAATCGCGAAAAAAAAATCTGCTGTCCCATACATTAGACTCGAGTAGGCTCGCAGTTTTGTATAGAACAGCAGATTTTTTTTCACGATTTCGATGTTGGTGCCATATCGAAAGTAGTTCAGTTTGACGGTCTGATCATCCCCTTAAAAAAGTGTCAGCATATTAAGAAGGAACCTATATTTGCGTGAACGAATGAGACAAAAGGCGCGATACAGCCTTATCACGCGCATCATGCTACGGCCGCTGGTCAACGTGCTGTAGCATATTTCGCTATTTTGTATGCTATGGAATAACGAGTCATCGGGTGATAGGTTTCCTTTGCGGTTCTTCTTCTTATCGTATGGGCAAGCCCTGCGCCTGCGGTATGGTGCCTCGATAAACTTTTAATCGCGCCTGCTAACTCGTTCGTTCGCGCGCAAAAAGTAAGTATCATGCCGCGGGCGCTGGTGTCAGAGTTTTTTCAGACCCCCTTACGGCCTCTGACGTCGTTTTTAAGCAACGACAACTACCACGAGAGATAGTAGCCGGGACCAACGGCTTAACGTGCCATCCGAAGCAAATCATCTTTCTTTTCAGACAATCAGATGACTCGGCCTGTAATGCCCAAACCAACTGGAGAAAAACGCACAAAGTGACATATCACTAGGTATCCCCCGTGGGAATCGAACCCACCGTTTCAAGAGCCCAATGCTCTTAACCATTAGACCACGGAGACAGTCCTTTGCGGTAATAAACGATATTCCTTAGTCGCTTCACACACTCATGGGATGTGTGGTCGTATCCATAATGGATCTTGTCTTACTCTTACGTAACGTAAATAACAAATAATAAATAGCCCTGGTTGGATAACCCGGTAACCAGATTGTGCACTGGCAATGTACTTAATGCAGTTAGATGCACTGTTGACATAGGTCCAACCTAGGCCGGCTTCCGGTCGACTAAGTTGATTATGTTCTGGGATGCTTCTCAAACTGAGTCATTGGTGTAACTTTGTTCATGTGGTAAATTTTTTTAGAGTTATCTTTGTTGCGTTGTTATACCTTAAGAGAAGTTTATTTCGAATGCGTAAATGCGCGCTGCATACCTACAAACGAAGTCTTTTGATATTTGCAATACTGACCAATTAAAGTCAATGACATTTTTCAGAAACAATCTAGAAACTAATCTCGATGTTTGTGTGAAGTCTGATTTTCGTTACCTTCCATAAATCCTCACATAATTTTTTTTAAGTAGACAAAACACCCATAGAAACCAAATCGATATAATGCTTCTGTCTCGAGATATCTGCGCTCAAAATCAAAAATAGGGCGGACGGGCTACGGAACGTCTGACGGTGAGTCCGACACTCTCTTGGCCGGTTTTTTAGAAGCTATCTTCTCGTTATTTGAAAGACATACAAATTAATGAAAAATATAGCAATTATCTTCAACATCACAGCTTTTTCTAAATTTCATATTTTTCTTTTAAAATAAATATGAAACCTGTGTTCACAGGAAAGCCTCTTTATAAGTTGAAATAACTTTATTGCAACAGTTGATTAGAAGGCAACACAGTGACACAATGAAGGATAAGCCAGTCAAAAATAGGTATACCTACTAAAATGACGTAGTTTAGTAGAGGTGGGGCGGCTCTGAAAGGGTCAATGTTGTTCGGTGGGGGATACCTCTTAAAACCCTGATGTAGAGATCAGAATTCCCTCCATATGCAAACGGGTGACTGCTATTTGAAAAACAAACAAATAATGACCTCAGACTTTTTCATTTATTTATATCAAAACTAGGTTTGAGAGCCGCTCTCCAATGCCATTGGTCAGGTCAATGCAGGAAGTTTCCTTGACCATAACCTTGTCTAAGGCCTAATCCCCACTGATCGGGCCGCCGAGCGTACGTTGCAGTGCGTATGCATTTTTTGATATATAAAATATTCGACTTATCTTGACATTGACAGCCTGTAGAACACGAATTCTGTGAAGACCAATCTTAATTAGCCGTATCGTTCATATATAGCCGTGGTGGTCTATTGGCAAGTAACGTTGCCTGCCGTGCAGAAGGCGATGGTTCGATCCCCGTCTCGTACCAATTTGTTGATGAGATGAAACCTGCATGCTTCAATTTCGAGGCATTTATTGTACCTACTGACCATTCAAATTTGCAACGGGCTCACTACCCGTCACACTGGACAGAGATTCGGTACTATTTGTGAAACGTGGATGTTCTGAGTTTTCAGAATATCTCTGACTACCCCCTCGGGGAATATAGTCGTGAGCATATGCTGCATGCTATGCAATCGTAATTAAGACTTGTACACGGGAGCTAAAGCACTGTGGGGACTTGCCACAGATGTCAACACCCACAAGTTATAGCAACGAAGCTAACAGATGGCGCTACGGTCGCACTCGCAAATGTGTACGTAAGACAACTTGCGACGCGTCGCATTGGTAACCCGTTAGCAGCTACAAATAAGGTTCATAATCGTATACAAGACATGAATCGCCCAAGAGAAATAATCACTGAGATTCGATATATGTATATACAAGGTCCAACTGAGATCTGTTGGACCACGGCCTGTCCCCAGTCTTTACACCTAGCCTGGCGGAAGATCTTCCCTTTTCACCGGAGGAACCTTCCACAGTAGTTCCTCCACAGTACCTACATTCATTTACATAGGTACCTACCCTAATTCTTAAATAAATAGCCCATGACTTTGGTAGGTTATACAACTAATCTTTTTTAAGAAAAGTTTATTCGCGAATGCTTGAATGCACTCAAATGAAGTCTGGTAATATTTTCAATACTAACCAATTAAAGTCAATGAAATTTAACAGAAAAAATCTAGAAACTAATCTCTATGTTTGTATGAAGTCCGATTTTCGTTAAAATAAACAGTTTTAGTGCTAGGATTAGTTTAGTTTAAGATTTGTATGGAAATTGTTGAGGCACTATAACATTAAAACTATACATTTTAACGAAAATTTGACAACATACAAGCATAGAGATTACTTTCTAGATAGTTTCAGAACAATTTCATTGACTTTAATTGGTTGGTATTGAATATATCACAGGACCAGGAGGTTGGAGCAAAGGTGCAGATTTATCATAGTTTCAGAATAAAAAAAAAATAATGTTTAGATAATATTGGTAATAATTGGTATGTAGTGACAGGAGGTTAACTTTTTAGTCCCACAAATTAAAGTTTATCAGGCGCCTCGTACAAACCCACGGAAAGATAGGACTTGGTCTTTTAGCAAATCCACATGGTAAGTTCGCATTAAACTATAACGAATTTTTCCACGCACTTCTCCGCTTAGTGTGAATTACTCCCACATTCATAATCAGAGTTATTCTTTTGTAATGAATGTATTTTATTTTGGAAGGTCCCTTCTTATCTGACTTCTCATAAATACGGGTATTCTTATTAGATTCTCTGAGTTCCTCGTACAGACAAGTATATGTCAGGACATCTGACCTCTGAACTACGTAGAAACATGCTGTCTTTGTAAAGATAAGGTTATAGGGTCAACTGCAATTAATATTCGATTCCTAGGAATACCAAAATAGCAGGTATGGACGCTGGGTTAAGGAGTAACTGAGAACACTTAAATAAAGTGACCAATGGCGAAGATTTGTGATCCTGACAGATTTTTGCCACGGCTTGAACTCCGTTGAGCGTTGATCTTCTTCAAAGAGAACGATGGGGGCTAATGTAACTCATAAGCACCCATTATTCTTTGTGAAGAACGTCACGCATAGACGGCATGTGTTACCCTCTGTGCGTGAGTACCTTCCCAATATTCCCATAATGGCTCACAACTTGACACACTGGACAGGCCTACACTGGCCCTGGCCTGAGAAATATTAATATTATAAATATTTAGAATCTCTGACTACCCCTTCCGGAAATATGGTCGTGAATATGCAGGGCCTTCCTTAATAATAATATGCTGACGGTTTTTAAGGGTATGATTAGACCATAGAACATTATAAGAGGGGTGAGAAGTGCAAAGTAGGCGTGGAACGTGTCGCCACAGGTTATGTTATGATTTGCATAACACCATAAGGCGCGCGGCGTGGTGCGAGCGAGAGGGCATGAGTAATTGTAGCAGCGTGAGCGGGAATACAAGTGGCGACAGCCGTCTCCGAAGCAAAAGCGCTACTTTGCATTTCTAACCCCTCTTATATAATGTTCTGTGGATCAGACTATCAATTTAAACAACCTTCTCTATGGGATCAGCATCAAAAACGCGAAAAAAAATCATTTGTTCTATAGGGTCGAGTAGGATTGCAGTTTTGAATGGAACAACAACTTTTTCTTTCCCAATTTCTTCGTTGGTCGTATAGAGAAAGTAATTAAGTTTGATGGTCTGACCATTCCCTTTAAAAGCCTCAGCATATTAAGAAGGACACTGTATATGCTAATGTCTCGTAGTAAAAGTTGTTTATTGATGCGTAAAAACACTATTTCATCTCAACATGACACGATACACTCTGCATGCATATGCATATATCTATGTAGAGTTAACTGAACGCAAAGTTGATCACAATGCACATTGATGCAGCGTTTTGAAAACAGCCTATCGGGACATTGGAACTCGTTAGCAACTAAGTTTGTTCAATGACTGATGGTGTCTATTGTATGTTGACTCTCATTTGTTATTCTGTTTCTGCTTTATGGGCATACTAATGGACGTAGTCAGGTAGATTTCGAAGCGCACAGAAGCAAACAATTGCGACGTTAAGAGAAGTTTATTCTGAATGCGTAAATGCGCGCTGCGTACAAACGAAGTCCGGTGTATTTTCAATACTAACCAATTAAACTCAATGAAATTTTGCAGAAACGATCTAGAAACAAATCTCTATGCTTGTATCGTGTCCGATTTCCGTTAAAATATTCCGTTTCAATGCTAGGATTAATTTAAGATTTGTATAGAAATCTTTGAGGCAGGTAACTTTAAAACTGTACATTTCAAGGAAAATCTGACACGATACAAGCATAGAGATTTGTTTCTAGATTGTTTCTGCAAAAGTTCATTGAGTTTGATCGGTTCGTATTGAAAATATCACAAGACTTCTTTTGAATGGAGCGCGCCAACAGTAATATACCCTTAATATAAGGTTCGCTTACTCTAGCAAATGATGTGCCTGAGCAACAGAAAAGGATGGAGCATCAAAAAATGCGATTCCGTGCCATCAGATGAGATTCAACCCTAAAACAAGCCTTTAAATTCGGATTCAGATTCTTTATTTGCTTTAAAGTAAGGTGGAGTCTTGTTATTGCAACTATCTGGTAATTGCAACTAAAGAGTAATTGCACCTTGCCTGCCATGCAGGAGGCGATGGTTCGATCCCCGTCCAGGCCGACTCGTACCAATGAGTTTTTCGGAATATATGTGCGATTTGTAACACCACTGGCTTTTTGGTGAAGGAAAACATCGTGAGGAAACCTGCATGCTTCAATTTCGAGGCATATGTTGTACCCACTGTCCATTAAATAAGTGGCGACGGGCTCACCCCCCGGCACACTGGACAGAGTTTTGGTACTACTGGTGAAACGTGGATGTTCTGAGGTTTCAGAATATCCCTGACTACCCCCTCGGGGAGTATAGTCGTGAGCATATGCTATGGATGAGTAATTACACTTATAAGAATCGTGCACGATTCAGTTCCTCTTTATACCAACACCTGCCTTCTAGATGACTGGACATGTGTCTATTGAGAGAAGAACTGAATCGTGATTCTTATGAGTGCAATTGCTTCATAGTTGCAATTACCAGATACCTAGTTGCAATGACGAGACTCCACCTTAACTAATAATAAAGGTTTAAAGTACAAAATAATTCGAAAGAATCTTCTCTATTATAAAACTAGCTATAACAAAAGTGTGTTTTGTACACATACTTTGAAGATATTTACGATGTGGTGTTTTGGTGTTTCTTACTCCAATACACCACTTTTGAATTTTTAGTCAGTCTGTTTGTTTGTTCGAGTATCACACAAAAACAAGTGGATCGATTATTTTTGTATTTGAAAGCTTATGATTAGACTTAAAAACTGGTATTTATTTTATCTCGATATGATGATGGGATCCTGTGCGGACGAAGTCGCGGGCAAAATCTAGTCAATTATAATCAAATTCTTTGTTTGGTGGGGAGTGGTTACATGAAGACCTTAGCACGGGGAGATCACTCTTGCTAAGAGAGAAAATGGGCCAGAAACTCTACAACATAATTTATAAAGTTAAGGGGATATAATTCGGAGCGAACTCCATACAAACGTACTTTGGTGATATTTTCAATACTAACGAATTAAAGTCAATGAAATTTTGCTGAAACAATCTTGAAACAAATATCTATGCTTGTATGGAGTCCGATTTTCGTTAAAATATACAGTTTCAATGCTTGGATTAATTTAAGATTTGTATGGAAATCTTTGAGGCACTGTAACTTTAAAACTATAAATTTTAACGGAAATCTGACTCTATCTATATCTATAGAAATTTGTTTTTAGATTGATTCTGAAAAATTTCAGAGAGTTTGATTGGTTAGTATTGAAAATATCACCATAGTACGTTTGTATGGAGCGCGCTCCGAATTATATCCTCTTAAACGATCAAAAGTTGGATTACATGTCGACGTAAATATAAAATGTCAGAC
The DNA here is from genome assembly GCA_963924505.1 of Agonopterix alstromeriana. NCBI lineage: Eukaryota > Metazoa > Arthropoda > Insecta > Lepidoptera > Depressariidae > Agonopterix > Agonopterix alstromeriana. Next base: position 11,076,353 of record OZ004680.1, on the reverse strand, counting down.
TGTCAACATGTTAATTGCTGCCTTTGTTTAAAACAAAAGAAAGTTTTCAATTACTTCCGTTGCGCATACATACCTACAACGATACAATATATTTTGAACTGTCTTGTCGACATTCAACATCCTGTTGTCATTTCCTTTAGCAATATCCGGATTTTCTTCTAACTGGTTAAAAAACAGGATTGTATGTAATTAGAATTCAAGCTTTACAATGTATGACACAAAGTTAAGCAGTTTTCTTCTTAACTTTATTAAAATATACATCTTTACTCGAGTAGGTAGGTAGGTAGGTACACCGATAGAGAAGTTTGTATTATACTTAGAGCTTAGACCCAAAAGTTAGTTTATTAACAGCAAAAAATCAGAGGAACATTCTTAGATTCACGACATGATTCATCCGAAACTTTCTTATCCGTAATCGTTATAGCTGTGCTTATAGTATACTTATATGAATTAAATATATTTTTAAGTAATGCATAATCATTCACGTTGTAATTGGATATGAAAAAAGTGCAGTTTTAGTGATAATTTTATGAATAATTTCACACCATTTGAAGTTTAGATAGATATTGTAAAAAAAGTTCACTATACTACAGGGTGAAATTGATATCATTAGCAGCCTTTTAAATAAAGAGTCTACCCATCATTGCTCCGATTGGTTGGCTCTCATAATAAAAGTTGTTCAGTTTGATGGGTTGACTCTTAGTTTAAAAGGATGCTAAATAATGGCGTACCGAGTAGTTATCTAATCGAAACCGGATCAAATGAGACCAACACGCTATGCATCAACGAGAAAGGCAGAGACCATGCATCTGGTACGACCCTGATTCTTGACACACCTCTCCTTCATTTCCACAGCAATAAGTATTAATAATTACACATTGTAACGGGAGTCCATTAGGCGTAAGAGCTTACCGCGTTTGTCGTTCTTTTTCCATAAGTTGCTTCATCGGTTTTGTTTAGATTTAATTTATATCGTCATTATCATCTCAGTCGATGGACCTCCACTGCATGGGCATAGGCCTCTCCCAAGGATCGCCACAACGACCGGTCCTGCGCTGCCCTCATCCAACAGGTTACCGCCGCCTTCACCAGGTCGTCGTCGGTCCATCCATATAGTCGTGAGCATAATGCTTATCCTTATTACCTACTGCCTTTTTATATTGCATTATCCTTGTCGGAATCGATATTAAACTTTTCGCTTCGTCATATTTATCTCAAAAACGTTCCCATAGTAAAACAGAATGGCTTCGGAAGGTAATAAATAAGACAAAGCTTCCCCTGACAACAGTTTTAATGTAAGTCAAGCAGTAATTTGCGCCTTATAGTCAATTATCCAGTTTAATTGGTCATTTGGCTGCTCTGCTTTGCCGGCGTCGTCTTACATTGTCTCGCTACAAGTTGTTGGCGATATAAATACTATGAAGCTGTAACCATTTACAGTGGTTTACAGGAGAAAGCGTTACAATCGCATCATCTTTACAACAGAAAACCTTTCGACGCAGTGGTAGAGTCTAAACTGACGACAGAAAGCTATCCATGTGATATTATTTTGAATAAAACATTTTGAGTTTTGAGTTTGAATCGGTAGGATATACGTTTTCCTATCATATTTTATTTTTATTATCAGCCATCATTGTCCACTGCTGTGCACTCCCTTCGTTCTTTCCAAGAGTCTCTGTTCAGTGCTAGGATCACTTCTGGACTACTGGAGCGAATTGACGTCATTTCATTTCTGACGCGGTCAATCACTTTTAAGTCTGTTTAATAAACGTGACAATCGATAATGACAATTCAGAGTACTAGGAGAGAGTGAGAATGCTACGAGAAAGTTCCCTACTGCAAGTTTAGCGTCATTAGTAACCAGCATTGTACTCTGAATTGTCATTGTCAATTGTCACGTTGATTAAATAGGCCCCAGGATGCTGCGCTTCATAAGTCTCTAACAAATCTGGCATGACTTCTGATTGTTCGTCAAATTATCATAATTTGACCTAGACTACCCTAGACTAGACTACCCTTTCAGGGTGGTCAGCATCATAGCTACAACTACTAAAGAGTACAGTTGTAGCTTACCTAAAGATTTCAGCGGTCTTCACTCTACTTATTAAGCATTTGGTATCTGTAATTCAATAATGTGGTTCTAGAACTTCAACTTTTGTTAATCCTTTGAGCTTACCAGGCGCTACGTGACTTTGTTTTCCTACAGCTCTCCTCCTTCCTAATTCGATTGGTCAAAGAAATTCTTAGCATGGCTCTCTCCTTGGCTAAAATCTTTTCCGCTGCATTTATTTTAAGGAGTTCTTTGAGACTTTGACCATTTTTGGCGAGGAAAGGTATTTATGGAAATAAAATGATTCTGGATAACATTAATTTTCTTTACGTTTCGGGTCAGATTACCAAGTCTTGTGTTAAGTTACAAAGATAAAAATCGTATATTTCTCAGTCAGTACCCTGCTGAGCTTCGAGAATATTTCTCTAAAATTAATTAACTACTTGTTATAAGTCTAATACTGAACAAAATAAATGGTTAATTTGAGTCTTGATTTTATGAAGGCTATCTCCAGCAAAGGTGTAATCTTCATAAGTCTCGTCCAGAGTTTATAGTTCAGTGTAAAATACGCATTGCTAGTATGGCGTATTTAAATAATTTATAAAAGCCTTTTTTGTAACTATAGATTAGAATTAGATATAATTTAAGGGATAAAATCTAACTAGGAATGTTTGTTTTTGGCGTTGGGGGTTTTTTAAATTTGTAATTTAATGTTATTTCATAATATTTAAAGTTACATGAAAACTACTGAACCGATTTTCATGAAACAAAGCTAAGAACACTCTCGCAAAAAGAGCTTTCTATTTTTTTAAAACGCGTCGAAATCGGTCCACCCGTTTGGGAGCTACGATGCCACAGACAGACGGACAGACCGACAGACAGACCGACAGACAGACAAACAGACAGACAGATACCGTTTTGTTAAGGATTTCACACGTTTTTAACACCTTCTTAATCTTTTAACAATGTTTAAAGGGAGAAAGTAAATTAAAAATGTCAATAAATTTAATACAATTTTATTTTTTCAATGAAAGATAAATAAAAAAATTCAAACTGTAACTCATTTACACAACAATGCCATTTATTTACGAGTCGTAACAATTTTACATAATATTAATAAATATTAATGTTTTTATCAACATCGATTCTTTTATAATTATAACATATTCAATACAATGCAAGGTAATTTATTATTATCTATAATACTCACACAACATTATAAAAGAGGTTAGAAATGCAAAGTAGAGCTTTTGCTTCGGAGTCGCTGTCGCCATTTGTCTTCCCGCTCACGCTGCTACAATTACTCATGCCCTCTCGCTCGCACCACGCCGCGCGCCTTATGGTGTTATGCAAATCATTGCATAACCTGTGGCGACACGATCCACGCCTGCTTTGCACTTCTAACCCCTCTTATAATGTTCTGTGGTAATACTCGTAGGTTTATCTTTATCTACAGCGACAGTACCTAAAACTGGAAATTATAATTCCCAGCCTTATAAAACCTAGTTTTAGATACTAACACAATTCAAAATTAGTAATTTTTTTTTAATTTATTTATAATTACTATTACAGATGAATAATCACTCGATACACGGAGGTATAATTAATTTTAATTTCCGGGTCAGTTCATTACACGACTAATAGAAAAGTTTGAGCTTCTAAAACAATATAATACCGGATGACTTTTTATATCGGTTGAAAAATTACATGTCATGTAGGTACATATAGGGTCAAACTTAATATGCTGACAGTTTTTTAAGGGGATGATCGGACAATCAAACTGAACAACTTTCTCTATGGCACCAACATTAAAATCGCGAAAAAAAAATCAGCTGTTCCATACAAAATTGCTAACCTACTCGAGCCAAATGTATGGGACAGCTGATTTTTTTAGACCTGTTGGACCCTGTATATCTAATAACCCACCTTCTGGCGCAGTCGAGTAATAAGATAGAAGACAATGTATGGTCTTTGAGATAGCCTGTTCTTAATTGACGTAGAAGAAACACAATAGGAAAGTACTATATCGTCGCCTTAGAGTGAAGACCTCGGGAATGAAATTTTGGTATTTTTTTATCAGTACGTTTCTGGAAAGAAAATCTCACAAATCGTGTCCTGATTTCAATCAAAAAATAATCTGATACTCGTAATGAATTAGAACCTCGCAAATACTCCCGAACTTGCAAAAAAGTTATAGGGTCAGTTTTTTCTTCCTCCTGAAAAAGTTCTTCACTTTAAGGCGTCGATATGTTCACATCATGTTCTTATTCGAAGTAGTTACGGAAACAGTGTGACTTCACATGAAATGTGTCTGTTCAAGAAACATTTCTAAGGTTTTCATGGTTTAAAGATTTTGTATCTTAAGCTGTGCTGTGTCTGTAATTATGTATTATCATTGCTATCTTTCTGTATCACAATTTTTTCCTCGCAAAGTTAAAAAAGTCATCCGGTATTCCTTAAATGTTTAAGCGTATTTTGCTTTACACTTTAAACTCAAATAAATAGCTTTAGAAATATACGGATTTTTAAATTTAATCAAGAGAAAAACAACTGTATTTTCAATACGTATAAGTTTAAAATCCAATACCATCATTGCACCTCAGACTTAGCCTCATTCGAAACTTTGTTAGCCATTTACAAAATTGTGGTGGTTTTTAATTATTTTTGGGGTAGCCAAAGAGGGGGGTAGAATTCGTGGTTTGAGAGCTTCCATCGTAATTATGTTTTATACTTACCTTAGGGAATCACCAAACAACAATAATAACATAATACATATTTTATATCATACTAAAAATATAATTGGCACCAACACTAAATCACCGAAGTATTCTTCGAATTATTATGAGGAATTTTATTTCTTTATTACCCCAGTAGATGCGCTATATGACTGCAATATCTACAAAAATTTAATAGCAAGATGCAACCGACTGCAGTAACCTAACAAATTAAATAAAAATTCAAGGTTAAGCTACTGAGCAATAGTTTAACTATCTAAAAGCAAATTTTACGAATGCCATTGCAAACTTTATCCGCATAACATAATGATAAATCTTAAAGCGTTTTCCAAAGTTCTCAAACGACGATTTCCAAAGCGAGGGGTTTAAAATCAAGGTCACATTACGACTGACAATCAGTGCAAGTCGACCTCTTCCTCCTTTCCTCTACCTCTTCTACCTCGTTGACCTCCTCACTGTCCCTCCCGAGCCTCACAAAATGATCCCGTGCCCTGCTTTTCCTCTGAGGATATCCACTGACAACCAACTCAGCAGTTTGCTCGTAGCCTTGCTTCTCGTCATCAGCTGATCTTCCCAACCTGATGAATTTAGGATCACGCCCCAATCTCACGAAACTTGTGCCTCTTTTAGAAACAGGGCCATCGTAATCTTCTTCGTAGGACCTGAGGAGTGTGATTAGGTCGTCGGTGGTCAGGGCCAGGGGTTGGGAGCGTCCAAGGCGGAGGAAGCTGTTACCACGTCGCGTCGGACGCTGGAAGGCTTCTCGGATATCCGCTGCTGATGGCTCTGGTGGGTACGATCTGCCGAACCTGTGGAAGAAGGTGGTTTTAAAATTGAGTTGTAAATGATCTTGATTTGGGATACAGCAGCATTGGTCTACTTGATGACTAGTATAATAGTAGTGTACATCAAAGTAAGGTGAACCATACAAAGATTTCCACAACAATCGCTTCCACCGGCTTCCAGTGACCTAAACATGTACGAGGAGTCCACCATGTAGAGTCCAATAGAGCGTCTTCCTGTGGGAGAACATTTTATTTCTCATTGGCATTTAAGTGCCCCCACTGCCAATCCACCTTGCTAATCCAAGCATTCCTACATATTATGTTCTCTTTCATGATTAGATTGCTTAAAGAAATTCCAAGCAATTGAAGTAATATAATTATATTGCCCTAATATCATTTATTGTTAACATTTGGTAAGGCTACACGCGAATTGCATATCCCAACGGATTTCCCATCGTATGCCAAAGAAATTTAACGGAAAATACTACTAGGGCGCTTATAGAGATGATACCAACCTGATCATACTCCTGTCTATGGCACTCCGACGTCTAGCTTCCAGATCTGGCGACCGTCTGACAGGCGTAGCAGCCGCTCCGATCACCAGCCACACCACCGCCATCACAGCCACGCCGCGGGAGTAATGCTTCATGATCTTGTATTCTGGGGACAAAAATCTTAGGTCACATAGGTACTTACTGAAAATGACATGTTGTAAATTGGCGATGCCTCATCGTTGCTTAAGTTCTACTATAGTACTCTGTGGTTCTACGACCAAAATAAATCATGGAGGATCATCATCAAAATCCCTACATTTTCATACGTCTGTCTGAATCTCGGTCTACGTCTTTTGAAGACATGAATTAGCCGACTGAGTTATGCTTCTTTAAAATGATTTGTAAATGTCAATTCGAAATACTCTACATTTGACGACTTTTTTACCGTGTGTCCGACTGAAAAATCGAAAGGTTATGTGATTTTTCAGCAAGATTTTCTTGACTCTTTTCTCAGTTCATTTTATTTTAATTTAATTTATTAATTATAAAAACAGATAACAGTTATAAAATTCCAAATGTAGACAGATTTAAAAGGTAAATAAAGCCATAATCCTAAGCATACGAGCACATCATGAAAGAAGCAAAAGTTCACATGTTTATTCTAAAATGAATTTAAAGATTAGTAGACTACCAAACAAAGTCATCTAACGACACGAGGGGTGACTCAAAATGTATGGCTTCAAATCCACTAAACGTAACATAGATCCTACTTGCACGTATTTAAGCACCTACCTACGAGTATCTCTATGTGATATAAAATCTTTTAAGTAGTTAATAAAACACAGGCTAATGAAGATTTGAGTACAATTATGCGGCGGAAATTGTATGGACAATACGTAACCTACCCTTTGATAAAATTAAAATAGCGGAAGATAGGTGACGTTCTTGCATTACGCACTCGAAAAATTGATCTGCTTTTCATGCAATTACGAGTGAAAAGTAATGCCGTGTGATATGTTTTTTTCTTTTTGAATGATTGTACCACGAGTTTTAAGCACGCGAAGGCAGTGTGGTACCTTTATCCCGCCCAAAAAAAAGTATCTCAATTATGCAATGCCGGTCTAAGTAAATTAGGTGACGGGGGCTCAATTTGTGCGGTTCATGCGCTATAGGCTAGTCACCTATCTTAATTTAATATTATAATTTAATCAAAGAACCTACCTATCTAATGCTTTTGAAGCTGACTTATGATCAGAGTTTTAAATAAAAGGTGACGAATTTATTCTGAGGCCATTAATATTACAAAACACCATAAAGTTTTACATTTACTGTTTCCGGAATTACTCATATTAATCCATTGTTGAAAATAAGTAGGTACTAAATAAATGTGGTGCATTGGTGCAAAAATGTTGCTCCCGTCCCGTCGATTTATGTGTCTGTTACTTCACTAATATCATCGCATCACCTACACCAAATATTAATGTCCAAGATTTCTGAATTTTTTACATATTTAGGTATTATTTTGTTGAGAATGCTACAAAGAAATTGGAAAAATAGGTAAAATCTTTTATGAAACTTTTAGTTTATTATAGTACTTGAGTTCCGTAATAAAATGTATATTTCTTATGATTGTTCCGCATCCGTTTAGGGTTGAACCTCATCAAGCAGCACGGAATCACATTTTTTGACAATCCATCTTTTTCTGTCGCTCAGGAACGTCATTTGTCAGAGCGAGAAAGATAGCGGGAATGCGACCGTACGCGGCAGCACCTGCAGTGCTGCGACTTCTCGCTCTAGCCAATGACGTTCATGAGCGACAGAAAAGGATAGATCGTGAAAAAATGCGATTCCGTCTTGCCAGTTGAGGCTCAGCCAGTTAAGCTCAATTCACATTAAGACGGGCGGGCGCGGATGGGCGCGGAAGGTGGAATGTAAAATAAAATAATACCTATTTCAATAGCAATAGAGTACACAGAGAAAAGCTCCGACCTCCATCCGTGAGGTCCGTATGGGTGTTCTCTGTGTCAACTCTATCGGTATTGAAATAGGTATTACTTTACATTGCACTCTCCGCGCCCGTCCGCGCCCGTCCGTCTTAATGTGAATAGAGCCTTAGTCAATTCTTATGAAGGACGGTCACTGACCGCAAAACATAGACTGATGTCTCCCATTCATAAAAGTAGTGATGTTACAAATCTCATAAAACGATAATAACAACTCCTACTTATTATAATCTTCATGCGTAAGAGTATCATCACACGCAACGTCAGAAACGCGCGGTTTGGAACCTAGACAAAAGATTTGCGTGCTAACATAAAAATTTAATCGACATTATAATGGCGTTTTAGTCATCTCGCAGTCGACGACACGCGACTCGCGTTCGATTCGAGTGATGACATAAAATAGATTTTCCTTATCTTTTTACCAAAAACGCACTGGGCCTGCGTGGTGGAGTATGGCCCACTCCCACTCACCCTTATTCGTGAGAGCAGGCTTTTGCCCTGCAGTGGGATTCTACAGGCTATAATAACAACTTCACCAAAAACATAGAAGTGTAATTTTTGGTAAGAAATTAAATTAAGGCCAGGTAATGTGTGTCCTATGTAGTACTTATTCGGAGTATTCCATAGTCAGGGTTTTTAGGAGCTGAGAGCTTTATGTTGGTTTTTATTCAGATTATTTTGAATTGGTACAGTTTTTTGTTTTGTTTTATTCGTATAAATTAAATAAAAATCTATAATTTTTATTAGAAGACTTTTTTTAAGAACGATAAGAGCACTATAAGATGATCATTAAATATCTGTCTTTCTGCGTATTTATTACCGCCGCGGTTCACCATCTAGTGTGATAATGATCTAACTAAGCAGAAGGTCACCGCGACAGACTAGTCGGCGCCGCGCTGGGTGGACGTCCGTCTACACCATTATATATTGCTGTCAAAACTTACTTCATTCGTTTCCCATTATTTTCTACGACATTTACCATATCACCATCACAACAAGTTAAAACCAGCCATCAACCAGGGTTTACGATGACTTTTCTGACAGAAAATAAAACTTGTGTTTATGATCAATACCCATCTAGTCATTCAAAATTGAGCAATGAATGCTTAAAACCGAGCAAAATTCTAGTTGCAATGTAAATTTGCATACCGTGTAGCATGTTCCCCGACTTAGCATGACTATATTCCCCGAGTGGGTAGTCAGAGATATTCGGAACTTTGTTGGTGTTTTTTTATACCCCGTCTAATAAGGTCACAACGAAATCGCCGGTGTTACCCAAAGTATAATATTTCGATAACGAATGATTTGAGAGAGATACGAAAAGGACTATTGCTGCAAATTGCTCATCCCTTCCAGTATATTTATGGTTAGTCATAAATAAAAGGGAATTGGGGTGTTAAAGTATTTGTCTTGGTTTTATTATGGACGCAGAAAGCTTTGACAGTTAACATAAAAAAAAACATTACTTGATCATCAATAGGGACTAGTGCAAAAATGGTCATCATATATGTTACAGTATGGGCATAAAGAAAGATTTCGTCTCTGGCATGAAATTATACCCAGCAGTGGGTGGATTCTGGCACTGGATGATAATAATGATGAGATTTATCATGATAAGCTAGCGGTTCTAAAACTTTCACTGCTGAATATCACGCATAATATCGTGTAATTTTCCTTTGAGAAACGAGCTATTTCCAAAATCAGCAGTTAAAGTGTTAAACAGTAACTCTTGGTTATAAAGATTACAATGCATTAAAAATAACGTGCCATTTCCTGCCGAAAAAAATCATAAAACGCTTAACTTTATTATAACATTTGATGCATAAAAACCCTAAAATTTCCTCAAAATCAAGTTATAAATAGATTGTTCTTTATCCCAATGTATTCTTTATTTCTTAAAGAACTGTCAGGTAATTTTGAAGAAGCCGCGAGTGTTATTATAAATTAGCATGTAAACAGTAGAAATCAAGCCACACGGCTGTGCTCCTTGGGGATTTCAATGTTTGACTTTACGATCAAGAAGGGACTTTGCTGTCGGTTCAGAGTTATTTATGATTTCGAAATCAAATGATAAATATAAGCCAAATGTTTGAATTTCATTTTATCAACCACCAACAGCTAAGTAGATTTTCTGTTCTAAAATCTGATTTATTTATGCGAAACTCGGACTGGGTTTTCCTACAATACCTATGCCGTTGCCATCAATATCTGTCGTTTCATGCAAAACTGCAGTACCTATTATAGTCGGGGAAATCTACGGATTTTTGTATGGAGTAGGTTGCATTAATTGCACTTTTGGTGAAAATTTGGAATATAGTAGATACATACCTGAAAAACATAAATTCTCAATAATCTGGTGGTATGCTGGTCGAAATATTTTTAGAAATAAGCTTGCCATTTGTACATTAATATCGATTTTAAGGTATTTCTCAGGTTCCTGAGCCTATATAACCACGAAATGTCGACAAAAGTGTTATAAACTAACAGTAATATTATTTCAAACACAATTTACTAAATTGTCTTTAATGCAATCTCAAACCTTATTTTTCCTAGACTATTACTTGCATGCCTACTTGATTATTAATTTAGGGCGGCTTGAACCAATCAATATTTAGGCTTAGTACATATTTAGGTTATCTGTGCCAAAAAATATTGGGAAGTAATTTTTAAAACTGTTATTTAAATACTCGGGAGGTTATCAGCACAGAGCACCTAACTTCATTGGGTTAGGTTTGATTAAAGTCTATCTCGGAACCGACTCGGAGTATTCCACATCCACGTAGTCTTGTCTGTGCTACTCCTAGAGTGTATTCCAAATAGGCGGAGCAAGAAGCTCGCAAGGAGGAACTAAGTGGAACGAGAGTGAGGCTATGTAGTGGATCGGAGCACTTGAGTCTAACAAAAATGTTCACTTTAGAAAGAAAGAAAGAAAATATTTTTATTTGCATACACAACAAAACACACTGACATAATTTTATAGAAAAACTAAATTTAAACACACAATTACACATAATTAAGAGCAGTGTGTGCCGCAGCAGCAAACAGGGCTACGACTCTGCATTATGCTGGGCTCAACGAGCTCAGCGCTGATTTTCTGACGCACCCAAATATTGAGTGCCATTTCCGAAACTTACACCCCCAAAATCGCGATCGAATGAAGCATAATCTCCATAGTAATTTTATTACATTTTCACCGATGATTTGAACGTGTGACTCTCGAAACTACCACTCCAGACGAAAAACGCACCGCAAACTTTACAATAAATAGATAGATTAATAAAATGTTACTTATAAACACTTTAAAACTTGATATTTCGCTAAAGGATCCCTAAGTCGAAAAATGGTTTTCCCACACCCACAATATTAAAAACCTAAAAAAGATCTATCCAACGATACTCCACACCATCTGATAGACCAGAAAAAAAATTGCCTCCCGACTTTTCTTGTAGGGGAAGTACCCTAAAAAAATATTTATCCAGATTTTATTTTACCACTTTGTCGGCGTGATTAATATCTATACCCATGTCAAATTACAACTTTCTAGTACTAAGCGTCACTGAGCTAAGCCGCGGACAGACGAACGGACATGGCGAAACTATAAGGGTTCCTTGTTGACTACGGAACCCTAAAAACGTTTAAACATATGAATAAATAATAATATTATTATCTATTCATATGGTTTAAGTCTAAATATTGGTGCAAGATTAGGTGTATTTTGCAGAATTCTTACTAAAGTCGACAATACTAACGAGTCTTACGATTTGTCACTAACGGAAGCCTACGTAGGAACATAATTATCATGTCTGAAAATGACAGTAAATATACAACGACGCGACACGGTACGACATAAATAAGGATGTATCTCACCAAATAATGAGCTATATTGACATACACCGTCATGAATTCATAATAACCTCTAACATCAATCTGACACAGCAATATAAGAAACACAGTCATGTTTAGCTTTATTTCTTCGAGAGAAGCAGATTTCACCGATCATCTGACCTGCACGTCTAGTATGATTTCTCTACACGCGCGCGACACGCCTTCGCTGCATAGAAAATAACCAAATGCTTGGGTCTGAGGTCACTAGCTTATAGTTTATTTACTTTACTGTATAGTATCAATTATTTTATTAAATAGACTATGTATTATTGTATACATAACTGTAGCTAAAGAATTTACATTGTAATAGTTATTAAGTCGTGTTATGTTGTAGAGTTTCTGGCCGCATCTTCTCTACAGCGACAACACGTTCCGACGCGGTGGTAGCTTTAAAAAAGATTTGACGTTTGATAAGTGTACTGTAAGCTCCTACATTGAATAAATTATATTTACTTTGACTTTGACTTTGACCGGTTCCCACGCGTTTCGGAGAGCGAAAGCCGCGCTTGCCGCGACTTATAGTACGGGAAAAAATCGAGTCGGGCGCAAGTAGAGAAATCATGCTAGACTGTAAATAAGACCAGTCACTAAATTCGAATCATGTTTCTGTAACATTATCTATTTGAAAACATGAATACAGAATGGTGTATACAGCAGACAGCATAAACCAACACCTTTACTTGAGAGGAAATTGAAAAATTTAAATTTACGTCTTCAACAGGATGGGGTGTCGTAAATTTACGTGGTTTAATCTAAGTTATACGTAAGTACTTGTGCGTTGAGGCAAGTACAAGTTCTGGATGATTTGTATAATGTAAAACTGGATTGCTGTTACATTAAACCTCATAACTAGTCTTTTTTGAGAGATGAATTTTCAAAAAAATTTTGTTCGAATGATCTGTTTGCTCCCATAGTAACAGTTGTTCAGTTTGATGGGTTCTTAGTTTAAAAATATGATAATGATATCAATATAACCCTATACAACGTGTTAATGAATTAACGCAAAACTAAAAAGTAGTTTGTTTAGAATTGAGAGCAGAATCGAATTATCATGGTTTTAACATAGGTATTTTTTTCTAAATATTAAATAATTTGTTTGTCAAATTTAAAATTTACTGAACTCGATCTTAATAACCCACCGCTCGGGCACTTTCACCCTACTTACAACCAAAACAAGATTCTTAAAATGTATCCATGAGCACGTTAGCGCTTTCATTGATTGTTGAAATGATAACTAAATCAGTTTTACCTCAAAACTTAAAATGCGAATCACTTTAAAATTTAAGTATCAAAGTAATGAAATTATTGTTTCAATCTAATGATTTTGTTGTAAATCAGTTGGGGTGTATGAGGTTTTGTGCTTATTCATTAACACGTTGTATATAGGGTCCTTCTTAATATGCTGACACTTGTTTAAGGGGATGATCAGACCATCAAAATGAACAACTTTCTCTATGGCACCAACATCGAAACCGCATGAAAAAAATCTGCTGTTCTATACAAAACTGCAAACCTACTCGAGCCAAATGTATCGGAAAGCAGAATTTTTTTCACGATTTCGATGATAGTCCACTAGACAAAGTTGTTCCGTTAGATGGTCTGATCATCCCCTTAAAAAAGTATCAGCATATTAAGAAGGATCCTGTATATACTAATGTTGTTTTGACATTGCTTCATCTTTGAACTTCTATTTGCATTTTTTCGATGACATCGCACACTCTCAAATCTCGCACGAAACGAAAAGCACGAAAAGTTCGCTCCACTGAACTGATGTTTAGTTTATTTACCAAGTTTGTTAACTTTGATGTATACTGTTTATACAATTGTAAATTGAATAAACGGATAATTTGAATAAACGAGCAGGAGCGTTTGTCAGTTCGTTTGCTGGGAGCAATTAATGCAATTGGGTGCAAATTGTGTTGTAGAGTTTCAGGCCGCATCTTCTCTACAACGGAACACCTTCCGACGCGGTGGTAGATTCAAAAACCTGACGTCAAAAAGTTATCTAATGTGATATTATTTTGAATAAACAATTTTGAATTGAATTTTGAATTTTGAATGGTTCGATCGTTTTGATATCTACAACGTTTCAAAAAATTTGATAGCCTAGGCTATTTGCGAATTCCACGTATTTTATTTCGTAAACAAAAGTAAATATAGGGTGTAACCACAGAACATTATAAGAGGGGTTAGAAGTGCAAAGTAGGCGTGGAACGTGTCGCCACAGGTTATGCAACGATTTGCATAACACCATAAGGCGCGCGGCGTGGTGCGAGCGAGAGGGCATGAGTGATTGTAGCAGCGTGAGCGGGAAGACAAGTGGCGACAGCGGTCTCCGAAGCAAAAGCGCTACTTTGCATTTCTAATCCCTCGTATAATGTTCTGTGGGTGTAACGGACAGCCCTCCGCAAACTGAAACGGTGAATTCAGACCATCAAACTGAACAACTTGCACCATGGAGCCTACCTCCGGTTTTGAACAGAACAGAATGTGCAGATTTAAATATAAAAAATAATAAAAATGACAAAAAGTATAAAATTGAGGGAGGTCCTCATACAAGAGACTAGTCTTTATCAATGTTTTTTAGGTAGGTATCAAAAAAACAGTCATACATACAAGCGTCAAACTTAGAGTGGTTATAGAGAAAACTCTACAGTATAACAACAAATAATAAAAACCGGCCAAGTGTGAGTCGGTCTCGCGCTAAAGGTCCCGGGGAAACAAAACTTTTTTGTAAGTTAAAATGTTGTGTTGTGGTGTGGTACGGAAACCTCGATGCGCGAGTAGCCCGACCCGCACTTGACCGGTTTTATTTAAAGTTACTATGATGTATCTTAAAAAATTAATTCGTCCTAAATCAGTACATAATACTAGTAGATTACTCTATCTCTGCAAGATTTCCCTTCTAAGTAAAATGTACAAGATATTGTTCGAAGAGAAGGCATCATGCATATAAATGCAACGTTGTTTCAACTTGAATGGACTTACAATAGTTGTCAGTGTTGTTCGCGGAAGTTGTCTATGTCCCACTGGCTTAGGTGTCAGATGTTAAATGGTATTATATTGTACTATAATAGTCTCACTGGTTTTTAATTTATTCATGACTTTGCGGCGTATATTGTGATTACCTGACAACCATTACAGAGTTTGAGTTTGGGCACTGACTGCTAGTGAGCCGTGAATATTCTGAATTAAGAAAAAGATTAGAGTCAGAGACTCTATACTCCATTTCAAATAGCAACGAAATTTTAAGGCTGTTTTGAATTTCAGAAACAGTAATTTGAAACACTTCCCCTCACTTATTCTTAGAACAGCTTTAGTAAAGTCCAAGATATGTCGGACAGTACCTATATATCTTTCTGATAAATAAATTATATTTACTAATCAGAATTGACCAGAAAGCTATTTGGAATCGGAAAACTAGATGGCCCGATAGGACAGTCTGTAGTGAACCTGCCTGCTGTGCCGAGGGTCGCGGGTTCGAATCCCGTAAGGGACAAATATTTGTATGATAAATATGGATATTTGTACCCGAGTCATGGCTGTTTGTATCTATATATGTATTATATATCGTTGTCTAGTCATAATAATATAAGTCCAGGCTAGATTCTGGTACTTTAAATGTGACTAGATAATTTGTGTGACAATGTCCACGGTATTAACAAAAAAAAAAAAAAAAAACTATTATTGGAAATGAAGTATAGTATAATATTCGTGAGCGTATCATCATGAGCCTATAATTATACGTCCCACTGCAGGACACAGACCTTCCTTCAGGGAGTGTCTTTATAGTAGAGTAGAGCGTCATCGTCAGTCTACCACGCGTGCCAAATGCGGATTAGTAGACTTCACATATGGGTCAGAATTTCTTCTTCAGCGTATGCAGGTTTCCTCACGTATTCCTTCACCGATTGAGAATAATCGGTATATTACGTATATACGTTAGAAAAACTCATTGGTAAAAGTCATGAGCTACTCTAAGACCATATGTCTTATTATTTAGGATATACATGTTTTTAGGTCCAAGGGGGACAGCGAAAAACAGTGGATCTTGAAATACAAAAAGGTTCAGTATACGGTGTGTAAAATTCATTTGTGCTTTCTGTAGGCCTGCTATGAGTTTTCACAGTACTTTTACTACTGCAGTTACGTCGCCAATTTAGTATAGCAGAAATTAGTTCTCGACGTAATCACTAGGAGCGTTGTACGAAATTCAAGACAAAATTAGTGACGTTACTACAGTAGTAAAGTACAGTAATAACTCATGGTAGGCTTACTGTTTTCCCCCAAACAGATAACACACAGTCTTTCGATAACGTTTTGTTTTCTAAAAATCAAAATCAAGTTTTTTTTGTGAGAATAGTCCATAACTTAAGGGGTTCTAAAACCTCAACTTTCAGGAAAATTGTTTTCAATGATATGTTATTGCATATCCAGTGTATTATATTTATTATAAAAGATCATCCTTTACTTAATATAATAAATCGTTTTTTTTGTTGTGTTGTGTTTCATATAATTTATTTTTTAATCGCGTAAAGTCCGGACACTGTTTGTTGAAATATTGCTAAAAATGGGGTTACTTTAGGAACATTTTTGGAAGGGTTACCTACTATTCTCTACTCAACCAAATTTCAAACATAGGTAATTACTTAACACTTTTCTTATCGATGGTGGAGCTCAAACAAAAGGTCACGGAAAACTTACAAGATATTATCCACATTTTTTATTTGAAAATTGACAGCAAGTGATGACGTTACAAAAGAAATGATAGCCTTAAAGAACTAATTAAACACTTTTAACTCAATAGATTTTAACAATGTTCAAATACGAATACCTATGTCACGGGCTCCATACAAAGTAAAGATTTCAAGAAGCGAGCCAAATTCCAAGGAATTAAGACGCAATTCGATGTTCAGAATCAGAAATAAATGTGAGCTTCAACCAGCGGAGCGAGCGGGTTTCATTACAACGGTGTGCCTTAGAAGATAAATCGTTTAGTATACAAGTAGAATATCGTTCGAAGTTATTCAAAACGGAACAGAGTAAAAATCCATGTTTACATTACAGCGCAAAATTGGACCATTTTTTGACTCCTTTGTTATGAATACAGTCCGAGGATAGTCCTTGCAGAGGCAGAGCGCTTAGAGCACCCTGCTTCTTTTTTTTGATATGACTAATACAGCGCTGCTCAGGGAGCAGTTACTGCTTATTACTACGGACTATTGGAGGGACTACGAAGGGTCTAACGATCCAAATAAATGACCTGAAGCAACCGACCTAGGGGCACCCGACCCGGAGGGGTACTAGTCTAGGAAAAATAAGGTTTGAGATTGCATTAAAGACACTTTAGTAAATTGTGTTTGAAATAATATTACTGTTAGTTTACAAGACTTTTGTCGAGATTTCGTGGTTACATTGGCTCAGGAACCTGAGAAATACCTTAAAATCGACATAAATGTACAAAGAGCAAGCTTTTTTCGAAAGATATTTCTTCCAGCATATTAGCAAAATATACAGTTAAATAAAACAAGGCAAATTTAATGTGTACAAACAAACAGTAAATAATTTGGTTTCGAGGTTACAATTTTTGAAGACTTACAAAATATTAAATATCTACTCAAATTTAAGATACTAACCGTGGATTATTATTGTTATAAGTAAAACATATTGAACGAAGCCATACTGTACAAAATCTCAAGTTTTCCATTTTTTGTTCATACCTAAATTTAATGTTTTGTAAATGTCTTAATTATTAAATAATACACAATAGAAAATCTGGGATTATTGAGAATTTATGTTTTTCAGGTATGTATCTACTATATTCCAAATTATCACCAAAAGTGCAATTAATGCAACCTTCTCCATACAAAAATCCGTAGATTTCCCCGACTATACGGACATCGGCATAGGACGTTGCTGGGGTTACGCGGCGGATTGAGTACCGGGGATTGGTGAGAGAGCGCACTGCATACAAACTAAGTTAGATCCTATTTTCAATACTAACCAATTAAAGTCAATGAAATTTTGTAAACACGATCTAGATACTAACCTGTGCCTGTGGATTGTCAGATTTCCTTTGTAATATACAGTTTACATGCATTAATTTAAGATTTGTATGGAAATCTTTGAGCTATAGTTAAACTATACATTACAATGAAAATCTAACAAACCACAAGCACAGAGATTAATTATTTCTAGCTCGTGTTTAAAAAATTTCATTGACTTTAATGGGTCAATATCCAAAATACAGGGTCCTTTTTAATATGCTAACACTTTTCTAAGGGGTTAATTATTTAATATTTAGAAAAAAATATCTATTAAAACCATGATAATTCGATTCTGCTCTCGATTCTAAACAAACTACTTTCTAGTTTTGCGTTAATTCATTAACACGTTGTATATTATATAACCATACACATTTTTCATCCATGTTGTGAAAATAAAATTCGATTGTTGCCAAAAAGTCGAAAAATTATCTTTGTTCTGTAATCTGTAAAGGTGAGGTCTGATGGATGATTGATGGATATTGTATAGGCAAAAAGTTGAATCGTTGTAATTGACTTTACAATACCTACAGTTTTAACTATAGCGATTTCTTTTAATAAATTAAGATAACTGTTGGCGCGCTCCATACGAACGAAATTTCATTATACAGGGTCCTTCTTAATATGCTGACACTTTTTTAAGGGGATGATCAGACTATAAAACTGAACAACTTTCTCTATAGCACCAACATCGAAATCGCGAAAAAAAACTGCAAACAACAGATTTTTTTTTTCGCGTTTTTGATATTGATCCCTTAGAGAAAGTTGTTCAGTTTGATGGTCTGAAGCACCCCGTTAAGTATTACTAGGGAGTTTTTTACACCCTGTATATGCAGTGTTAAGTACTTGCCTAATTTTATCTCTGTTTGGACAAAAGAACAAGGTGTTTTTAAACCTCGAGTGTTTAGACCAACAGGAAATCAGTACGAACTTTTAATAGTACATTACGATACGAGTGACCTAAGTTGCCCATTATTGCACGGCGTGAAGTTAGCGCCCGAGCGCAGCGAGGGTGCTAAACGCCGTGCATTAATAGGCAAGTTTGGTCGCGAGTATCGTATACTATTTTATAGCACAAGTGACCTAAACCCGCCCCGGACGGATGGCAGGGGGGGGGGGGGGCAGCAGCAGGGGGGTCCCCCCCCCCCCCCGAGGGATAAGATTGCTATTTTAAAAGAAACATTGAAATGATTTTGATTTCGAATTGATTTATTGAAAAAAAAAACATTGAAACCAGTCATTGGATCATCAAACATTGAAATCATTGAAACATTGCATCATTCATTGGATCAAACATTGAAAATATTCAAAAAGGAACATTGAAATTATTTTGATGCTCGAAAGTTACAATTTTCGCGAAACGAACTAAGTCAGCGTTTTTCTTTGATTTCGTCGCTGTCACTTTTTCTACAACAGGAAGGTTCTTGCAGGAGAATCGCTAACCTATCCCCTTCTTGTCATTTGTTTCCTGTGCATTTCCAAGCTTCAAACGACATTTCAAAGGGTTTTGTTTCATTTTTTTTTTACATATGTGAAGGTAGTCGATTCATTTACGCACCGTGCAGAAATAGACAACTTGGGTCCCGGAAAAGCGTGCGTAAAGTGCGGGTTTAGGTCACACTGTGCTATAAACTTAATTTTACACTGTTAAAGTTTGAAAACGACGACGCAAATTTAGCGTCGTCAAATCGTAAACTGGATACCATTTTAAGATGTACTTAAATACGTTACGAAAGCATTACTTAGGTTAGAAGTGAGTGAATGTATTGACAACGGTTCAAGATATATCTTTCATCGCTCTGAATCACTAACTGGCATTTTGCCAGAGTAATGGTGACCTTAATGTCATGTACATTATTACTGTTTTTGGGTAATGAAATATGATCTTGTTTATGTTAACGCGTACCTTATTGTCAGTCCGTACTTTATGTTTTTCTCGTTATTTCATCGCGAAAGTGAAACTTTCAATAATTAGGGCCACAACTGCGTGCTCAAAGGTTTTGACCATCTATACTCCATTTTAAATAGCAACGAAATTTAAAGGCTATTTTGAATTACAGAATCAGAAATTTTGAATAAATAAATAAACTTACAAAAAAGTTGTTTTTTTTCTCCGGCACCTTAAGCGCGAGACCGACTCACACATAGCGGGTTTTATTATTTGTTGTTATACTGTAGAGTGTGCTCTATAATCACACCAAGTTTGGCGCTTGTATTTATTATCGTTTTTACGATAGAGCGAGAAGAAAGAACGTCGATAAAACTGTTGCTTGTGTGAGGACCCCCTTAATTTTAGACTTTTTTGCCATTTTTATTAATTTTTTTGGAAATTTGACGCACATTCTGTTAACATTTGAAATGTCACGCTATTACGGTTCAAAAGTTACAAGCATAAGGAGAGACGGACGGACGGACGGCGTAGGCTTATGAATAGAGTCCCGTACTCACCCTTTGAGTACGGAACCCTAAAAATTGACATTTGGTTGGTATTTGCAAGATCCCGGCGAGGTATACGAAGAGGTACCTGACCTTGTCTGGTAGTAATCGCTCTTAGTTATAAGAACTCAATTTTTATCCTTTTTGTTAATTTATTTTATTAATTTAATTTATTAAATGTATTACATTGCATTACAGCTAACACCTTTTCACAAAGTAAGTTAATAGGTTTATGTTTTTTGTGAGCAATTTACGGTTTAGGTATTTGACTACATACAAATTATTTTATTCTTATCTTCTCAATAAAAAAAAGATTCGAAAATATCGCTAAACTCCCATTTATCTCACCGATCTCCGCTATCCAACCCATCGCGTAATCCCAGCAACGCCCATTGCTGAGGTCCTTACCCATTATGGGTGTCCCTTGGGCAGGTTGCTTAACTCACTGGTTCGGTAGACCTACCAGGGCGCTTCGCCGTCACTGGTATGGCCACACCCAACAGCCCGCAGTAAAAAGCAGTAACTGCTCCCTGAGCAAACTGTATAAGCCATACAAAAAAAAAACTCCCATATGCATTGAGTTTTTAGCTTGAATACTATTTTTAATAACAAGATAAACTTTAAAAAGTAATGAAATGTTGATGACGTCACAACTCAGAATTGTGTACAAATTTCATACAAAGACCACGTTTTGGCGTCTGATAAAGAGTAGAGACTAGTTGTCAAGTAGCCAATTATCTAACCGTAAGATGTCACGGACACTGCTATCAGCTAGGAATACTATTCAAAATAAACACGAACATTTAGACTTGTAATGTTTCACCCCCGACGCAAAAAAGAAGGGTGTTATAAGTTTGACGCTTATGTCTGTCAGTCTCTGTCTGTGGCATCGTAGCTCCCAAACGGGTGGACCGATTTCGATGCGGTTTTTTTAATTAGAAAGCAAATTTTTGCGAGAGTGTTCTTAGCTTTGTTTCATGAAAATCGATTCAGTAGTTTTCATGTAACTTTAAAAATTAAGAATTGACATTAAATTACAAATTTAAAAAACCACCAACGCCAAATACAAACATTTAAACAGTAACAAATATTTCGGTCACGTATTATTTTTGATGTAAGCAAATGTATGTTTAACTTCCTAACTCTCGTTAAGATATTTTAGGTCAATTAATGTGTCGGGGACCGTAAGTGATTGTAAAAAATCAATGGTCATTTCATGGCGGTCCCCTGCGCATTAATTGACCTAAAATATCTTAGAGAGTTAAGAAGTAAAACATACATTTGCTTACATCAAAAATAACAGGTGATCGAATTTTTTTTTAGGTACTCCATAAATGTTTGTTTTTGGCGTTAGGGGTTTTTTAAAGTAATCTACGCAAAATATTAGTTAATACGTAACGAAAACCGATATATCATAACAGTCTTAAAAAACACCCATATTAAGTTTCTGTTCAAGAATTTTTTTTGCAAGACTGACAAAAGAAAATATTTATTTCTTATTCGTCTCCAGCTTTTCTAAATCATAACGAAACACGATGTTTAATAAAAATAACAGCCACGTGCGAGTCAGACTCGACCAAGGGTTCCGTACAAATATTTAAGTACCAAAAACTTGTTTTCTCCTTCTCTTCTTCTCTGGGATCCTTAGCGCGAGCCCGACACACACTTGACCGCTTTTTATTATTTTTTGTTTTACTTAAGAATATAATATGCTTAATAATCGCATCATTCTTGACCCTTATACGTATTTTCCGTTTTTACGATAAAGCAAAAACAAAAACAAATATTAAAAAAACATCGTTTCTTGCCATTTTTAATATTATTTGTTAGCTAATCCAAAATAATAGCACATGCTGATTCTATGAAAATTTCAATTCAGTACCTCTAGCACTACCACTAGACCTCACCTTTGAGTTAACACACGGAAGGCCAGCGTAGGCTCAGTAAATAGGGTCTCGTAGGCACCTTTTGCGTACGGAACCCTAAAAAAAAGATGAAGGGAAAACCCTAAAAATATCGGTATTAATTTGATTACTTTTTTCCGATCAGCTGATGGTTTGGGACACAAGTAAGGTACGAGATAGGAATGCTTAAAGGGTTTTTAAAGGTTAGTCCGAAACGGAATCGTTTTGATATCGATAAGATAAGATAAGATCATAGCTCATATCGATTCATTTTATTATGCTGATTTTTTTGAACTTTTTAGTTTCCTGATTTTATCTTAAGGAATGCAATGAAGGGATTCAGGGATACCTAAAAACTAATAATCTTTTTTTCTTGTAAATATCCTCAATATACAGACACACTTCTATTACAGTTTTATAATAGTTTAGATTCATTGTTTGAATCTACCAATTTTATACAAAGAAGTAAGTATAGACAGCAGAGGCTTGTTATAATTGATTTCGAATTCATAATTAAAAAGTTAAGCCCGTCTCTAATTGAAGTCGTAAATCATAAGCAAATATTCCGAGACCGTAACAAATAAGAAAACAATTATTAACCGACTTAAAAAGCAGAAAAACATTGATTACAAAATAACTTTTTGATGTACAAAATTGAAGAATAAAAGATTTTGATTTGTAAAAATTTTGCCTCGAAGTAAAACTTGCTGAAATCTATCTACCTATAACCTCACAAAAAGCATGAAACAAAAATTTTTTAATTTTTTTTGGTCTAAAAGGTGCGTATTTCAGTTCGTCAATTATAAAAAAAATTCACCGAGTCTCTGACTTTGTAAAGAGCAAGATTGATTTACCTATAGAAATAAAATAGTGTTTTTTTTTTTGGAAACTGCCCTAAAAAGTCAAGAGACGATCTATCATAATAACTTATATTTTATAACCTCGATAAGGGTTGCCACAATTAAATTACTGGTCAAGACAAGAGTGGAGTGGCCTAGGAAAACATTTGCTTTTATTACGTTAGATGGCAGACATCTTTGAGACGACAAAAGAAAAAATATACGCAGTTTCTTAATTTTTTTATAGAATCTATTTTTCAGATTGGTATTTTGAGGCCTTCAGCTAGACTAGGTTCATATGAAGTAGGCATTTAATATAGAAAATATAAAAATATGATGGAAGTAATAAAGTAACAAATTATAGGTAGGGAAAACAAAGTTTTTCTTATCTGTCACGTTACATACGTAAATGCGCGCTGCATACAAACGAAGTCTGGTGATATTTTCAATACTAACCAATTAAAGTCAATGAAATTTTTCAGAAACAATCTAGAACCTAATCTCTATGCTTGTATCGTGTCCGATTTTCGTTAAAATATACAGTTCAATGCTAGGATTAATTTTAGATTTGTATGGAAATCTTTGAGGCACTGTAACTTTAAAACTATATATTTAAAGAAAATCTGACTTCATACAAGCATTGAGATTCGTTTCTAGTTTTTTTCTGAAAAATATCATTCATTTTAATTTGTCAGTATTAAAAATATCACCAGACTTTGTTTGTATGGAGCGCGCTCCGAATTATATTCCCTTAAACGCATATTCTTGCTCTATCGTAAAATCGGTAATACGTACAAGCGTCAAACTTGGTGTGATTATAGAGCAAACTCTACAGTATAACAATTCACAAAAACCGGTCAACTGTGAGTCGGACTCGCGCTAGTATGGAACCCTCGGTGCGCGAGTAGCCCGACTCGCACTTAACCGGTTTTTATTTGGAATTACCTGACTTATATAAAAAAAGTGTTTTGTACAATCGAAGACGAAACTACCGGAATAGAATAATTATTGACTTTAAATACTCATAACTTTTGATGGAATGATCTGATAGCGATAAAAAAAAGCCAAAATGTAAGTTAAAATTAGCCCTATAATTTACAGAAAACCGCATTCAAATGGGTGCAGTAGTTTTTAAGTGATGCATGCACAAACAACAGAAAATTAATTACAAAAAATGGTCTTGCAAATATCTTCAATGTACATCCACGCCAAGTGTACAATTTTATTATATGAATAGATCAGTGTATGGTCGATAGAGAAAATTGATGAACACTTCTAAACCTTATCTACGTACAAATAAAGGTGACATTGATTAATTTTCGTAGCCGATTGTGCACGGGGTAGAGACAATTTTATGAATACCCATAACATTGACATTGAGCGTAACATTCAAGTGAAAGGGTCACTCGTAAACGATGTATAAGACACTCCCATTCCACAGAAACAGTGGCAAATCGGGATTTATTTGTAAAGTTCTGAGAAACTTAACTTTCCACTTTATTGAGGCAAAGTTGTGATGTGTGTGATTTTATTTATAGTGCTACATAATGGTTGAGGTAAAACTGTACTGCTGTGACAAATTTGTCTGCATCATCATCACTCAGCCTGTACTATACAGGATGCAACAGAAAGTGTAGCCACCTTAATACGCTGACGGTGCTGTTTTAAAGGGATGATTATCAAACCACAAAACAACTTTCTCTATAGGACCAAAGCCCAAAATGCGACAAAAATAAATTCTGCTGTTCCATACAAAATTTTGATGCTAAGGGCCAAAGCCAAGCTGTCAGTACACATATAATGACGGCGGAGAACTTTACTGTTTTACGTGCGATCAGACCTTTAGGTCCAATTTTGGGTTCAATAGTCACATTCGAGCTCACCTATTAGGTGAAGCCCAGAGTCCTCTTTGACGGGTCCGTCAACGGCGACATCATCATGGGAAAACAGATTTTTATCGCGATTTCGATAAAAATGAAAAGTTGTTTAGTTTGAGTCTGATCATTCCCATAAAACTATCAGAATATAAGGACCCTTTGTTTAAATGGGTGGTGAAGACCATTAAATTGAAATAACTTTACAGTTAGGAAATCTGAGATCACGAAAGAAATAACTACCTACCTACACACGACAACACATCAAGCTACGCAAAACCAATATAAGCTGGCCGCGCGACGTTATACATTACTCTACCTACGCGCGACCAGCTTATTTTGGTTTTGCGTAGCTTGATGTGTTGTCGTGTGTAGATGGTAAAGGAAGTCAAATAAAACGTTTTGTAAATAATAAAAATAAGACTCAAACTCTTTCCCTTTGTGTAATCCCAAAGACAAATAAGCTAAGAATACTTTGGTAAATGTTTTTTATTTCGATTTTGTTTTATGCACGAAAGGAAGCTTTTAACCCTTTCGTATTCACAAACTTTTTGTATGAAATAAAACAAAGGTATACAGGGTCCTTCTAAACTATTTTACTTTATTTATTTCCGGGTTTGGGGCCTTGACAGGCTTGCACCTGTGACCATCACTAGCCCTTTGTGAACGCCATTTTTAACCCACGACGCAAAAAGAGGAGTGTTATAAGTTTGTCGCCTTTGTCGGTCTGTCTGTCTGTCGGTCTGTCTGTGGAATCGTAGCTCCCAAACGGGTGGACCGATTTCAGTGCGGTTTTTTTCAATAGAACTGTTCTTAGCTTTGTTTCATGAAAATCGGTTCAGCAGTTTTCAAATAACTTTAAAAATTACGATATAACATTAAAGTACAAAATAAACCCCCAACGCCGAAAACAAACAATTATAAAGTGAAAAATAATTCGGTCGCTTTTGATGTTTTGATGTAAGCAAATGTAGGTTACTTTTTAACTCTCTTTAAGATATTTTAGGTCAATTAATGTGTCGGGAACCGCAAGTGATTTTCGAATAAAATAATCTATAGTCATTTCATAGCATCATTTATTTTTATTTTATCACCTTCAAAGTATGCTCCTTCAGAAACGATACACTTATTACCTTCGCCAACGAATAATCTAATCATCAAAACATTTTTTACTCTTTTTCCGGAATTGAGTTCAGTTCTCGCCGCGAATTCTCCTTTATGTCGTCTACCGAAGGTAAACGGGTGCCACGATTTGGTAATTTGAGTTTAGGAAAAAGAAAGAAGTAGGCAGGAGCCATATTTGGTGAATAAGGTGGTTGCTCGATGGAATTTGTTGAGTTTTTGGTCAAAATTCGTTCACAATAATGGCTTTGTGCGAAGACGCATTATCGTGGTGCAAAATCCAAGAAATTTCTTTCCACAAATCTGGCCTTTTTCGTTGAATTCGCTCTCTTAAACGCCGCATAAGGATCAAATAATATTCTTTATTTACCGTTTGACTTTCCGGCAAGAATTCCGAGTACACAACATCGCGATAGTCAAAGAAAACAGTCAATCATCCATTGCCGATACTGTCTTGACTGAGTTTACAACTTTTAAACAGGATGATCGACCATCAATACTATCTTTTTCTTATCGTGTTGTCAAGCCCTGGGTGTCAAAGTTTTTTTGACCGCCTTATGGCCTCTGACATGGTTTTTATGTAACGACTACTACCACGAGAGATAGTAGCCGGGACAAACAGCTTAACGTGTCATCCGAAGCACGGAATCATCTTTCTTTTTCAGACAATCAGGTGATTCGGCCTGCAATATCCTAGCCAACTGGGGAAAAACGCACAAAGTGACATATCAGTTGGAATCGAACCCATGACCTCCGAGTCAAGAGCCCAATGCTCTTAACCATTGGACCACAGAGGCAGTTCTACAATACCATGAAACTAATGAATATGATACCTACCCATATCAATTTCGATCTCTCATTGTGATAGGTAGTTAAAGGATTAAATCTGACGTCGTAACTATTGAATAATCTGTGATCTGACAGCAAATTGATGTAGGTACGATTCGATAGATACTGTAGAGCACAAAAAATCATATTTGTCAAAATAATCATGAATTTTTACTGTAAAGAAAGCAATTTCTTTGCGTAAATATTTAATTAGGTTGATTTTGGTTGTTGTGAATGGAAATGTGTGTTTTTGTAACATATAACAAACATACAAACAAAGTACTGTGTTGAACAAACATTAATTTAAACGCTTCACTAAATATTTGTTCTTATTTTATTATTTTGATAAACTGACTGAGAGAAAACATTTGAAATTTTACTCTTGTTAACTTTGAAAGACATCATTCGAATTGCTGCAGATTTAATATTATTGGTAACTAATGAAATGGCTCGTCCAACTGGCGCAATGTACACAAAAATTATTAAAATAATAGGTAAGAATATACAAATTTAATTAAAAGAGGCCATGCAATCGAATGCATCTTCTATCTATCTTACGACAGATATAAACACACTGGCATATGGCTCTATGTATAAGACCTACATATCTAATTTAATTACCCTAAGTACTTCTACCCAAATCTTGAATTTTTCAAGATAGTTCTGATACTATATAATATTTTAGATAGCACAGATAGTAAAGCACAGATATTTATTTAGGTTTATAGATCGTGTCTAAAAAAAAGTATGCAGGTTTCCTCACGATGTTTTCCTTCACAGAAAAGCCTGTGGTGTTACAAATCGTACATAAATTCCGAAAAAATCATTGGTACGATTCGGCCTAGACCGGGATGAACCATCGCCTCCTGCACAGCATGCAAGGTTACCCGCCACTGGACCACCACGTCTCTAATATAATACTAGTAGAATTACGCTATACTAAGATCTCAGCCAAACTAAATTTTGTATGAAGCAGCTACTATTACAGTCAGTTTTGAGTCAAACGGACTCGAAAGTGTTGTCATTCGAACGTCCAACATTGAGACAATACGTTTTATTTCGGAACAAGACAATGTGCTGTACCTGTAAAAAGTTTTTGCTTCCAAACTATATATTCAAACAACATGAAAACGGAGTTTCGAATAAATTAAACGAGCTGGAAACACGTCCATGAAAACTATCTGTTTTAATGTTACCAAATTACCTGGATCCTTTAATTAAATTAAAATAGTGGAAGATAGATGACTAGCCTATAGCGCATATACCGCATAAATCGAGCTCCCGCCTAATTTACTTATTCGCAATACTAGCGGCATTGCGTGATTCGGATACTTTTTTCGATTAGAGGCGGAATAAAGGTACCACAATATCTTTGTGTGCTTTTACTTGTTGTACAAATCATTCAACAAGAAAAAACAAATCACACGGCATTACTTTTCACTCGTAAGTACGAGTACACACGGCGACACATCAAGGTATAAAAAACCAACATAAGCTGGCCCCGCAACGTAATACGTTACTCGACCTACGCGCGGTTCGCTTATTTTGGTTTTGTATAGCTTGATGTGTCGCCGTGTGTACTTATCGATGTTTTAAAGGCCTACTTCTCATTATACTATCCTTCGTACCTAGTCCTAGGTAAATTATATTGACCGTGCATTTTTTTTTGTGTGTTTACCAATGATAGTTAAGTTGTATAAACATTGTGGAATTCGATTGTTTAACGTTAATATGTCAGATAAAAAAAATCTGCTGTCCCGGATACGTTTGAATTGAGTAGGTATTGCAGTTTAGTATGGGACTACTGATATTTTTTTATCCTGACATGTTGGCTCCATGTGGTTTCAAGGTTAATGATACTTTTCCTTACACCCTGTAGACTTGGTATACCTACATAAACTTGAATATGAAACATTTTGTGTGAAACCGTCATCTTCAGCATATAACCGTCCTACTGCAGGGCACAGGCCTACCCTGGGCGTTAGTCCACCACACGGGCGTTAGTCCTTCACAATACGCATCCGGGCTGCAATTGCGATAAATATTCGGTGATTGAACCGTGATTGGACTACGTACGAACTATAACTTTTGACACATTTGGTATTGCGCTAATCGCGGTACTGCTCTTGACAGCCGTTAGAGCCGTTTTGACAGATCGCTCAGACGTTAAGGGCTGTCAGTTACATAGAGTTTAGCGCGCGAATTCAGCACAGTTCAATAGTAATTGGATTACAATGTGATTAGAACTGAAATTGGATAAGAATAGAACATCGATGTTTCAACTTAGCGCAATCGGGCTCCAGAATTTCTTCTTCATCGTATGAAACTGTAGTTCCTAGTTTAAGAATTTCCATATTCAACACTTAATTACAAGACTAAAAATATCCTTCCCATGTCACCGCTATGATCGTAGACAAAAAAGGGCTCCTCTCGGGTGACAAATTATGACGTCAATTAAAACGGGGGACAAAGGCCCTAATAGACCGTCCTTAACCCCGCATTAAGTTAACAATAGTTTGGTCAAACAATGGCCGTGAGATGATAGGTTAATAAATTGTGGTACAAGATAGACTTCGGAATCGTCATTGTACAATAAAAGTAAAAATAATTCGGGCACTTATTATTTGTTATTTCTTTGCAGACATCATTATCTTAATTAAAGGGAGTAAAAAGTTAAAAAAAATTATTCTACATACGAGTACATCACAAATAATAGGCCGTATTCGTTTTTACTGTTTAAATGTTTTGGTTTTTATATATTTTATTTCATAATCTTTAGTTAATAAGAGCGTTTACGCCGATCAGTGGCGCCCTCAACATAAAATTAAAGATTTTTCTATTAAGAAAACCTAAATTAAAAAATGCTCCTAACTAATTTTATCTGCAAGCCTAAAAGCTATTTTATACTTATAATAGGTTCTTATTGGTTAAATTAAACGAAAACTATCACTACTTCTGTTTCTAACCGAATATTTTTATGTAAGTATATGGTCACGACTTATTCCCCGAGCGATAATCTAAAACCTCAGTACATCCACGTTTCACTAGTAGTATCTACCGAAACTTTATCCAGTGTGACGGGGAGTGAGTCCGTCGCCACTTATATCTTACTTTTATGTATTATATAGGTACAAAAAAAGCTTTTATGCTTCCGGATATAGTTAGGAATATTTTAATTTAGTTTTTAGGCACTGAACGGCTTAAACACTCTAAATATCACAAACCCCAAAGGGGTTAAGGGTGGGTCATATTAAAATGTCGTTTCTCACCAAAGTGTTAGTTTGCTCTTTTTGGCATTTAACTAGGTCCAATTGAGATCAATCAATTAATCAATTATACTTTATTTTACACCAAAAAACATAGTATACAGAGATTTAATAAAGAGGAAATTAATTGTGAGATGTGAATTTAATTATGAGATTTTCGAACATATTTAATTTAAGACCGTCAGTTTACTCATCTAACATGCAAAATGCTTCCTTCTCGTTTTTGAACAATGTAACTGTGAGTGTAATTAATATTTGAGCTAATTACAAAACGTAAATTATTATCTGCTAACCGTTTCCTCTCCTCAAATATCCGTTCCCTCGCTTCGAACACTTCGAATGTAAAGATGCTCATTTTTAATTAGATGGCGGATTTTTAATGAACTATGTAAGCACTAGTTTTTGCCCGCGACTTCGTTTGGAACTTCGGATACAAGCACTAACGAAGAAATGTGATTTAAAACACATGTTAAATGTATTAAGTTAAAGTTATAAACTAGCCCAAGGTCTCTACAACAAAAGGCGCAACTAAGTAGCTCTGTCCGACACTTGCATATCTACGCCTTTTCAGCAACGTGGACGTTCTTGAGGGCGATCGAGCTAATTTAAAACATCCAAGTTCAATTCTAATCCAATTTCAGTTCTAATCACATTGCAATCCAATTACTATTAAACTGTGCTGAATTCCTCATCGCGCTAAACTCTATGGAACTAACTGACAGCCTTTAACGTCTGAGCGATCTGTCAAAACGGCTATAACGGCTGTCAAATGAATTGCGCAATACCGAATGTGTTAAAAGTTGTGGTTCGCACGCAGTCCAATCATGGTTCAGTTGAGATTTATTTAGAGCGATTGTTCTCCTGTAGAGATGGGATGGAGCTAGCGTACCGACACAGGTTGCATTTCAAACCTGAGATTTTCACGGAACCAGGGAAGGAGTGTCTTAACTTTGAGTTCCTTAGAGACCTGATGGCATGATATCTGCTGGCTCAGCGACCCAAAGTAGGTCTTGGCCTCCGAAACAAGAGTACGCCAATTTTCCCGATCCTGCGATCCTCTTCCCAGTTTCATCCCGCTTGACAGCAGCGCGATATACCGGATGATTTTTTTTACCATTCTGAAAGATTCAGGGGTGGTTCAGACCATCAAACTGAACAACTTTTATTATGGGACCAAACATGAAAGCAAAAAAAAATTTTCAGCTGTTCCCTAAACTACAATGCCTACTAGACTCCGATGAGACAGCCGATTTGTTAAAAAAATCAGGTTTGCTCCTATAGAAAAGTTGTTTAGTTTGATAGTCCGAACCACTCTTAATAGTATCGGAACGATAAAAAATCTACTGGTATGCTTGCGAGCGAATAAACGAGATAAAAGACGCGTTATGGCCTTATCGCGCGCATTACGCAACCCCACTGGAGAAAATGTAGAAATTGTGACTTATTGATTCTTCGTAAGATAGTTTTAAAAAGTTTGTACAAGTTTCCTTCTATAATTAAACTAATAAGCTTATGGTTTTCTTATCGTCTGGCCTTTGTCAAATCAGATTCTTATACTATAAAGGTACTTATCGTTTTAAATACCTAATAATAGTTATTTCTTATACAAGAGTGCAAAGTTGTTTTTTAACCGCGTGCTCAATTTTGATGACCGAGCAAGCGAAAGATTCTAAAATTGAAAAATTAGACTCCTGAGCGTTAGCGAGGGAATCAAAAGAGCACGAGGTGAAAAATCTTTGCACTCGAGTGCAACATGTAACTTTTCATCCCACCTCAGCGAGGAAATGACGAAATGCAAAAAAAGAAAGGTTTGATAAATTCACCGTATAAAGTTCTGTAAACCACCCCTTTAAATATTACTACTACCATTTTTTTTTATTATTATTCTTAGGAAGATTTACAGCAATGATTACAAAGTAAACACGTATGTAAATAACTGTAAGCTAATTACAAATCTCCACCTATAAACTTCACTTTTCTTTTCAAAAAACGTACTTGGTGGTAGGTGTAGGTACAAACAAAATTGTGATAAGTAATAATTAACAATATGTGAGAAACAAATAATGCAGTCGCAGTCGGAGAAACAGCTAGCTATTTAAAATAGTCATTCGCTATACTAGTCTTTATGGATTTTGCGCTAGAACAAAATAAATCGATGTTGTGGACAGTTCATGTTCTCTACATGTTATTAAACCGTGTTTTGTACGTGTCAGCATATTAAGAAGGGCCCTGTATATTTCTTCTTCTTCAGGTTCCTTTCCATTGCTAGAAGTTGGCAGGCAACTCAGCATATCCCTGCCTATCTCACGACAAGACAGCTCTTCGACGCTGTCGATGCCTGTCCACCCCTTCAGGTTAAGGAGAACCACATTTGTGGCCTACCGACGCTTTTTTGCCCTATTTTTCCCATAACCTTTAAACAAAGTCAATATAATTTATTTAATATGAAGCACACTTATCAAACGTCAAATCTTTTTACCACGGAACGTCGGAACGTGTTGTCGCTGTAGAGAAGATGCGGTCAGAAACTCTACTAATGCTCCCGGAATCTGCTAATAGTGCCAAATAGCAGCGTTTTATTAAATTAGTGAATAAATTTTGTGCCAAGTATAAAAGTAGGTACCTATGAATAATATTTCCATGTGTTTATTCTATTAACTAAAGAGAAGTCGTTTAAAATTGGACGCTGTCCAACTAGTATCCTTGGAAAAGCACTTTATATGTTTTATCCCCCTATTTTTTGTCCCTATGCTAGGGACTTCAACGCGTGGGAATCAAAGCTAATGCGCGATGGTGATATTTTCAATACTAACCAATTATAGTCAATTACATTTTTCAGAAACAATCTAGAACCTAATCTCTATGCTTTTATGAAGTCAAATTTTCTTTAAAATATACAGTTTTAATGCTAGGATTCATTTAAGATTTATACGGAAATCTTTGAAGCACTGTAACTTTAAAACTATACATTTTAACGAAAATCTGACTTCATACAAGCATAGAGATTAGTTTCTAGATCGTTTCTGAAAAAATCATTGACTTTAATTGGTTAGTATTAAAAATATCACCATTTCGTTTGTATATTCCCTTAAAACCCAAAAACTACGATGTTTCCAAAGATTTATTGCCAAAATTGGCAACCCTGAAAATTATGCGTAATTCCGACTGCTTTCATTCGGTGCAGCGGCCGTAGTATGATGCGCGCGATAAGGCGCCTCACGCCTTTTATCTCATTCGTTAGCGCGTAAATAGAAAGAGAGCTAATACGCGAAAACACCGTGAGGAAACCTACATACGCTGAGGAAGACATTCTCATCAAGCTACACAAAACCAAGATAAGCTGACCTCGCGACTATACAGGTTGTAACAAAACACCTTAGTGGTAAAGTTTGTTTTGTATAGCTTGATGTGTCGCCGTGTGTACTCTACCAATCTGCTTTTGGCACGCGTAGTGGACGAACACCTTCCTTGAGGGTAAGCCTGTGCCCAGCAGTACCTACCTACTTAACCGACTGACGATATGCAGGCAGACTGACGTCAACCCCATCACAGATATGCTCTACACCCCATAAACACTGAATCAGCCTTTCAGCTAATGGTTGCAAAAAGTACACTTATCTCTTATACTATATGTATGTCCCCGTCATCGGGAGTGGGACGTATCTACACCTTTGACTAATTATTATAAGGACTAGCCTTGCGGTAGCATTTCCCCTCTGCCACGGTATAAGCACAATTGATCTTGTGCATTTACATTCAATTTTACACCTTATCACTAAACGAGACAGCCTATAACTGCGAAATAATAACTTAGAACTTAGAACGTTTGGGGTTCACACGAGACTACTTTTCATGATTTTTAACATTCAAAATTAGAATCTAAAGTTTTGGGGAATAAAATCCAAAGTTGCGGATTTCATGTTACCTCGCCCCCCGCAAAAAGTGGCAGAAATGTTTGTTAGTAGAATTACACGCGTAACCAGTCCACATTTTTAAGATTGTACCTAACGCCATCCTTCACTTCACGGAACCATTTTTTTAAATGAAAATTCCCATGGTAAAAAAGGACCTTTTATACGTTGAAAGTCAACAAGGTAATTGTATAAGTTTATTACCGTGCAAGTTATAAGATTGTCTCAAAGTACCTAAGTTACCTGGAAAGTTTGTACCAAGGAACCGACGGGTGACGGGTAGTTTGCATAATTTTTTTTTCGATCGATTTACGATTACTTGTTTTTATATATTTTGGTCTTGGAAACAGCACTGATTTTTTTAAAATCTACTCTTATTTTTCCGGCCGAAGGTACTATATTTAGAACAATCTGTTAAAATATTCCAATTTATAATAAGCGACACAAAATATTATTATTACAAAGTACAAATGATGTAAGTTGACAACGTTCTATCTCCCGAACGAAAGTTTTTGGTTTTTGGACCTGCCACACAAAAGTGCGGATCATCCGATTAATTTTCTATGGGGGATCTAAACAAATCTCTTCTTCGAACCATGTTCGAGAAAGTTGTTTATTTTCATTACCTGAATAAACCCTTGAAATTTTTCTGATATTATAAAAACTAGCTAATTTTGGAAAACTTCAAAACCCCGTTTTATCATTTTAGGGGTTGATTAAAGAAAAATCATTTTATAGTTTGGTCTACGTCCTCTGTAGAATACAGTAGGTATATTCCAAATTTTATGTTTTTATCATCAGCGGTTTAGGCTGCACGTTGTTTGTCTGTCAGTCAGTCACGGTACTATGTGTGTGTGATGAAAATACGCGTGTATTGATTTTTAGTATTAATCCGTGTCCTATGCCACACTATTACGCGCCATTTTTAACCGCCGACGCAAAAAGAGGGGTGTTATACGTTTGACTATGTCGGTCTATCTGTCTGTTTGTTTGTCTGTTTGTCTGTCGGTCGGTCTGTCTGTCTGTGGCATCGTAGCTCCCAAGCGGATGGACTGATTTCGATGCGTTTTTTTTTTTTAAAGAAAACTCTTTTTTGCGAGAGTGTTCTTAGCTTTGTTTCATGAAAATCGGTTCAGTTGTTTTCAGGTAACTTTAAAAATTACGAAATAACATTAAATTACAAATTTAAAAAAACCCCCACGCCAAAAACAAACATTTAAAAAGTGTAAAATAATTCGGTCCCTTATTTTTGATGTGAGCAAATGTATGTTTTACTTTTTAACTCTCTTTTAAGATATTTAATGTGTCGGAGACGGCAAGTGATTGTTGAATAAAAATCTATGATCATTTCATAGCGGTCCCCTACGCATTCATTGACCTAAAATATCTTAAAAGAGAGTTAAAAAGTAAAACATACATTTGATTGAATTAAAAATAATAGGTGACCGAATTATTTTTCATTTTTAAAAAGATTATTTTTTGTAGTCGTGTAAATAAGCATAGCATAGCATAGCATATGCTCACGACTATATTCTCCGAGGGGGTAGTCAGAGATATTCTGAAAACTCAGAACATCCACGTTTCACCAGTAGTACCGAATCTCTGTCCAGTGTGACGGGGAGAGCGCCCGTCGCCACTTATAATGGACAGTGGGTACAATACATGCCTCGAAATTGAAGCATGCAGGTTTCCTCAGGAAGTTTTCCTTCACCGAAAAGCCAGTGGTGTTACAAATCGTACATAAATTCCGAAAAACTCATTGGTAAGAGTCGGTCTG
Source organism: Agonopterix alstromeriana (assembly GCA_963924505.1). Classification (NCBI taxonomy): domain Eukaryota; kingdom Metazoa; phylum Arthropoda; class Insecta; order Lepidoptera; family Depressariidae; genus Agonopterix; species Agonopterix alstromeriana. Next base: position 11,040,400 of record OZ004680.1, on the reverse strand, counting down.
AACGGGGATCGAACCATCGCCTCCTGCACTGCAGTTAAGGTTACTCGCCACTGGACCACCACGGCTTCTCGCGTAAATTACATCGCGTAAATTCAGCAGATGTGTCATCACACTATTTTATAGGTTTAGATAGTGGTGTATAAACGTACCTAAATAGTACTTTTCAATGAAAACGATGTTACCGAAGTTCGCAGCTGCGACTTTCTTTTGTCGTCTCTTTTATTACGACCTATTACGACATGCTTGCGATAGGCACCTGTCAATTTATTTTTTTACCAAACTGTAATGATGTGTTATTTATTATACGTCTATACAACGTGTTAATGAATAAGCGCAAAACCTCATACACCCCAACTGATTTATAACAAAATAATTAGATTGAAACAATAATTTCATTATTTTGATAGTTACCATTTCAAGTTATTCGCGTTTTAAGTTTTCAGGAAAAATGGGTTGTTATCATTTCAGCAATGAATGAAAGCGCTAATGTGCTCATGGATACATTTTAAGAATCTTGTTTTGGTAGTAAGTAGGGTGAGTGTGCCCGTGCGGTGGGTTGAGATCGAGTTCCGAAAATTGTAAATTTTACGAACAAATTATTTGAAAATTGAAAAAAATTTCCTATGTTGAAAACATGATAATTCGATTCTGCTCTCGATTCTAAACAAACTATTTTCTAGTTTTGCGTTAATTCATTAACACGTTATATATATTTTTATGAAATGAATAACTATGAATTCTAAAAGCTTTATAAAAGCAGTCAAGTACGCGGGATATTTTTAAGAGCATAAGTGTGCGTTAATACAAACAGGGTCCTTCTTAATATGCTGACACTTTTTTGAGGGGATGATCAGACCATCAAACTGAACAACTTTCTCTATGGGACCAATACCGAAATCTTCGAGATCGAAGAGAAGGATTTTTTTTCGCGATTTCGAAGTTGGTGCCATAGAGAAAGTTGTTCTATTTGACGGTCTGATCATCCCCTCAAAAAAGTGTCAGCATATTGAGAAGGACCCTGTATTGTGCAATATCTCTCTATACAGGGTGTAACAAAACACCCTAGTAATACTCAAGGGGGTGCTTCAGACCATCAAACTGAACAACTTTCACTCACCCTGTACAGGATGTAACCTTTAATGTGTTACATATTTTCAGGGGTACTTTAGACCAAAATCTGTTCCTGTTCTTTTTTTGCTCCGATCGATTTGCTCCCATGGTAAAAGTTGTTATGTTGAATGATATCAATTTCACACTGTATATGCTGATGATGACGCCTGGTGATTTGAATGTATTCAGGTGTGCCTATTTTGTACGTACCTATTTTCAAGTTATTTTATTTTATGGCTATGGAAAGATTTTTTTTGTCTCAACTTTGATAGCACATTCAGACCTAGACTATACCTCACTCTCCTCTGGGATGATAAGACACTTTGTTATAACTGCCTACATTACGTATCGTTGCAGCGTGATGTTTTTGGAACAATAAAACTTTTCAAAACAAAGCTTTTTACGGAATTAGCGGACTCTTCAGCATAATTTAGCTTAATAATTTAATAATTATCATATGTAAAATAATATGATATTAAAATTGATTAGTTTCTAGCTAGTAATGTATGCAATTTATTTAAAAAAAAAAGTTTTATGACAACACATTTTATTGCTGCTAGTTAGAGAAAAGTTTCAAAATTTAAAAACGTTCGAGTTAATAATTTTCGAAATAACAAATTTCTACAAGTTTTTGTCAGTAATTCACAACATTCCTTGAATGTAATTACCTAGGTATTGTCTATTAATTTATTCGATAGAGTTTCTATAAGATGAATAATAATCAAAATTTTTCGAACTTTAAAAAACTATTTATGCATAACTTACCTTCTTAACACATTAAAAAAAAGCACTACGTACCAGAAATTCACTTCAAAAATCACACGAACAAAGTTTTAGAGTCCCCGCGATTTCGTAGCGCGTCTACGCCGTAGCGATGGCTCTACGGTTTTGGTGTCCGTAGCGGGGATTCGTAGCGTTTTATGCCCGTTCCTTCCCATAGACCTGTGACGTCATCTGGCATCAAGCCAAGATCATGGCACGTAGGATGGTATTCTATTTCACACATAAGTTATTGTTAATTGTTTTGTTTTGAAGATTATATTTATGGTGTTCGATAAGTGCTGGTTTTTAAAGTGGTTATTTTACAATTTCGATAGTCCTTAGACCATGAAACTGAACAACTTTCAGTATGTAGTCAAAATAGAGAAAATATAAAGTATCAGCTGTCCTATACATTTGGTACTGCAATTTTGTAAACAGTAGATATATATTTTTTTTGCATTTGCAGTAAAAGCAATCTGAATAACTACAAGTACCTATAGTACTCATAAATATATTTCATGAATAAATGGCTTCAGAACACATTCATGGTCATGGGCGAAACCGACACGCTCTTGGCCGGTTTTGTTTCTGGTAATGCAGTCCACGCAGCGCTCGCCGCGGCGCTTCGTCGACCGCCATCCAAAAGACTTCAACGCGCTTTGCATCTTTAGTATTTTGACTTCAAAATTTAATTTTTTCATTGATTTCGAAAATAGAGCCTTTTTAAAGATATTCTAGAAACAATATTGGGGATGGTTGGAGGGAATGGTTCTGAAAAAAATAATCTGCTGTTCCATACAAAATTACTAACCTACACGATTCAAATATATGGCCCAGTTGACATATTTTTCGCGATTTTGATGTTGGTCTGGTGCCATAGAAAAAGTTGTTCAGTTTGATGGTCTGATCATCCCTTAAAAACCGTCAGCATATTAAGAAGGACCGTGTATATTACCTAAAAAAATATTATTTTTACTTAAAATCCCGTCCGTATTCGATTGAAGGCTGGTCTAAAACTTACACCTGTATACTGTACACACGGCGATACAATCAAGCTACGCAAAACAAACATAAGCTGGCCGCGCGGCGTTATACATTACTCTACCTACGCGCGGCCAGCTTATTTTGGTTTTGCGTAGCTTGATGAGTCGCCGTGTGTACATGTACTGTACATACGTGCCCCGCTTGAGTGTGAGCACCTATTCGTTCGTCCTCTAAGCCACGGTATATACAGAAGAGACGTGTGGCGGTGGTGGATAATCTAAGTAACATAATATAAACTTTTTAGTACGTAGCATAGCGTCGTTTTTGTCGTAAAGGAGGATCGCGCCCGCGCCGCGGTGTGGGTGCACCGACATCGGACGTTTATACAACGTGTTAACGAATTAACGCAAAACTAGAAAGTAGTTTGTTCAGAATGGAGAGCAGAATCGAATTATCATGGTTTCAAAACAGGTAATTTTTTACAAATTATTAAATAATTTGTTTGTAAAATTTAAATTTTTCTCAACTCGGTATAAACCCACCGCACAGGTACACTCACCCTACTTACTACCAAAACAAGATTCTTAAAATATATCCAAGAGCACGTTAGCACTTTCATTCATTGCTAAAAAGAAAGAAATCATGTTTGCCTCAAAGCTTAAAATGTGACAAACTTTAGATTTAAACCATCAAAATAATGAAATTATTATTTCAATCTTATTATTTGTTATAAATCAGTTGGGGTTTATGAGGTTTTGCGCTTATTCATTAACACGTTGTATAAAGCTTTCGTTCTGTAGGGATATTTATTCATGTGCCTGTACACCGTAGCCAACAAGTTTGCATGTGTGTCGCGGGCATATATTTGATCTTTATTGCTCCTTGCGCCATTGCACGTTATAACCGTTTTGTATCTACCTTCACATTCAATTTAACCACGTTCTACCATTTAGAAGTTATTTTTCTACAAATAGCGTACCTATACCTATTTGTAGAGAAATATTATTTTTATGAGTCTAGTTCGACGAGACTGCATGTCTAGCATGATTTCTCTACTTGCACGCGACTCGGCTTTTCCCCATACCACATGTCGTGGCGAGCGCGGCTTTCGCTCTCCGAAAACCGCGGGAACAGGTTATTTTCTATGAAGCGAAGACGCGTCGCGTGCGTGTAGAGAAATCATACTAGACATGCTGGTCGGCTATAAAAGCAATGGGTCTTATTGTGTAATTACCCGATTCAATCGTTATTAAATCGACATGGTGTTTGTTGGCAATTGTACTTCTTAATATTTAGTTCATAAATTTTTCAACATACTTGCTCGTAAAGTGGCTCTTATTTCCCCGCTTTTAGGTACATAATGCAGCTTATAGAACACGCGTGCGAAAATGTACATTGTCGCACTCTATTCGCACTAGTGCGGCAATGTTACTTTTTTTTCTATAGTTTGTTTTTAAATCTCAGCAAAGAGATTTTATGTGAAAAAACTTTGCTCGCTTGTATCATAACACTATTCCATAAAGCCTTAAAAGACTTTTTATTAGCTGAATGTTTTGTATAATTTAGAAGAATACTTTGAATTTAAAGAATAATATAATTGAATAATGTTTTAGTTTATTAATTAAGTAACTATTTAGATTTTTATTTTTTGTTTTTATTAGTTTTAAAAATGTAACTGTAAGATCTCATGTAACCATATAATGCAATAAATTATTGTGAATAATGGACTATTACATAATTAACAGAAACAAAATATTACTTAGTAATTGCCCAGTAGAGTCAACATAAGTTATCGACTTTGATTATTTATATGTGGACTGGTTACGCGTGTAATTCTACTTACAAACATTTCTGCCACTTTTTGCGGGGGGCGAGGTAACATGAAATCCGCAACTTTGGATTTTATTCCCAATAACTTTAGATTCTAATTTTGAATGTTAAAAATCATGAAAAGTAGTCTCGTGTGAACCCCAAACGTTCTAAGTTCGAAGTTATTATTTCGCAATTATAGGCTGTCTCGTTTAGTGATAAGGTGTAAAATTGAATGTAAATGCACAAGATCAATTGTGCTTATACCGTGGCAGAGGGGAAATGCTACCGCAAGGCTAGTCCTTATAATAATTAGTCAAAGGTTATCAATGTTGTAAACGATATAATCGGAAACTAATACAATAGCCAGCCTTACCGGTCTGCAATATTGCCTTATCGTTGATGTTTTATCACGTGGGGAAGGCTTTTCCTCCGAAAAAATTCTGATATTATTGGGATCCTTCGTTATTAGAAATACTTAGTATCCAACCAAGCTAAAGAATTACTGAAAATATTAGGTAAGCGTTATTTTCAAACGTTTTTTATGTGAAACATCTTTTGATGCGCCTTGGCAGTAAAACCGACTCACATAACGAAACACCCCACGTTTGACAGCAGCGATTAGTTCGTCGTTCCTGAAAAAAGGGCGAGAAATCGGGAGAGTGCTGTATTTCGATGTTACACATCTGCCGGGCGTCCCGCGACGGCAACTTTTTTGTTTACTGAGACAATGAAACTAAAGTGTTGTTTATTAAATATATATATATATAAATTTACTCTAAACCACAAAACTAGTTACAATAAAACATTATTGCTAGGACAATGTGTCTAAAATTAAACAAGATTGTGGAAGACTGATGCTTGAGTGAAGTCTGTAAAGACTTTTCATTCAAGCCCCTTCATTATGCAGTCAACATAATTGGGTTAGTTATGAATTTTGTTATAAACCAATTTTCACCTCCAGCAACTGCTTCTTTAGATACAAAAGTACCTAATCTGGTCATTGGTGTGTTCGATAGTACACTATCTTGTCCGTATCCACCTGAATCTGATTAACTTATAAACAACAAATTAACGGACACATGGCGATACATCAAGCTACACAAAACCAACATAAGCTGGCTGCGCGACGTTATACGTTACTCTCCATACGCGCGGCCAGCTTATTTTGGTTTTGTGTAGCTTGATGTGTCACCGTGTATACATAGTACATACAGATGCGAATGTAAAAGCCACGTTCGTTTTATTTCCTACTTTTTAGATTCGAAGTCGGAGTTTTGAAGTCTTTCAAACATTTTATATAAAACGTTAACTAAAGTCAAACAATTCAAACTTCCCTTCTCACAAAGAATAAATCACAATATAAACCATTTGACCGTACAATAAAATACAATATCGTCGGCTTACCGGCAAAACTCATTAACTGCCTAAAAGTCACTAACTCAGTTAGATACACCATGATACTCACCGCGTCCAGCTCTACAAGATGCAAAAACCGTTATTTTGATATCCCTTCTCGTTTAGATTTTACGACTTGCAAAAAGTCACTATGTTCCGTTTTTTGAAATTCTTGTTGCAAGAAACTCATTTTATTTAAATAAGTTACTAGAATTTTTAAATGAGCTTTGAATAAAATTATCAACTTGAAATAATGAGTTCTCGTTGTAGAGGTTTACGTTGATTGAAGAAGAAAAATATATGTAAAATTCACTTGATGTAATTAATGAGTTTTAGGTGACAATCACACACCAAGAATAAACAATCCGCCTCTTTACAAACTTCAGTAACATTGTATATCACGTTTTTGTTGTATCAAACTATTCATTTAGCTCAATGAAAAACATAGTAATCAAATATAATTACTTATGCATGGAATACGTCCTTTCCTAAAATTCACCAAACATTAGTTAGGTTAATACGCCCGTTACTAAAATTCACCTATCAATAGTTAGGTGAATATTAGGAACGGACGTATTCCAAGCATAAGTAATTATGTTTGATTACTATGGTTTTCTTTGAGCTAAATGAATAGTTCGATATTACAAAAACGATTATTATTATTGTAACGTTGCGCGGCCTAAAATACTATAATTTAATATTCCACTTGGTAACAGTTTATGAAACTATAAACTTCCTTACTTATTTAATACTTTAATTACTTCTTATTATTAAAATTAATTATGTTTTATTTTAAGTAAAAGTTACATTGTGAAAATTGTGTTAGCTGTAGGTAATGCAATGTCATGTTTGCTAAATAAACTATGAATTTACTTTATTATTTCAAAGTGTGATCACCTTTAACGAGAAAGAAGAAGATTATTTTCATGCTACGAATTGATACCAAAAAGAAATGAGATGATGATTTCAAATATTAAAATGGTTAGTATAGCTTACCACCACTTAATAATGTTCTTGTAAGCTTATCTAACAGATAGTTTGGCATATTTTTATGACAGATATGTCAAACAATTTGTCAGATAAGCTAACAAGAACATTATTAAGAAGTGGTGAAACAGACCCTGAATATCATATCATAAGTAAAGAGCTTAATTTTTATGTTACCTTTTAATTCTTTATTTTTACTGTTGTAAGACGTGTTTAAGACTAACCTCCGTATTCTTAGTAGCTTTCTTAAAATTTCCTCATCCGAGTTAGGACGTTTTTAGCATAATTTGTATGACAAAAAAGTCTAAAACGTCCTCGACTCGACTGAGGGAATCTCAAGAAAACAACTAAGAATACGTGTGTAAAAGCCTGTTTCACCACTTCTTAATAAGATCGTGTTAGCTTATCTGACAAATATCTTTCAGACAACATAATAATAATTATGTCAAACGATAAGTCACATAACCTAAGTTTTTTATTAATTATTAAGATAAACAAAAAACCCGACTGCATAAAAAACCTATTAACTGAAAAGAGAAAAACAAGCTCTATCATCACTAATCAGCTATAACAACTTTGTTTGAGCAAATATAATTTGATTGTTATTAGGTAGGTATTGACACTAAGCTCATCCATTCTTAGACCGCATTCCATCTCTTTCAAATCAGTCAGACAACTGTCCATATAAAGATTGAAAAGCCATGGCGACGCAACACATCCCTGTCTAACACCTCTAGAGATGTTAAACCAGTCTGTGTACGCCCCATTAACTCTGATACAGGCTTTAGAGCCCTCATAGAGGGACTTCAAAGCCTGCACTAAGCGATCATCAACCCCATATGCTGACAGTGTCGACCACATTTTACTCCTGTTCACTCGGTCATATGCCTTTTCAAGATCTACAAAGGCGCAGAATACTTTTTGGTGTTTTTCTAAGTATTTCTCTGAAATGCACCTTAAAGAAAAGACTTGATCCATGCAACTCATACCTCTTCTGAATCCCGCTTGTACGTCCCACATTTTTTCATCCGTTACATTCATCACTCTCTCAATCAAAACTTTAGCATACAGTTTGCCAACTACACTAAGAAGGCTGATGCCGCGGTAGTTCTTGCATTCTTGCTGTGAACCTTTGCCTTTGTATAATGGGACGATGACGGCTTTGCACCAGTCATCTGGTACTCGACCGTCTCTCCAGCATATATTAAAAAGTTTCCACAGCAAGCTTGTCACTACACTTTTGCCACTTCTTAGCATTTCGACATTCACCCTGTCACACCCTGCAGCTTTACCTAGTTTCATACTTTTTAACGCTTTCACTATTTCATCTCCCGTAATTTCTTCATCCATCCCTATCTCTGAGCATGCTGGCTCTGAGTTTTCTCCGCTATCGGGAGCCACATCTTCGCATCAAAAAGCTGCTCAAAGTAATTCTTCCAACGCTCTAAAACCAGTCTTTCTTCGTTCAGCACTCTTCCATCCTCGTCTCTTATCCTCCTTCTCATTCATCACTCATTCGCTCTCAGGCCCATCCTGAACACGCACCACTCAGACTTCCCTCTCAACAGGGGCTTCGTCAGGATGTCTGCCACCATTTTAGCAGTTTCCACATAATTGATCACGATTATGCCAGACTCTACTGTTTCTCTTATGAAATGGTACCGAACATCAACATGTTTAGTGCGCTGATGATGCACAGGATTTGTAGCGATGGCTATTGCAGATTGACTGTCACTGTGTATGTATATAGCCTCTGAAGGAAGTCCTTCCACCAACTCTGTCATAAACCTGCTTAAGAAGATAGCTTCCTTTGCAGCTTCTGACATAGCTACATATTCAGCTTCCGCTGTGGAGAGAGCGACAGTCCTTTGTTTCTTGCTTTCCCATACTACTGCTCCTCCTTGCATAAGATATGCAAACCTGGAGAAAGACCTTCTGTCTGTTATGTCTCCAGCGTGATCAGCATCTGCATAAGCTTCAACTAACCTTGTATGTCTATTTCCCTTTTCGTAGGTAAGTTGAAGACCCTTGTTACGTTTTAGATATCTCAGTACTCTTTTAGCAGCTATCCAGTGCTCCATGGAATAGCATGAGTTAAACTGACTGAGGTAACTCACGACGTAGGCTATATCTGGTCGAGTGCATTGGGCCAGATATAATAATGAACCTATTAGCCCTTGGTAAGGTATATTCGTCTCACCAATCTCTTTCGGCTTCCAAGGTCTTTCATCTCAAACTTGGTCATAAGATCTCGTTTGACCTTCTTTATCTCCTCTGCATCATTCCAGAAGATCAACATTTCATCAACGTACACAGCCAAGATGATTATGAAAGTTTTTGGTTTTTGGTTGTTAAGTACCTAATATCTAAATAATTGAGACTGATTTGCAATTTGTATGTTCCTACATAGTTTTAACATAGTTGTAAGTGATTCAAAAATCACTACTTGTCTAATTGTAAAAAACGGTAACTGCCAAAAGTCATCAACTATTTCTTTTGGCCTTTTAAAAAAAAACTGACAGTCCGATTGGATATTTTTTCATTTAATTTTGTTAATAAACGTTTATTACTACCGAATGCGTTTTCACTTATTCGACTAAAATCCCACAAACAAAATTATGAACGATAACATTTCAAATCGTTTTTTGCGTTTCCTGTAAAGTTTGGGAACGATCACTTAATGAGTTTTGCCGGTAAGCCGACGATATACAGTGACGTGGCCATTGTTCGTCTGTCTGTCTGTCGGCGGTGAGTATTGGCATTGTGCCAGGGGGCTGATTCTGTTATAGGCAGATCAATTCCATGCTTATTGTTTGATTTACCCTGTGCAATGGGTTTAATATTTATACAGGGTGTAAGGAAAAGTATAATTAACTTTTCAACAACATACTCTATCCGTCAAACTGAACAACTTTTATTATGGGCGCAAACCTATCCGAACAAAAATATAATCAGCTGTATCATACATTTGAGTCGTGTAGGTATTGCAGTTTAGTATGGAACAGCAGATTTTTTTTTGCTCTTATAGGTTTGCTCCCATAGTCAAAGTTGTTCAGTTTGATAGGTAGAGTATGTGTTTTAAAGGATAATGATTCTTTTCCTTACACCATGTATAAATATATGTACGAGTATAATATATTATGTGTTTCGCAACAAAATTCCCGTAAAACTGAAACCCATATTCAAACCTTTAGGGATTGATTTCAGATAAACCAGCTACGTGTGAGTTGGACTCGCGCACCAAAGGTTCCGCACCACTATAAACATCTACCATTTTTTCTTTGGGATTCTCCGACTCTCTCTTTTTTAGTATGTATTTTTTGTTATACTTTAGAGTACCTAATATGTTCTATAATCACACCAATGCTTGTGTATTGCCGTTTTTCCGATAGAGCAAAAACAAAAATTGCTGAAAAAAACACGTTTCTTATATGTAAATTAAGTAAAGTTTTTTTTTCGTTGATAAATCATAAATAATAACAATTTATTTGAGAATGTCAGCTCGTTACATAATTTCGATTCAAAAGATTCCTTTAGACTGAGGACGAAAGGATGTGATGGACGGACGAACGGACGGATAGCATGGGGTTCCGTTTGCACCCATTAGGTACGAAAAGCGGTCATTCGAACATGGAATAAATTAAGAGTTTACAACGTTATCGTATTACAAACTTGTGGTTACACTTTTCGAAGACAAAATTACTTTTATAACAGAAACACTGACCCCGAAACCCATGATCGGTTCAAAGACGAATTTTGAAAAGAGAAAAGCTGGAAAAAAGATGTATAAAAAGGATTCAAATAAAAGAGTATTCTTTTTTCACAATATCAGAGAATTGAGATTGCCCGGATGTTACTAAATGGACTGGAAAGCGATTGTTGCGATGCGCCACTCAAAATCCAGCAGAGCTAGATACTGCATTTTTTATAGAAATTGAAAAGCCTGGGGGCCTAAGTAGCAAGTAGACTACTGAGTCGCGCTCTAAGTCTGACGAAAAACGGTCGCGTGCGTATTGGCTTTTCTTATACAGCTTGTAAGGAAAATTATCAACCTTGAAACCATATTCTCTACCCATCAAACTGAAGAACTTTTAATATAAAAACTAACCTGTCAGAACAAAAAAAAAGTAAAAGTCGTTCAGTTTGATGGGTAGAGCATAGCATAGCAGTTGTTTTAAGAGGATGTTCAGACCATCAAACTGAACAACTTTCTCTATGGGACCAACATCGAAATCGCGAAAAAAATATCAGCTGTCCCATACATTTGGCTGGAGTAGGTTCACAGTTTTGTATGGGATATCAGATTTTTTTTTTGCAAATGTTGATGTTGGTCATAGCGAAAGTTGTTCAGTTTGACGGTCTGATCATCCCCTTAAAAAAGTGTCAGCATATTAAGAAGGACCCTGTATACAACGTGTTAATGAATAAGCGCAAAACCTCATACACCCCAACTGATTTATAACAAAATAATTAGATTGAAATCATAATTTAATTATTTTGATAGTTAGAATTTAAAGTTTTTCGCATTTTAAGTTTTGAGGCAAAAATTATTTATTATCATTTCAGCAACGAATGAAAGAGCTAACGTGCTCATGGATACATTTTAAGAATCTTGTTTCGTTAGTAAGTACGGTGAGAGTGCCCGAGCCGTGGGTTGAGATCGAGTTCAATAAAATTAAAATTTTACTAACAAATTATTACTATTTTGAAAAAAATACTTATGTTGAGACCATGATAATTCGATTCTGCTCTCGATTCTAAACAAACTACTACCTAGTTTTGCGTTAATTCATTAACACGTTGTATAACAATAAAACTATTTTTTTTTCTTCTTTCGTCTCGATGCAATGAACCTTAAAGCATATTATATTATAATAACATTCAAATTATATTAGCTTAAATAAAGCTGTTATAGCTGATTAGTGATTATAGAGCTTGTTTTTCTCTTTTCAGTTAATAGGTTTTTTATGCAGTCGGGTTTTTTGTTTTTCTTATTACAATCAAAGACTACCTATATTCCATGCAGACGATGTCGCGAGTAAAAGCTAGTGATAAATGGTAAGTGATAGTGTAACATAGAATACCCATATACCCATGAATGATCGCCCACGACGAGGACGATGTCAATTATTCTGAAATATCATTACTCCACGTAGATGCCACGTAGTTACGTCGACACCACGTAGAACGTAGGGAAAGATTTAATTCAATTCAATTTTTTTTTTAGTGGCATCCGATGCGTTATCACAATTCAGCCAATGTCTCGTTATGTGGATATTATATGAAGGAAAATGATCAGTGGTATTTATTAAGTCTAGAGTGGCAGTTTTGCCAATGTAAGTAGGTTATAATCTCAAGTGATTGTTTTAAGGTTAAAACACAAAAGAGTTCACAAAATGGTGGAGCCACGTGCAATCCCGACGCGTCGATACGCAAGCGTCCGTACTCCGCCAGAATTGCAACGCGACTCTGGGAAAGATTTAACAAGGTTACTTTTATTTATAGTGACGTCATAAACATTTTCTAGAAAACACTGGTTGTTTATCTTTTTTTTATATATTTACGCCTACAGTCCCTTTCGGGTTATTTAGAAATGTTGTTCCAGCTACAAACCAATTTTTCTAAGCATACAGTGGTAGAATGGTTCACTTTTAGGGATTTAGGGATTCAGAATGGACACATTTAGGAATTCAGAATGTGATAGGTGGTACCTACTACATGCTTTAAATGTAAATTTGTCATTAAATTAAATAAGAGTTCATTTTTACGCCGATGGAACCAAATCTTATTATTATTATCTTTAGTAGAACGAGCTGCCTCTAATGGTTAAGGGCATTGGGCTCTTGACAGAGCTCGCAGACTCGGAGGTCGTGGGTTCGATTTCCACGGGAACCGAGTGATATGTCACTTTGTGTGTTTTTCCCCAGTTGGTTAGGATATTGCTAGCCGAATCACTTGAATGTCTGAAAAGAAAGATGATTTCGTGCTTCGGATGGCACGTTAAGCTGTTGGTCCCAGGTACTATCTCTTGTGGCAGTAGTTGTTACATAAAAACCACTTCGGAGGCCGTAAGGCGGTCTGAAAAAGCTCTGACACCAGGGCTTTGCCCACACGATAAGAAGAAGTATAAGGAGGCCATTACTGTGACAAATACAACTCCCTAATCATATACTGCATAATCATGGGATCCTGAAATGGGAACCTATTGCTTCACAGGATATTGACTTTTGACTTAGTGATAGAAATGAGTTACTGTCAAATTTATACTTTTTCCCCACATGGACTGACAATTAAAAGTTATTTGAAAAGTTATAACGAATGTTTGAGTAGCAAAAACATGAATATTTTGCTCTTGACGTAGGATTATGCTCACAATTGTATAGCATTTGGAGAGGCATGGATATTGGACACTCAATCAGAGGGTCCGGGCTCGAACCCTCACAAACGACATGCCATGTAATGAGTTTTTACACGACTTCAAAAAATGGAGGAGGTTCTATTTCTGAGGAAACCTGTATACACTGAAGAAGAAATCAATCCGCATTGGGTACACGTGGTTGACTAACGCTCGTTCACCCTCCTTGAGGGTATGTCAGTATCCTGCGGTGGGACGTAAATAGGCTGATCTTCTTCTTATCGCGTGGGCAGCAAGCAAGCAAGCTGACACCAGGTCAGAGTTTTTTCATACCGCTATACGGCCTTTGACGTGGTTTTTATGTTACGACTACTACCACCAAAGATAGTATCCGGGACCAACGGCTTAACTTTCTACTTTTGCTTAGATTTCTATTTTTGGCTGTGGTCCTGACCACACATCATTCTTGTCTTACATTCTCGTGGATTTCGAAAACTTTTCAAAGAATGTAATTTTAGGTACCAAAAAGAACCAGTTAATGTTACTAGTGCCCCAAGAAGTGCAATGAGCTAATATCTCTGTAACTTGACACTAGAGCTAATGAAGGTTGGTATCTCTTTATTCGATTTTGATATGTCTTAACTTACACAACACCATGTAAACAAATTATAAGATTAGTTCTAAGACGTTCAATGTTTCATGGGGTTTAATAACAAGTGTCGTTAGTAATAACGAAGTTGACCCCCGGTATCAGATGACGTCGGGCGGGCGCCAGCGACCTCACGGACTAGGAAATATGTGGGCATTAATACTAATTGTATGACTTTGTTTAGTTGCAGACGTAACAATATTTGAGGCTAAGCAACGTTGTGAAGGGTGCGTCTTTGGATGGGTGACTATTTATAAGTATGATCGTTTTTTATCTCGACCTGTAGGATTCCATAGCTGGGCAAAGACGAGAAAGACAATTTTCAAGTTGCTTGTAACAGGCCTTTGACCTAGCTTAATAAATGGTGTTATTTTATTCGAATCGAGGGAGTGAAAGGAAAAGAAAATCAAATATAAATTCCGTTTTTGTTTATTTTACGCCGCTGCTAGCTTCAAAAAAGTCTCAATCTGGATAGTTGCTAGAAAAAGTAGCTAAAAAGTTTAGCTACAAGTTTTAATCATTTCTAGCTGCCAGACATCGAAAAATTTGCAACATCTAGCTAAGTTGCTAAGTTGGCATCACTGTGCGCAGCCCTCATCCAAAAGGTTCCATCTTCACCACGGGCCTAAGACAATTCGCGACTTGCCCGTGGTCCCCCAGCCTAGTCCCCCGTACCACGACCAATTTTTATTTTCCGAGGAACCACCAAGGGGGACAATGGTGTACCATGGGCAAATCATTTGGCCCAATAATTGGTTAATCGATTTTTTAAGTCAAAAAAGGTTTCACACGTGGCACCACGGACAATAAAAATATATTAAATAAAAGATACAGGACACATGTTTTTACTTATTTAAATAAATTGAAAGATACAGGGGGTTCCTCGGGCAAAAAAAACCCTACGGGGGACTAGGCTGGGGGACCACGGGCAAGTCCCGAGACAATTTAGCCACGGGCCTATTTTATAAGCATGACAATCGTATTCGTAGTAATTTACAATAATAATTCAAGTTAATCGCTGGTTACTTAAGGCTTTAAACAACATTGTGCCCTAAAATTAATAAAAAACAAAATTGTCCACTTTATGAAATAGGCCCCGATTTTTTAAACTCATTCGTTGAACTCAGCTCAGCAGTTGAAAATGTCAAAATTATTATGGAGATATCCATCTTTCTACTGCTGATTTGACTTTCAAAAATCGGACTCCTGAAGTGTGATTTTTGAAAATCAAATCAGCAGTAGAAAGACGCATATCTCCATAGTAATTTTGACATTTACAAAGTATGAGTTTCAAAAATCTTTTATCATAAATTTTTGAAACTCCAACATTGCTGATATTCACCGATTTCCCAAATTTTGCATTTTTTAATCTTATCGGTGACTAAATTCTCATACTCATGAGTTCAATACGAATGCCCCTACTCACTCGTATTGAACTCATGAGTATGAGAAGGCTTTTGTATGAGATTTAAAAACCGTTCAAACTCACCGGTGACATTCAAAAATCGCACCCCTGGTCGTAGGTCTACGATAAGAAGTACCTCCTGTATCTACCATGTAAGGAAGGCGAAATGTCAACTAAACCATCACGACAGAAAGCTATTTTGCAAGGGTTTTAAAAAAAACTAACCCTGTCCTTGTCCGACATCATGATTGTTATCGCTTTGTCTCAACCCGCGCAATGTTCTTTTTATAGTTTTTGCTTTTCGTCTTTTTATAAGTAGGTATCCATTCCTTTTAGCTTATTTTGTTTATTTTTAAGCTTTGATATAATTTGTTAACTATAAATAACACCTTTTATTAATAACCTGATGATGATTTAAAAAACTGGCCAAGTGCGTGTCGGGCCACGCGCAGGGTAGGGTTCCGTTGTTGCTCGTCACAATATACGGACTTAGAAGGGGGCTTTTTGTCTTAGGTTAAGGGGGAGGGGAGACACTTGACTCTAACAAAAATGTTCACTTTAAAGCTGAATATTTCGCTAACGGATCCCTACTTGGTTTTCACACACCCACAATATCAAAGACCTATCCATTGATACCCCACACCATGGGACAGACAAGAAAAATTCTACTAACAAAACGGGCTCACCCCCCGTCATACTGGACAGAGTTTCGGTACTACTAGTGAAACATGGATGTTCAGAGGTTTCAGAATATCTCTGACTACCCCCTCGGGGAATATAGTCGTGAGCATATGCTTGTGCTTATGCTGTACCTACCTATATAACTTCTGATTCTTATCGGTCCCTAAAAAAGTTACATTAAAACTTTAAAAAAGAGGTTACCTAAGTAATGTAGGGTTATCCTCCACTTATCTAATTCTTTTGGAGGAAAAATGCTCTTAGAAACACCTACGGGTACAAACTTTATATCGAGGATTATATCTTTGTAGTAGGTGTTACTTGAGTAATAGTTGTTAGACACAGACCCACGCCTATAAAGTAAGAATAAAACCCGGTCAAGAGCGAGTCGGACTACTCGTGCATTAGTCTAGGAAAAATAAGGTTTGAGATTGCATTAAAGACACTTTAGTAAATTGTGTTTGAAATAATATTACTGTTAGTTTATCACATTTTTGTCGAGTTTTCGTGGTTATATTGGCTCAGGATCCTGAGAAATACCTCAATATCGATATAAATGTACAAAGGGCAAGCTTATTTTCAAAAATATTTCTTCCAGCATACTAGCAAAAGAGACAGTTAATTATCACAAGGCAAATTTAATGTGTACAAACAAACAGTAAATAATTTAGTTTTGAGGTTATAATTTTTGGAGACTTACAAAATATTAAATATCTACCCAAATTTACGATATATAATTATATATATATAATTATATATCGTAATAGATATCAACCTTATTTATTGTTTGATTTGATTATTATTGTTATAAGTAAAACGTATTGAATGAAGCCATCCTGTACAAGATCACAAGTTTTCCATTTTTTGTTCATACCTAAATTTAATGGTTGGTAAATGTCTTAATTAATCAATAATACACAATAAAAAATCGGAGATTATTGAGAATTTATGTTTTTCAGGTATTTATCTACTATATTCCAAATTATCACCAAAAGTGCAATTAATGTAACCTTCTCCATACAAAAATCCGTAGATTTCCCCGACTACATCGAAAGTTCCGTACCACACCACAACATATTAACTAACATACATTTTTTTTTCTGAGTGAGAGAGTGTCTAACCGGCCGAGTGTGAATCGGTCCCGTGCTAAAGGACCCCTTTAGCGCGAGACCGACTCACACTCGGTCGGTTTTTATTATTTGTTGTTATACTGTAGAGTTTGCTCTATAATCAGACCAAGTTTGACGCTTGTATGTATTACCGCTTTTACGATAGAGCGAGAAGAAAAAATCTTGTATGAAGACCCCCTTAAGTTTTTACTTTTTGACATTTTTCTTATTTGTTAGCAAATCCGATATAATATTCATTCTGTGAAAATTTCAACTGTCTAGCTATCTATTACGGTTCAAATGTTACAGCCCTAAATATTTTAGACAGACAGACAGAAGGACGGTCGGACAGCGTAGGCTTATGAATATGTCCTGTTTTCACCCTTTGAGCACGGAACCCTAAAAACTAGAGTCTACATTATGAGTTGTGAGCACAGAGAAATGACACGATCCTTGTGAGTGGTATAAATTAATAGGGTTAATTAATGCCCATATTATAACGGACACTTAGCGCAATTTAACTACGTATTCAAACACTTTTTCACCGTTTTGTTTTGTTTCCGTGTGTATGTTGGTTACATATCTCCGTGTCAACATGCAAAATATGGTTGCAATCATCATGATAATCATAATCATAAAATTTATAGCGTTATGTGGTTACATAAGATCTTATAAATATGGTACAGCACACACTAAACCCTGGAAGAGCGCAGCAATATCTTAAAACTAATAATAACAACACATAAAAACTATAAAAAAATCATAAATAATAGAATAAAAATTAAAGCATTTTTCTGCATCTAAAACTATACTATTCATAAGCATATGCTCACGACTATATTCCCCGAGGGGGTAGTCAGAGACATCCACGTTTGACCAGTAGTACCGAAACTCTGTCCAGTGTGACGGGGGGTGAGCCCGTCGCCACATAATGGACAGTGGGTACAATACATGCCTCGAAATTGAAGCATGCAGGTTTCCTCACGATGTTTTCCCTACTATAACTATTCATTGTATTGAAAATATTCCTGAAGGTTATAAAAACATTTAGTTACTAAAAAGTATTTTAAGGCTTTGTGGAACAATGATGCCTTTTCTATATTTCTTATACGTATGGGTAGTTTATTAAAAAATTTAATGGACATGAATCATCAGTTTATCCTGTATAAACTGATGATTCATGTCCATTAAATTTTTGTAACAAAACACCCTAGTAATGTGTAACTTGTGGGGACTTGCCACAGATGTCAACACCCACAAGTTATAGCAACGAAGCTAACAGATGGCGCTACGATTGCACTCGTAAATGTGCACGTAAGACAACTTGCGACGTCACATTGGTAACCCGTTACCCGCTTCACATAAGGTTCACAATCGTATACAAAACATGAATCGCGCAAGAGAAATAATCACAGAGATTCGATATATATACAAGGTCCAACTAAGATCTGTTGGACCACGGCCGGTCCCCAGGCTTTAAACCTAGCCTGGCGGGGAAGATCTTCCCTTTTCACCGGAGGAACCTTCCACAGTAGTTCCTCCACATACTTAAGGGGGTGCTTCAACCCATCAAACTGAACAACTTTCAGTATGGAGCCAACTTCGAAATCGCAAAAAACAAATCAGCTGTCCTATACCTTTGAGTCGAGTCGGTGCTGCAGTTTTATGAATAACTGTATGAAATAGCTGATTTCTCTTCGCGATTTCGATGCTGGCTTCATAGTGAAAGTTGTTCAGTTTGATGGTCTGAAGCACCCCCACGCGCCAATGATGTTTCCCAGTTTGCTCCAATGATTTTATGTAGAACTATACCTATACAGGGTGTAAGGAAAGGTATCATTAACCTTTAAACCACTTACTCTACCCATCAAACTGAACAACTTTTACTATGGGAGCAAACATGTCAGAACAAAAAAAATATCAGCTGTACCATTCGTTTGAATCGAGTAGGTATTGCAGTTTAGTATGGGACAGCTTCTCACCGATCCCAGCTACCCAATCCGCCGCGTAGCCCCAGCAACGTCCTATGCCGAGGTCCGTACCCCCCTGGGGTGCCCCTAGGTCGGTTGCTTAAGTTCATTCAATTTGCTCGGTGACCCTTCTGGTCCCTCCAATAGTCCGCAGTAAAAAGTAGTAAATGCTCCCTGAGCAACGCTGTATACGTCATTTAAAAAATAAAAAAAAAAAAAAAAGAATGTCGAAAACAAACAAAAAAAGGTTTGCTCCCATATATTCAGATTGATTATCTGAATCACCCCCTTAAGTATTACTGAGGTATTTTGTTACACCTTAAACTGATGATCATGATGATTGGGACAGCCTCAGATCAATTAATTCAAAGTGGCAGCCATAGTGATAATATAACAATATCATTGGTTTTCCCAATTTCTTTCCTTAATAATAAGTCGAAAAAAAAGTTGGTAGCTGTTTCTGTCCGTATGTTTGTGTGCTTAATTCTTTTAAAGTTATGATTAGGTATGACACGTCACTACCTATCATCACAAACGCTAACAATTGCAATCCGCATGTTGTCCACACATCACGTCTCACGGTATTAGCCGCATCAACATTCAGCAGACATCGGCCGCTGGATTAGCACCATTTCTCACGACTTGACACAAAGGTAGGATCAATGTAAGTCGGATCTACCTAGCACTGTATTGTTATATTGTAATAGATATTAAGATTACTAAGCCCCAAACGCCCCGGAAAAAACCTATTTACTCATATCTTCCGCTTTGATTTTTGTATCAAAGTCAAAGTCAAAGTCAATATAATTTATTCAATATAGGAGCTTGCAGCACACTTATCAAACGTCAAATCTTTTTTAAAGCTACCACCGCGTCGGAACGTGTTGTCGCTGTAGAGAAGATGCGGCCAGAAACTCTACAACATAACACGACTTAATAACTATTACAATACAAATTCTTAAGCTAAAGTTATGTATACAATAATACATAGTCTATTTAATAAAATAATTGATACTATACAGTAAAGTAAATAAACTATAAGCTAGTGACCTCAGACCCAAGCATTTTGATCATTTAAATAATCATCCAGTTTATAATATGCTTTCTTACAGAGGACTTTTTTGATTTGAGTTTTAAACATGTTTTCGGAAAGATTCAAAATGGTCGGGGATTTTATTATAACAACGTATACAGTGACCCATGAAAGACGTGTTGACGTATGTATGTATGTATGTATATGCTGACGACTATATTCCCCGAGGGGGTAGTCAGAGATGTTCTGAAATCTCAGAGCATCCACGTTTCACCAGTAGTACCGAAACTGTGACGGAGGGTGAGCCCGTCGCCACTTATAATGGACAGTGGGTACAATACATTCCTCGAAATTGAAGCATGCAAGTTTCCTCACTATGTTTTCCTTCACCGAAAAGCCAGTGGTGTTACAAATCGTACATAAATTCCGAAAAACTCATTGATACGAGTCGGCCTGGACGGGGATCGAACCATCGCCTATTGCACGGCAGGCAAGGCTACTCGCCACTGGACCACCACGGCTTTTTTGTTGACGCATATAATAACGAGTTAGGTAGGTAATTAATTGTTAATCGATAATACACATAACTACCTATTGCAATTCGACGACCCGGTTGGTGTAATAGTTACCACGCCGGACTTCCAAACCAGAGTCCTTGGTTCAAATCCCTGTTCATGTTACATGTTGGTGTCGTTGTTGTAGGTATATTGTTCCCATAATAAATCCCACCGAAGATTTTCAGATTCCTCTATAGCTTTCTGACCAATTCTGGTTTGCCAATATAATTTATTTATCAGAAAAATATACCACGATATACTATCCGACATATCCTGGACGTTACTAAAGCTGTTCTAAGAATAAGTGAGAGGAAGTGTTTTTGTAAATCAAGCCTTAAAATATTGTTACTATTTGAAATGGAGTATAGAGTATAGGTCAATCAGGTCTGTCAATCTCGGGAAGTGTGTCGACGTATCGTTTTGGCAGCATATCATATTCCATCTCGGATCTTGTAAGTATATTTTACAATTTGATATTCTGATGACTCACCCTCTTCTTGGGGACGATCAACTTGTTAAGGAGTTCTTAGATGGCGCCACAAAGACGTTATTCGATATCGTCTTGTGTCATCCCTCAGTTATTTTAGTCATTTATAATGAAGGCGGCGGCATCGGCAGTACGTTCAGTAAACATGTTATTAAAATAACATTTACTTATTCTGTAACTCCTATATACTACGTCACAGTATAAGAAAGAGTATCTAGTATTATATTACAGTACCTACGGACACTCCCTGCCTCCCACCGACTTTACTTCACTCCTCTGGCTGAATCGTGGCGAAAATGTAAGCCAATGCGTATTCCTGTCTCGCTCGCTCTCACTCTGTATAGCACATGCTTAACTCTTCTTTTTTCCATTTGTATGAAATGACAGCTATCAGCTGACAGTGTCAAAGGTGTGCCTACGTCACGCTACTGCTAGGCAAAGGCATGGGCGTAGCAATGATTTTTTTCCCAGGGGGGTCACTTGGAGCAAGCGAAGCGTGCTCGAGTTTTTTACGACCTAAAATCTGGAACGAGCAAAGCAAGCTCGAGATTTTACTTCACTATGAAAACATATAGGATCCAAAACCTAGAGCGAGCAAAGCTAGCTCGAGATTTCAATGAATTCTGGAGCGAGCGACGCTAAGTGAACTCGAGATTTTACTGCAATGTGTCTAGGTCTTTGTGATACAATCGCAGCCTCAATCGCGAGATTTTACTTCAATATAGTGAGATCAGTAGAATAAGATTCAAATCCTGGAGCGAGCGAAGCGAGCTCGAGTTTTTTACGATCTAAAACCTGGAACGAACAAACCAAGCTCAAGATTTAACTACACTATGAAAAGATATACGAACTAAAACCGAGATTTCACCAAATTCTGGAGCGAGCAAAGTGAGCTCGAGATTTTACTGTATTGACTGTGTCTAGCCAGGAGCGAGCGAAGCGAGCTCGAGATTTTGGTTCATTATATTTCGATTTTTCCAGCTCATGCCGAAATCGAAGCGATTCGTGTATTAAACGAAACGGCGGGTGTATGGGCGTTAGTCAACCACGCGTGCCCAATATGGGCTTGGTAGACTTTTCATATGCATCGGAATTTTTTCTTCAGCGTATGCAGGTTTCACAGCGTATGGCATGTCGTCCGTGTGGATTCAAAACCAGACCTCAAGATTGAGTTTCCATATCTCTCCGTAATGCGCCACCGACTGCTGCACAGTGGGCTGGAATTCGACTTTCATAGACATTTTCATTAGATTTTTTAAGTGTAATTTTTTTTGCTTGGATATGCTTTGGCAGGCTAAGTACATACTTAAAAATATAAAATTTACTGAATATAAGTGCAAACGGCCCAGATATAATTTTATTGTGGAAAATTTGTATGGAGTCGAATTTAAAATCGGCGATAACTCAGCGATCGCACAATTAAGCCTTATTTCCTTATAGGTTATTTTTCTATGATATATTTAGGATTTTTTGGCATACTACATAAACCGGGCAAATGTGCGGCTTTTTTTTTTTAAATAATAAGAATTTTTGAAATTTTTTGTTTTTTATTTTAGTACTATATTTCAAGTCTATATCAAATCTTAACCTAATGTGAAGTACCTAAACTATGACTAGATCATCGATTATAATTTATTCTTTTGTCCAAAATATTATGTAATTAAAATGAAACATTGAAACTAAAAATCATTTAATTCAGATTGTTTATCCATATTGTAATGCAATCTCTTTTCTCGAAAATATTTTAATACTAACTGAGTAAGTTGGAAAACTTCGAAAAGCCTTTTAAGATTAAAACTAATAGCAGATTTTTTAAAGACTAAATCGCTATAATTCAAATTTTTCCCAGGCATATCAGCCAGTTACATCATAATAATTTTTAAAGCAAATTGAAAGTGTAAATTAGAGTAAAAAATGAGGCAAAATCTTTAAAATTTCTAGCGTTTTACGAGTTTGAAAGTTTGAAACATTGTATTGATTATTTTAAACGGAACAGAATGTGGATGAATATGGGGATGCCCTGGCCTGTTCAATCATTTGCAAATAAAAATAAAAACGTCAGTTTGACATTGACAGCGACCGACTGACATTTTGAAATTTCGCTACTCATCCAGCGCATCAGTGTCGGTTTTGTTGCAGAAAACTTATTTTATCTTTGTTATTTCTATTCAAAAACATAAATCAATATGGTAAGTAAATAATACATTAATCTAAAACTTCATTCAGTACTAATTTCATCAATCGGCGAATGAAAACAAACTTGAAACTTGCACAGTCATTACCGGGGAATTAACTTGAATTTTGAGTTATAATTCCGTTAATCACTCATCTAAACTTTTAATTTTATTGTTTTTGTAATAATTGTCAACTCTCATGTGGAAAAAATTCTTTTTCTGGTTGAAAAAAAAAACTTTTTCTACACATAACCTAGAAATTTTTTGTGATCTCTACAACAATTTAATCTTCGTATTCATTTATAGCCTTTCGTATTGGTTCCATTATTGGTACCTATATTACACCATACTAAATTTCGCTGCAGTCAAATTCAACAAATATATTTAACTGATCACTAACATAACAATGGCGTTGCAAGTCTGTTTCTGGGCGGTCAAATGCTTTCCGGCTTGCCACGGGATTTCGCCATTTGGTAGTGGCTAAAGTGTGTATTTTTGTGCCTGAAATTATCCTTGAGATCACCAAATATTTATTACCAAACAACATCAAACACTTTTGCTATTTTTATACCCTCGCACCCTGCGTGGATTTAAATATAATTAGAATGTAACAATAACATTAACAAACATAAAATACAAAAACGTAACAAATCCATTCTTAAAAATTGTGATTTTGTCTGAAAAAATTATTCCCCTTTACAGTTTAGGAATCAGTACGACAGTGATGTCACAGTATGGAGCCCCCAGGGTCGCCTCCACCAGGTGGAGTACGCCATGGAGGCAGTCAAGCTCGGCTCCGCTACGGTCGGCTTGAAAAACAAACAGTTTGCGGTGCTAATAGCCCTGAAGAGGGCAGTTAGCGAACTGTCTGCGTATCAGAAGAAGATTATACCTATTGATGATCATATCGGTATTTCTATCTCGGGTTTGACTGCTGATGCTAGAATGTTGAGGTGAGTTTTGAAACAGAAGTAGTGTGAAATGGGTATCGGTTAAGCAGTGCCTGAATGAAACATTTCTTACCTGCTGTTTACATTGATTGCCATATAATTCTTAGTAAGTTTCTTCTTGAAGCTTGCATAGCTTGTAGGATGGTACGCTACTAAGCTACCCTAATCTATGGCACAGAATAGGTATTAGTATATAGTTCTACATACAGAATGGCCACTCACCCCCTCTGACTTCAGATACCCACCTCACCTCACACTTGCTGAGGAAACTTGAGGTGAGCCGAGCAAGGGAATGCAGTCAGGCACTCGCACCCGATAGATTTGACTACATAAAATATACATAGTTTTATTATCTTCTCAGTAAAAATAAATGTTGGAAAATAACGCTAAATTCACATTTTCTGTGATTCTTTAGCTCAAATACTATTTGTTATAACAGAATGAACTGTAGAAAGTAACAAAATGTAGATGATGTTCATATAATGTATGGTAAGTCAATCCTACACATTTTTTATGCACAATTTGCATCAACTGCGAATGTCTTCATGTCAAATCTAAAACATTGTCTGAAGTGCCGGACCGATGTCTATAGTACACTCTCAGTATCATTTCTTGCACTATTGGCTATGTGAGAAGTGGGTTATGGGAACTACCAAATTGATTACAGTGCCCAGGGTGGTAGAATTTTGTACTTTTCCTGGACCAGCTGTTTCATCATATCCACACACTAACTCAACACAAAATCTCCTAACTGTAAAAACTACAAACTTGAAAGTCCATACATTTTTATGCTAATTCCTAAAGTGCCGGCCAAACAAAAATACTGTTATAAATTCCTTTAGAATATGTAATTATATCCATTTGTTTATGGGACCAAGCTGTAGGGTCATTCTCTGCTCTGTTATATGAAATTAGATTCTAAAAATGATATTATATCCATTTTTTACTATGGGACCAAAGCTGTAGGGTCTTCTCTGTTTATGAAATTAGTATCTTAAAATGATGTCTACTATCCATCCAAAAAAAAACTTGACATACCAAATTGTTGTCTCAGTGAACTTACTAGGTATCTGTTATTTTCAGCCGCTTCATGCGTACCGAGTGCCTTAACCACCGCTACGCGCACGACGCCCTCATGCCCGTCGGCCGTCTCATCGGCATGGTCGGCAACAAGATGCAGATCTGTACGCAGAGGTATGACAAGCGGCCGCTTGGAGTCGGCTTGCTCGTCGCTGGTTATGATGTAAGTATTCTCTACCATTTTATGCTAGTCTGCAATATAATGGTGATGATCTCTGACTGAAAAATTTTATATCGTCAGAGTCAGGTCAAAAAGCCAGGGTGGTCCAGTGATGAGTAATCTTGCCTGCTGTGCAGGAGGCGATGGTTCGATCCTCATCAAGGCCGACTTATACCAATGAGTATTTCGGAATTTATGTAGGATTTGTAACACCACTGGCTTTTTGGTGAAGAAAAACATTGTGACGAATCTTGCATGCTTCAATTTCGAGGCATGTATTGTACCCAATGTCCATTACAAGTGACGATGGGCTCACTCCTCATCACACTGGACAGAGGTTTGGTACTACTAGTGAAACGTGAATGTTCTGTTTTTTCAGAATATCACTTCTCTCTTCCTCCTGTCACTTCTCTCTTCCTCCTGTCTGTATTAATTCTTTGTCTGAATTGAATACTCTTCACGGACTTTCACAATTTCCCCTGCCTAATTGTCCACCATTTAGGTTTCTGCGGCAACTGAGTCTGATGTGAAAAAGTATATCCCAGTAAATAGAGTACCAATAGAGTACTAATTGTTTGTAATTGCAAAACTTTGACTAATTATTATAAGGACTAGCCTTGTGGTAGCATTTCCCCTCTGCCACGGTATAGGCACAATTGATCTTGTGCCTATATTTAGCCTATAATTGCGAAATAATAACTTCTAACTTAGAACGTTTGGGGTTCACATGAGACTACTTTTCATGATTTTTAACATTCAAAATTAGAATCTAAAGTTATGGGGAATAAAATCCAAAGTTGCGGATTTGATGTTACCTCGCCCCCCGCAAAAAGTGGCAGAAATTTTAGTTAGTAGAATTACACGCGTAACCAGTCCACATATAAATAGTCAAAGTTGCAAAATGACAAAAAAGCTAAAACTCGATTTGTCTGGCTTGAAGAAAAATTTTTTTTTTTATGTTCGTCTATTTGAATCAACTAACACTCTATTTATAAAACACTTGCAGGACCAAGGCCCCCACATCTACCAGACGTGTCCATCGGCCAACTTCTTCGACTGCCGAGCCATGGCCATAGGGGCTCGCTCCCAGTCTGCCCGGACGTACCTTGAGAAGCACCTCAACACGTTCGCTGACTGCGACCTTCAGGAGCTGGTGGCTCACGGGCTGAGAGCTCTCAGAGATACTTTGCCTAATGAAGTTGATCTTAATACTAAGGTAATTGCTATTTCAGTCATAAATAAGTGGTGAATGGTACATTTCCTGTTACACTAGACTAATTTTGACCTCCTTTATCAGCCTGTCTCACTCTCATACTCACCCTTTTCTATTTGGTGTGTTTCGTAGCTTATCGAATTATATGGCCGATTATGATAATTTATAAATGATTTTATTTAACTTCGAAGCTGTGTAACTACATATCTATCTAACTAACATTCAAGTCTTGTAATAGATTTTTCGTCCACTTCCTGTCAACTGATCGTGTTAAAATTACACACACATGTGTAGTTCCGATGACAATATAATATTATAGTGACATGGAGTTGATCTGGAGGATGATCGAGACGAAAGGTGGTCGAGAAATCTCCTTAATTTTTTGTAAGGAAATACTCTTATTTGGTCTCATTTATCTTGATGAGGACTTTATAGTCACACTACCATGGAAACTAAAAAGTTACAGATTAAACACCAATTTGCATTTCATTGCAGAACGTGTCAATAGCGATCGTCGGACCGAAGACCACGCTGCGCATCAGTGATGAAGCCGAACTGGCGCGTTACCTCGCTCTGGTCGAGGGAGAGGAGCGCCGAGGAGGCGGTGCTAGTGCCACTGGGGACGCCGGGCCGGCGCCCGAGCAGCGCCCGGGGGACGACCGCGGCCCGCAGCCTGCTGTAAGTTGTTTGTTCTGAGGCTGCTCATCAGTGATGAAGCCGAACTAGGGCGCTAGAGCCACCGGTTAACCCGGGCCGGCGCCCGAGCAGCGCCCGGGGGACGACCGCGGCCCGCAGCCTGCTGTAAGTTGTTTGTTCTGAGGCTGCTCATCAGTGATGAAGCCGAACTAGGGCGCTAGAGCCACCGGTTAACCCGGGCCGGCGCCCGAGCAGCGCCCGGGGGACGACCGCGGCCCGCAGCCTGCTGTAAGTTGTTTGTTCTGAGGCTGCGCGTCAGTGATGAAGCCGAACTAGGGCGCTAGAGCCACCGGTTAACCCGGGCCGGCGCCCGAGCAGCGCCCGGGGGACGAGCGCGGCCCACAGACTGCTGTAAGTTGTTTTTTCTGGGGCTGCGCGTCAGTGATGAAGCCGAATTGACGCGCTATCTCGCTCTCGATTCCATACAAATACAACAAGAAATACATGCAACAAAACTAAGCAACACTAAGGTGCAGAAATACATTGTAGAAGTCAAACCGCGGTACGCGTATTGTATATTTTTCAAGCGAAATCCCGCATCCAGCTTGCTCTATGAAGTCCAATGTTTATTTTTATCGAATCAAATCGTACGCGCATAAACAAAAAGTTTCGGCTGAATAATGTGCGATATTGTAACTGTAGCGTATTTTCGGCACATCGCACAACGACTCCGTGGCGCAACGGTAGCGCGTCTGACTCCAGATCAGAAGGTTGCGTGTTCAAATCACGTCGGGGTCAAAGTCAATTATTCTTTTTTGTTTTTTATTTTATTTATTTTTAAACTAATGATACAATTTATTAGCTTTGAATTTTTGGATAAGTTATTAGGAATCAACATTTTATAACTTGTATAGTATAATTAATAATTTGAAGGAATAAAATTATCTATTTGAATCAATTAAATTAGATACTGGTAGTATCTTATCAATAACGTATGCGTCACATTTTAATATAAATAAAAGTTTAACAGTAATAATTGATCAATCAAAAATTTAATTTATTAATACCAGAACACCGATTTACAGGTTAAAAAAAAAACATAAAAGATATCTCCTATATTATACCGTCTTTAAATAAATTCTATTGACATTGGAATATATTAGCAAAGTATATTATTATATTTACGCTATGAATAGATTTCAATCGACAGCGGTGAGTACACTATAGTACTGTTCATTGCAGTTCAAGCTTTGATGCTATTCGAGTATTGTTGTTTTTCAACAATTTCCGTAACACAGATATTTTGGAAAAATTTTGAAAACAACACTGTGGTATTAATTTAAAATATAAGTTCGAAGTTAAAAATCTACCTCTAGACACACGTTCATAATCTCACGACCATAATCCCTTTCGGGGTGATAAGAAACATTGCTACAACTGGCAAATTTATTGTAGGCAGTTGTTCAAAATAGACATTCTAAGAAACTGGCAAATAACAAAATTCGAACGGTGTCGTGCTTGAACTTAAGTAAACAGGTACACACACACCTAGAAACTTAAAACCATTCACTTTTCCTCACTATGTTATCCTTTAACTTACTTATTTCAAATATTTTTTTCAGGTCGCAATGGACACGGAGTAACGGCTGAGCGTCTCCAGCCAGACATCGAGGAATCAGAAGATCTAACTAAGATGTCAGCTCCAAACTTTTGTGCTACGTTCTCGGATGTGGTACCACCTTTTACTTTGTTCCACCAGTCTAAAGGTTCGCCATGGCCAGTGTTTAGGTTCTGTATTGCTGTTTGATTAGGTTTTTTGTACGTTTTTAATGTCACAGGCGCTTTGGGGTTATTAGAAACATTGCTACAACTTTCAGTGTAAAGACATGTTTTTTGGGCTCCGATTCATAAAACACGAGAGTTTATCGCTTTTTTATTCGCGTAAAAGATACATCTAACAACTATCTACGTCTGACTACTTCCTTTTATAGATTGAAAATCTTGTTGTAAAACGATTGTAAATTGAACGTCAGATATCTGTCAAAAGTTTGAGATTTTGCCAAAAACCTCCATGGTCACGTTGCTTGTTTGGCTGCGAGCAGTTGTGTCTTCGTGGTGTTTACGCGGTTCGCGGATCTCTTCTCTAATGTGTTTGGGCTCAAAAAACAATCCTAGAGATTGGAATAGATATTCCCACAAACAACATGACATTGGAAGAAATGGAGTGTCAGTCACAAGCAAGAGTCTTTTAATTTATAAATAAAAAGCTCCATACTATCTGACAGTTGATCTGGGGATATGGTGTGATCAGGAGAAGGTTGAACATTGCCGACCGCTATGGCCAATTTTCGTGTTTCCATGCTTATAAGGAGGATTGGTATCCTTTATCATTCTAAGTCCTGTGATGAAATTCACACTATCCGTGCGAATTTAACACGTTAAGGAACGGATCCTAAATTACAATTATTTCAATATAGGCAGGCTCGATTTATTTTCTAAAAATGAATAACGTCTCATTTAGTAAATTTTAGATAGAGACGGGTTTCCAGTAGGTTTGTTGTAATTTTAGTTTAAAAACTAGCAGCCCATCCCGGCTTCGCACGGGGTAGACAAATAAATTTTAAGACTAATTTTTCTACACCTTCGGTTACATTGTTCAAATTTTACCAAGGATCCCTAATTTTTTTCAAAATGAAATGTAGCCTATGTCAAATTGGAAGAATGTAGCATTCTATTGGTGAAAGAATTTTTTAAATTGGCCCAGTACTTTTTGAGCCTATTCATTACAAACATACAAACATACAAAAATAGGTACAAATCTTTCCTCTTTATAATATTAGTGTAGATAAATAATTTTTAGTCTCAATAACATTCTTAATTAAGACTAGAGACTGATCATAACCAACTGAAATTCAAATACAGTTATTTTACATTGTATACAATTATACATTTTAAGTTGAAAATTGAAATACAGTACGTAAACTAACTAAATTCAAACCTTTAAACCACGTATTCTACACATCAAGCTGAGTAACTTTTACTATGGGAGCAAACCTGACAGCGCAAAAAAAACTGTTCCATACTAAACTGCAATACCAACACGACTTAAACATATGAAACCGCAGATATTTTTTTTTGGTTCTTGGTGGTTTTTGGTTGGCCTCAGGTTGATGGGTAGAGCATGTGGTTTAAAGGTAAAATGGTTCGATTAGTCTATGAAATGAATGATCTGACGACACAGTTATATCTTAATCTGAACACTGGCCAAGGCAGGAAAAAACAAAAAATGCATTTTTACTTTTAATATCCATTTTTGCATATTCAATTACTTATATGTATTTCTTTATGTATTCTAAATAAAACAATTCAGGAATGTTTATAATTCTAGTTTATTTTTGTTTATCCACAAGCCTAAGTTTCAATCAAGACAGTGAACATTTTCGGTGAACCTCACTCGAATATTCAGGATATCGTCTTCTCATGATGCTAGCAGAAAGACCAGATGATCAATAATTGATCTTGTGACGTCCCTAGTTATATTGTATCAGACTTTTAATGCATCATCTCAGCCGGTAGACCTCCACTGCTGGACATAGGCCTCCTCAAGGCTCGCCACAACAACCAGTCCTGTGCTGCCCTCATCCAACGGTTCTCCTCCGCCTTCACCAGGTCGTCGATCAACCGTGTGGGGTCAACCACTTTAATTACCTACTTCTGATTATTAATATACATACATACATACATAAGCTCACGCCATTGTCCCATGGGGGTAGGCAGAGACCACGGACCGCCACACGCTACGACTCTGGCACACCTCTTTAGCCTCATTCACATTCATACATCTTTTCATGCACTTCCGTCGATTGAGGGTGCGTTGATTATTAATATGGGTAAATAAAAGTCCAACATATTCATGTTTTATAATAATCGATGTATATTTTTATTTATCTATTTAATAATAACATAACTATAACGAATAATGAATATAAAAGTTCTTGGTTACATAATTATTTTATGAAAGACAGTTTTGGCCTGCTAACTTGTAATTTTTACCCAACTTTGTCTTAAAGTAGGGTACTGTGATTAAGTTAGCTATTGTCGTCGACAAGAGTTTTGAATCTAGATTTCTGTAGGATCTTAAATCTTTGACTCTTTTTCAGATGAATTATTTTGTTTTTTAGGTTATTTTGAGTCTGGAAGAAATATATCCTAGTGCTTATAAAAGGCGAATGATCGTTTTGACTAGGCCTAACTAATTTATACATACTGCGATTGGTGGTTTTGTCATACATTTTTGGTATTGGACTCAAATTTTAATTTGTATCTTTATTAAAAAATAAGTTTCTACATTATCTTAGCACCATTTATAATTCAATGACAATCAAAGAAGTTTGAAATTCTTTATGGTAGGTATCTTGGTGATCGCTAACACACAACTTCGAGCTGGGTTCCTTGGAGAAACGCTTTCCCTCCATGATGCCATCCTTTTTCAGTATTGTGTTGATATAATCCAGACTTTCGGGCACTCTTGCACGCTTTTGCGTGTCGTCATGTGACCACCTGGACGACCCACTGTGCTTTTCTGGCTCTTTTTGGTTACCTACCATTATTGATAATATGAATATTATGTTCTTTGATTGACATCGATTTAATATATTGCCTTACTTTACTCTTATAGATCTAAATAATGGAATAAACATTGGGGAATACTTTATTTTGGAATTCGATCACTTAATCTCCAATTCGGAGTTGGATTGCTCAGAACTAACTTATGGTAATTTCAATGAAGGTACATCTTTGGGACGTCATATTTTAACCCTAATGTCATACTAAAGTATCTAAGGCATAATTTGAACCGTTGTATATCTGGTTGATATTTGCTTGATCTAATACAGGTACATAGCTGTCTTGGAGCAGAATGGGCTGTCTACTTGATGCTTCGTTTAGTTGTCGTTCTAAAATAGCATTTTGTAATTCCTCTTCTTCCAGTTCTAATGTCAACTCGTCTAAAAGTTTCATTCTATTTTCTACCTCAGTGTCCGTTCTTGCCAATTCATCGGCATTATCTTGCATCTCTTTTGTCGTCTTCTTTAACTCTTCTTCTATCTTGTCAATTAACATGTTAACTTGTGATACATTCTCGCAGCTATTAGCTTTGTTTTCATCCATATACCTTTTTACTTTCGCTGTCAATCTTACAACTAATTCTTCTTCGCGGTGTAATCTCTTATTGATAATAGCTAGCTTTTCTAGAAGTTCAATTTCTTCTCTTATCCTCGTCAATTCGTCTTGTGAGGCATCAGAGTCTGTATCCGTTTGAGTCAGCATGAGTCTTTCTGAATTTACTTGACAGATGTCTGTGAGTTCTTTCGTGAAGTAATGCTCTCTCATCAAATGTCTTTCTCTTCTTGATTTGTGTTTTGTGTGTCTTCTTGGAGGTGTACCGCTGCCGACGCCGACTCCACTGTCACTGTTGCCGGCTTGACTGTCATTTATTTCACTGCTCCGTCCGAGGTCTCGAAGGTAGGATTCTAGCAGGTAGTTGGTTCCGTGCTTCTCCATTCGACTCTTGTGGGTCTGGTCTTCTAGTTGGTCGATTACTTTTTCTTGTTCTCTGTAAGGGAAATCGTTTGGATTAGCAGGTTGTTTATTTTTTGTTCCTTATACGAGTAATTACGTAAGTAAACAAAATTTGTGTCATCTAAAAAACTCAATAAGGCCCTATTCTCGAAATGCAGATATCTTCACCAATTGGTTAATTTTTATTCAAAGAGTGTTTCTAAATTGATTTGTCTGGATTCTTGTTATACGCAAAAATTTTACCCATTATAATATTAATCAGTATGTCTGTATCCATTCAATGCCGGCTTAAGTATTTTTTTCGTTTTGGCCATCTTTTCCTATAGCACGTCCCATAGCATCCAGGTTTCTCCGGCGATATTCAAATTCATGCCATCAAACTACCTGGCTGGCGACCCACTTGTCTTTTGCCTAAGCACCTAGATCTCTTGGCTAAGGCTTGGTCTAAGTAGATAGTTACTTAGACGTAATCTTTGCTGCCAAAGACGATCCAATGAATACCAACCGTAATTTATCAAGCTGCTGATGAATAGTCCTGCTCTGATGCTGTATGACGGACACGAGCTTCGCAGCTGGGTCGTCTCCTCTTCTAGGAGGGGGCGTGGCTGCCCTGGTGCCTCTCCGTCGTCTTCTTGCACCCCCTCGACTGGCGTCGCTGTCACGGCCAGAGTCATCCTCGCCACCGCTGGAAACTCGCCGAAGGGATAGGCGGACCTGAAAATATGGTTTAAGTTATTAAATGAAAAGGATAATGTTCAATTTGGAGTGTTTGTGACCCAAATTAGTCACATCCTGTGATATTAGAAGTTTACCAAGGAAAGTGCAGCAACATTTAGGTACTTGAACTTGGTTTGGTGCACCAAACATTGGTGTTAGATTTTGACTAATTCCCTCTTTTTTGAGGGGGTGAACCTTTTGCAGTGAACTTCTTGCGGCTGCTGATGATGATTGTATAGATAATTAACAGGTTGTCAAGCTTTCAACTCTTGACACGTTATTCTCCCCAGAAATCTTAAATCTTCTGATACTATCGTTCCAACTGTTTCTTCATGGCTTAATTACTGCACAGTTTCGTTTCTAATTGGTGACCTGATGGTCCAATATCACCAACTCATTAAATCCGAGCCGAAACGTTACAGGCCTTGCAATGAATGCGGGAGACGAATTCTTGTATTATTTCTCTGGACGACATCTTACCTCGTGCCTAGCGTCTCCCCACGCAGCTAACACGTGCAGGACAGGTACATCGGGAGGTAACGGTCGTTCCACTCCTCGCCATCTCTCTGCAAGCACCCATTCCTCTGGATCACTCAGTCCACCGGCTGTAACGAGATGGAAATGCTTTTTAGTTACAAAATCCAAGGAGTCACTAAAAATGTCTTAGCACACCAATTTTTCCCAATTCCTGCATAACTACGATCATCATCATGATTCTCTTGCCTATTTCCTATTATTTAGGGTCGGCGTAATATATGTCATCCTCTTGTATTCATGTCGCGGACTATTTACCCTTAAACAACAACTAGACAAGGAAGGCCAGCGAGTCGGAATTACACACAGCGAATTTAATCTTAGATGGGACAGAAGGTATGAGTAGGCAACGTGAGTATCCGCATTCGTTCCAAAGTAAACGGTAGACAGCTATCAGAAAATGAGGCTGATAAACTGGCAATAAAACGTCCATTCAAAGTTGCCAACAAACGAAACGAGTCGTGGGGTTTTACTGGCAAAGTAACTCCGTCTTTCACCTATTCTCGCGACGGTTCCATGTTAGCTTAGATCACACATAATGATACTTATGCAATATTCGGTAAAGGAAAACTTCGCGAGGAAATCTGCACGTTGAAGAGCAAACTCTGATGTTGATGTGAAGTCCACCAATCCACTTTGAGCACGCGTGTTCGACTAAAACCCATACACCCTTACCACGAGGAGCCTGAGTCCAGTTTTGGGGACGTTAAGAAGCTACTGATGATATCTTAGAGCCTTAGAAAAGGTCCTACCTTCAGGCGCACCCTGCAATGCGCGCACGATGTCAGCGCAGGTGGTATGCGCGCGCACACCTCGCACCCAGAGCTTCTGACCGCGCGCGACCACGCCCACTTCCTCGTCACTGTAGTCGGATGACGACGCCTCCATTTTGTCACCTGAGGAAGAAAATGCTGGACTTAGAAAGCATATTCTTTACGAAGATGCAGGGAACAGATTTGCTAAGATATTTTTATGCAGCACTGGAGTTAATAGAAAGGGTATGTCAGCTTCATGTGCATTTTCATTCATCATCAACAGCCTTTATAATTACGTCAATACAGGGGGCAGGCCTACCCTCAAGGAAGGTGGTTTGCATTGCAAGTCCTAGCGATGGGCATATACAAAACAAGATGGTTGTCGAAGATAAATTAAATCATTCGAATCGATGATTTCGACGCGTGGACTTAAGGGGATATTGTTCAGAGCGCGCTCCATGCAAACGAAGTCTGGTTATATTTTGTGCCTCAAACATTTCCAAAAAAATCTTAAATTAATTCTAGCATTGAAACTGTATATTTCAACGAAAATCTGACATCATACAAGCATAGATATTAGTTTCTAGATTGTTTCTGAAAAATGTCACTGACTTTAATCGGTTAGTTTTGAAAATATTACCAGACTTCGTTTGTACGGAGCGCGCTCCGAATTATACCCATATTTCGTATTCGTAAGGGCCGGACCAGCGCAGTGCAATGATACTAACTGAACACTGCTAATGATTCTATTCTATTCTAATCTTAAAATTGTCGCTCCATCGTACCGTCGATGATTTAGCAAATGTCTGGTTTAAATAGCAAATATGCTAGACGTTGTGTTTTACGGTAATATATACCTATTTGAATGCTCTCAAGGATAGTTTTTGAAAAACACACTTGAACCTACTACCTAACTCGCGTGCGAAACACTTTCACCCTTGAATCCTCTAGCTCGCGACTCCACTGCCAATGATAGATTATCAGAAGCAAGGTGTAGGGTATTTCATCACGTGACATTTTTAATTTTAGACATGTTGGTACAGCCCTTGCTTTTAAATCAATGTTGAGAAACAGAACAATGGACACGTTTTAAAACTCGTTTGCGACTGACAGGTTAGTTTAACTACCTCTATGAAATAGCCTCCAGTATTTTACATCTATAGCAGGAAATGTAACAATAAATAACTATGTTTATCGATCGGTAAGTTAGCACGCATCTGTGTTACAAAATGAAGGTTTAATCGGCAAGACAATCCAGTTTGACCTGCTAATTTACTTCGATGATCCATTTTCTACGAGTACTGAATCAACGAACATGCGTAGGTAAGTAGCCAACGAACCTGCTAGACTTAATTTCAAATAAGGACGAAAGGATTTTCCGATTCAGTATAGCTTTCTTGGCAATTCTGATTTGCAAATATAATTTATTTATTTGAAATATATACTAACCCACATATCATGGACGTTTCTATAGCTGTTCTAAGAAAAAGTGAGAGAAAGTGTTTCAAATCTGTTTCTGTAATTCAAAATAGCCTTAAAATGTCGTTGCTATTTGAAATAGAGTATAGTACCTAAGTACCTACCTAATAAATTTACGCGTTCTGAAGTTAGGGTCACATAATATTTTAATTCAATCATTTAACTATTTAAGTAGGAAATTTTAATAGTTTTGTTTCAATTTTGAATTTACGACATCCGTCCTTCTAGATTATTAGGTAGGTATTATGATTCTATACAAAATCGAAGACCTAGGATCGAGAATCTTGGCCAGACAAGTTCAATAAGTAGGTAAGGAATTAATAAAAACAGAATTTTGCTGGAAATTCTTTAGCTATACTTACTAAAGTACCTACTTAAATAAACTAATCACTATTTTACTAATCTATCAATGTGTCCTTTTTGACTATTATATTTGTATTTTATATTTATCATCATAATTATATATGTATGTATATGTATGAATATATATATATTTGTGTGTATGTATGTATAAATTATATTTACTCTATATATGTAGACAGGTACATAGGTACCTAATAGTGCACCGCCGTAGCATTTGTCTCTTTAAATAGTTCTTCCATCCAATGGTTGTCTGGAAGAAATCGCTTTTAGTGATAAGACCGCCCTTTGTACCCTTCTTATTCTTGTTTTAAATTGTATTTTTCTATTTCTTGGTGTGCAAATAAAGAATATTTATCTTATCTTTATCTTATAATATTTATAATTATAGGTAAGTAGGTATACCTTTAACTAGCATATTAAAATCAGCTTTTCTCGCTTAAAGGCTTCGAATTTTGGGAAATCAAAGCACAAAGTTGAAGCTGTTAATCCTTTGTGATGTTGTGCATTGATGAATCAGTCGCTCCTTACACTAGGGTGCATACTGTCAATTGAAACACCTTTGGGGGTGACCAGAAACACTGCCACAACTAGGTAGGGGAGACCAAGTCTGGTTGTTTCACGTGTTGGTTGTCACAGCAGCCATAAAGCGGGCACCAAATTGGCTGCAAAGCTGTGTTTAAAGTGTAGGTATCTGTTTCATTCCTCCTTCTACAACGTGTTAATGAATAAGCGCAAAACCTCATACACCCGAACTGATTTACGACAAAATAATTAGATTGAAACGACAAATTTCAATATTTTGATAGTTAAAATTTAAAGTTATTCGCATTTTAAGTTTGGATGAAAAAATGATTTGTTATCAATACGGCAATGAATGAAAGCGCTAACGTGCTCATGTATAAATTTTAAGAATCTTGTTTTGGTGGTAAGTAGGGTGAGAGTGCCCGAGCGGTGGGTTGAGATCGACTTCAGTAAATTTTAAATTTTACAAACAAATAATTTAATATTTTGAAAAAAATTACCTTTGTTGAAAACATGATAATTCGATTCTGCTCTCGATTCTAAACAAACTACTTTCTAGTTTTGCGTTAATTCATTAACACGTTGTATAGGGTCCTTTTTTTTTTTTTTTTTTTTAAATCTATATTAAAGAGCTTGGCCTGAGGCCATGTCGCTCTGTGGGTTTTTTTCTTTGTGTAGGGTCACAGACTTTATATTATGAATTACAAAAACAAGTTAATAGAGAATGAAGAAATAGAAAAATAAACGACTACAAATTTAAACATTTCTTATAAATGGAGTAAAGTGCCTTTGCTGCAGCCGACGTAGGTGCAGCCAAGGCACAATTACAACGCCCGATATTAAGGGACGGCAAGCCGTCAAACATCTGTCTCCTAAGGGGCTCGCCCCGCACACACTCCATCAGTACATGGAAGACGTCTTCTACTACACCACAGTCTTCACAATTGGGGGATGCGGTAATCCCCATCAGGTGCGTGAACTTTTTGGATGGAATGTGACCGGAGCGAAGCCTTAGCGCTGTAACCATATCAGGTCTGGCCATTGGGCAGTTGTCAATCCAGGGGATTGTAAGCGGTTCCGGTTGTATGGTCTTGAACCAGATACCCTTTTCTAAAGATCTTTGGTCAAAGTGCTCTTTGAAAGCTAGGTTTGACTTTTCTTTGACTATATACAGGCATTCACTGTAAAATGGCAGGGGAGAAGTAGGGATCCCTTCGTATACCGCCTGCTTAGCGAGGGTATCGACCCTTTCGTTGCCAGCGATGCCGATGTGAGAGGGTATCCACTGCAGTCGGATAGTCTTTTTATTTTGCTGTAAGTTA
Organism: Agonopterix alstromeriana; assembly: GCA_963924505.1. Classification (NCBI taxonomy): domain Eukaryota; kingdom Metazoa; phylum Arthropoda; class Insecta; order Lepidoptera; family Depressariidae; genus Agonopterix; species Agonopterix alstromeriana. Next base: position 11,001,622 of record OZ004680.1, on the reverse strand, counting down.
AGAATTTGGTTAAGGATTGTATAGGCTATAGGGTAACAGCGAGAGGAGGATGTACACCGTGTGACATGTTGAAGTGAGCTTTTAGAGTCTGACAGGATGACAAACTTATCGTAGTCAACAGAGCTAATATACGATAGTCCCTCGGCAATCGCGGTTAGTTCCGCAGACATGACCGAAACATTGGTGTTTATTCTAAGCTTGGTGGAGGTTTCGGTCTGAGGGTCATAAAAGGCACTTCCGATTCCGTCTTTATCTTTTGAACCATCTGTATAAATTACATAGTGGTCCAAGAAGTGTTCAGTCAGATATTTAAAACATAATTCTTTTAGATTGTTTGAGTTGTATAGGTTTTTAGGCTTAACCAAATTGTTAATTTTTGGGATTATAATTTGAGAGAGATCTATGTAGCTTGTCCATGAAGCGTTAGTAAACATTTCTAAATTTTGAGAGCGATGTACCTCCGTATCTTTGAGATACTCGTGCGTTAAGATTAATAATGGCTTGCTCTTTCTGCTCCAAGCACTAATGGCCTTTGAGAGCTCATCAAGTAATGCGATCAATATGTAACTGCTCTGCAGAGACTTACATTTCAAGAAGAACTTTCCTGTCAGATAACATCTACGGACGTGTAACGGTTGCAGGCATAGGTCACATTCCATAACGTGTATAGGGGTGCTTTTAATATAGCCACCTATAATTCTCAAAGCTTGATTTTGCACTTTATCGAGTTTGTATAAATGCGACCGACAGCTATCACCGAATAAAAAACTGGCGTAGTCCATGCGGCTTCTTAATATAGAAATGTACAATCTCCTCAAATGTTTGGGGTGGATGCCCCACCCTGGGCCTGCTAAGACTTTGAAAACGTTAAGAAATCTTGTAGTTTTTTCAGATAATTCATTTATATGTTTTCCCCACCTAAGGGATCGATCCAACCACAAACCTAGATACTTAACATTGTTAACAACCTCTAAGCAAGAATTATTAATTTTGACGGTTAAATACTGTCGAAAAGGTCCTTTTTTAAAAACACACAATTTACTTTTAGCGGGAGATATTTCTAAACCTAACTTAGCCAGTAGAACCATAATTTTGTTTAGAGAACCCTGCAGCAGGTGGGCGGCGTCGTGAGCATTTTTACTAATTGTATATACAACAAAATCGTCAGCGTATTGGGAGATAAATATGGAGTCGCTGCTTATTTCTTTACAAACATCTACCGTAGAGACGTTAAAGAGGAGCGGGGACAGCGGGTCACCTTGTGCTAGGCCCAATCCTGTACTGCGAATCAGGGATTCGGAACCAATATTTATTTTAAGGTACCTTTCTCTAAGAAATTCCCATAGATATGTACAAATTTTTAATCCAACCCCTAATCTATCCAATATTGACAGTAAGCCTCCTACGTCCACATTGTTATACGCACCATCTATATCGATGAAACAGCCCACCGTGATACAGTTTTTACAGAAACCAGATTGAATCCTAGTAACCAACCGTGCTAGATTATCCAAACACGACCTACACTTCCTAAACCCTGTGGTGTCTTCCGAGAAAACACAATGTTTCTCTAAAAACCATTCCAGCCTTTTATTGATTATAGAGTGAAATATTTTACACAGACACGACATAAGTGAAATCGGTCGTAGGGAATCTCGACCAGGCTTAGGAATAGGGACGATAGAGATATCGCGCCACTGTCTAGGAACAAACCCTAAAGAAATGAATTTATTGTATAGGCAAACTAGAATGTTCTTAGCAACACCTGGGAGATTTTTAATCATAGAAAATGATATTTGGTCGACACCAGGAGAAGTGTCTTTGGACTTAATGCATTTTTCAAATTCTTGTAACGAAATATGGGTTTCTAAATACCTATTTTCATATTTAAAAGTGGGGCGGTTAGGGGGGACATAATCAGGGCATAAACTCTGTAGGAGGTCTAATGCTTTATCCCTACTGACATACTGTTTGGGTGATTTGTATCCTTTTAACCACCTCATCTTACGCCACATTTCGCTAGAAGACGCCACCTGGTCAATTGAAGAACAAAATTGGTGCCAGGATTCTCTTCGATAATGTTGTAAAAGTTTTTGTGCAGCTCGGATTTTATTATTTAAAAGATCCAAGTTCTGAGGCGTGGGGTTACGTCTAAAGTTCCTCAAAGCCAGTCTACGTTCTGCGATTGACTTTGATAATTGAGTATTCCAGAATGGTTTAGGATGAAAATTGCTCTCAGGGTTCGTACAGATCTTAATATAAGGAATATGCTTCTCGGCAGCCTTATTTATACATTCAATGAAAAGATCATACGCTAACTGGGGGTCGTTTGGAAGTGAAATATTAGAAAACATGTCGGTTAAGTAAGATGTATAGGCTGGCCAGTCAGCACGTTTAAAATTGCGTTTCTTTTGGATTTGCGAGTTCGGCTCAAACGACGTCGATACTTTTATTGCTATGTGGTCGCTACCTAGAGTCTCGTTTGTGACATACCAATCGAAATGTAAAGAGATATCAGTGGTAACCAACGTTATGTCGGGAGATGACTGACGCAGCCTACCTTCTACAAGTTGGATACGGGTCGGGCTACCATCATTTAAGACCATAAAATTGGTATTATCTAATAAAGAATCAAAAATCTGCGAGCCTCGACTATCTTGCTTATAGGACCAATCAGGGTGATGAGCGTTAAAGTCCCCCAGAACGATAGTATTTCTACATTGAAGAGAGAACAGCCAGTCCCAGTCTCTTCGAGTTGTACTAACCTCAGAGGGACAATAGACGCAAATAATATTTTGAAGTTGATTACAGTTAAATACTTGAACGTGGATAATTTCCAAACCCGAATTTAGTGGACGTAACTGACTGCATTGAGCCTGAATGGATTTATGAGTAATTATAGCCACTCCCCCGTACGATATATCTCTATCCTGCCTAAATATATTGTAGTCTGTAATTTTTAGAAGGGTATCTGGTTCAAGCCAAGTCTCACTTACCGCCGCGATATGGACTCTCTCCCTCATCAACAACACCTCAAATGGCCTCAATTTAGGCTTAAGGCTACGGGCGTTCCATTGGACAATGTTTAGCCTAATTCTTTTCTTATCCATTATTTAAGGAAGAAAATAAGTTTTTAAACATAGACATATCCGGAGTATTTGTCAATACAAAAGAGATCACCCAATCAATACAGGATTTAACCCAACTCTTTAGTGTTGAAATAAGTTTGTCCCTCATCTTCAATATTTTTTCTTTAAATTTTTGTATAAGTGACGTAATGGATTCGTTATTATCCCGTGGATCGTGGATGGGGACGTCTTGTGTGCTTGGAATGGAGTCATCTATAGAGAAGTCAGAGGCTGTCATCTCCAACTCTGCCAGAGTATTTTTCGACAAATAATAAGGTACCTTCTTCTTGCGCTTTCGGAGCTTGATTGGAGCAGGATTTAAAGGTTTGTCCACGATAACTTTCGTCTTAGTTACCTCGGAATATGAAGCCAACTGAGGTGGTATGTCTAGTTCACAGTGTTTTACAGCATAGGGAGACCTCTCTGCCGACAAGCTTCTATAAACAGATGGAGGGGAGGAGTGCGGAACGTATAAAGTGAGAGCTATTTGATAAGTACAGCTAAATTCCGACATGAGCTCTCGAATCCGTTTTTCTTTTTGATAAACTGGACAGTCCCTTGAAAGAGCCATATGGTTTCCTGAGCAGTTACTACACTTAAAGGATGTTATCTCGCAGTTGGGATGGTTTAGGCTGCATTTTGGGCAGATCATCCTGTTCGACGGGCACACTTTTATTGAGTGACCGAACCTCCAGCATTTTGAGCATTGTGTGACCGGAAAAACGTATGGCTCAACTCTTACACGTAGGTCCATAATATGAATGTGTGAGGGCAGCGAGGGGCCTTGAAATCCGAAACGTACCGTTTCACACGGAGTCCACCCTTCTTGAGTTCTGCGGTTCAGACGCTTCGCTGAGACTACGGCAACCTCACATGATACATGCTTCAATAATTCTTCCACAGAAAGATCAACATCCAGATCTTTGACAACACCGTATGAGAGACCAACTTCCCAAGTTTTGTGTCTCTTCCAGCCCAATTCAGTAAAAGCCGAACAAGCTACGAAATTTTCTGCACTAGACTCATTATCAAATGTAATTAGGAGCTTGAATGGGTTTACATATTTTACCTTCGATATGTTGAGGATCTTGTGTTCCTTTAATAGTTTAGCTAAAGCGAACTGTTTTGGAAGTTTTTCTTTTGACACGACAGATATCTGTATTGCGAATTCACGGGGAGTGGACAGTTTGCTTCTAGGCTTTTTCTTGGTGCACTTTTCCACAGTCTGCCACTCGTCATCATTGGGTTCGCGTTGTCTTTTATGTCTTAAATTTATCTCTTCGCACCCCATGTTATCTTCGTTTGATTGTGTTGGGTCATCAAATATTATTCCTTGCTGGTCTATGCAGGCATCCTCATATGTATTTTCTTCATGTCGTGGTGGTACAACAGAGCCGATGTTCATACGTAGGATATAGGTCCCGGACCGGCCGCGGCCGTCCGCGGGGCGAGCTTGTCGCGTATGGATAGATTTTAAGATTGATTTTATCGGTATTTAATTTATATCACTATTCGTATAACTTCAATATTTATATTGATAAAATATTTTCAAATTGAAAAAACGGACAGATTTGAGAGGTGTCACGTTGACAAGAGTATAGGGTCCTTCTTAATATGCTGACACTTTTTTAAGGAGATGATCAGACCGTCAAACTGAACAACTTTTTCTATGGCACCAACATCGTAATCGCGAAATAAAAATCAGCTCTTCCATACAAAACTGCGAACCTACTCGAGTCAAATGTAATTTTTTTTGCGATTTCGATGTTGGTCCCACAGAGAAAGTTATGCAGTTTGACTTTGACGGTCTGATCAACCCCTTAAAAAGTGTCAGCATAAAAAGGAGGACCCTGTATGATGTTAGAGTGGGATAAATCACCTCTGCAGCCATGTCTAGCGCCAGCTATCTTGTTGTTGTGACAACCAACCCAAGAGACACCAATAGCTGGTCTCCCCAACAAACGTCCGTACCTTTATTAGTAAGTAGGAATTTGTTCAAGACACTTTCGTACTACTTATATGAAAAATGGTTCTGTGAAATTAAATAGCACTCCAGAAACGTGAAGGACCATTGTGCCTAGAAGTTGACTGTTATGTTATACTCTCCGTAATTACGAAATGCAAACGTTGCATGCGATATCATTCACAGAACTCACACATAACTCATGTGAATGGTTTCATATCGATTGGCGTTGACAGGGTTCTGGGAAGTGCACCTACTCATTTCTAGAAGTACGTATAGATAGCTGAAGCTATGTTTATTATTAGATAGGTAATAATAAAGTGGTATAGGTATTAATAATGGTAAGTGTGTTTATGTATAGGGTCCTTCTTGGTGATATGATCGGACCGTCAAACGGAACAACATTTTTTATGGCACCAACATTGTAATCACATTTTCATATTTTATTTACTTTAGGTTCTGCTTCTTTTAGGAATTAACATGTGCAAATGAGTCCAAAAAGTTACCTAATTCTGGGCAACATTTATTTTGAAGAGAAACATTTAGATTTTTTTTGGATACTTGCACTCATGATTACATTTTGTCTACAGTGTATTTAGTTTTAGGGCTATAAGGCTGGTATAACTTAGAAGGTACCTACATACATACCTATTTCTGTACGTACAGTCCTATACGAAAGCCGCACACACGTCCACAGCCTCTACAACAGAACTGTACGCCGCCGGTGGATGAAGTTAGGATAGTGACAGCATTTATCTAGGTACGTATAATCACTCTACAAATCCCCTTTCGACTATAGAGTTGAGGATGATTTAAGAAGCCTATGCTCAACGGTGGGATAACACGCTGAAGAAGAAACATTGGTAAACTGCGGATAAATATTTCAAATCTAGATTATCATGCCTAACCAGCAATAAAACTACAACACATGTCTAACCAGACATAAAGAGCTGGCAAACTTCCCTACGGAACACGTAGGTAGGTATAGTTGCATAAGTTTGCACAATTTCGGGGCTGGGCCGAGCCTGGCACGCCTGGGAGCGGCTATTATGCGGGGTGGTACAGTCTACGAAATCTACAGCTTTGTTTTACAATTCTTTGGGCATATTTTCCCATTAAAAACAAAATATTGGTGTTATGAACAAAGAATGCAGATTATAAATGTAAATTGAGTTTTGATATTGATAAAAGATTTGGTGTAAAAAATTAAGTTGTTATGATTCTATGTGGTTTATATTGGGAGATTTTTTTTACCTTTTCGAAATTTTCAGGGGCGTTTCAGACCATCAAACTGAACAACTTATTATAGGAGCAAAACTGAATTCGTAAAAAAATTATCCGGTATCAACCTATTAACTAGTGAGATAGGTATTATATTAATCACAGCTTATCGTGTCATTGCATCCCGAAACCTAAATATGATGTGGATTATGTGCACACGGCGACAGATTAAGTTAAACTATATGTTTATGAACATAGAGCTCATCATATCTTAAAAAAATAGTATATAACCCCTGACGTCATCTTTTCAAATCAATAGGTTAGGTTAGCCTACCAATTTAAAAAACAGAATCATTCAGTGAACCGCCTCCTTATCAACCTGTGTTGTGTTACAAATAAAGATGTTATTTGATAAATTTTTTGTATTAAAAATTCCTCGCTTTCAACTACAATAAATAAAAGTAAAGCGTGATTATTATAGCAAATCCCCTCTTTAACTATGTCCGGCTATGTATTTCATGTGTCTGGTATATGACGACGATGAAATTAGAGACCTAACAAATTGAAATAGAACGATCTAATTTAATAGATTAAAACTGTGAAGAAAGATTTGAAGCAAAATCTTTTTTTTTTGGTTTCGCTTTAAAGTCAAGTAAAATGTGAAAGGCGCGAGTATGTATTCCTGTAGATTGTACCGGGATACCGGTCTATTTCAGGTAATAACCAGCCCCATATAATGGAGGAATAAATGGGGGAAGCATAATGCAGTTGCAGTGAAGTTTATGGGGGGAAATGGGCAATTTTGGCAACGTTAGGAAAATGTTTGGTGTTTGATTTACATACTTTTGTTATAGCAACATAAATGGAGCAGACCGTAGCTTGTAGGTTAATAATAATTTATGTTTTTAATAACTTTTTAAATTGTTAATAAATCGTAGATTATTTTTTATAAATGCATATAGGTATTGTCTATTTCCCTCGTTTTATACCTGGGTGTCGTGGGCGGGATTTGGGAGCGGACAGCTAGGTGTTTCAGTTGATCGAACCGAACAACTTTTACTATGGGAGAACACCTGAAATTGCAAAAAATTCTGCTGATCCACACATTTTAATCGAGTTGGAGCAGCAGTTTTTTTTTGATATCGCATTTGCTCGTGAACAAATTGTTCAGTTTGATCACCTGAACCTAACTGATTAAGAAATCGTCCATAATAGGTAGTTGGTAGTTGTAGCAAATTTTCTGATCATTACAGATCACCTAAGAAGAGATTAAGTAGGGAGGTATGTCCGTGAGTGCGCTGCATTTCGCAAAATCACTCGATCAATAGGCAGGTAGGTACCTAACTATTTTGTTCTTGATGAATTAAAGTGTCTTCTAATGCAAATTGATAGAGATAATCAATTCTACCAAAACATTTCTCAACAGCAGATTTTGTTCTTTAAACAAAAAGCCTCATAAGCTATTCAAAAAAAAAAACATTTTATGTCATTTTACTGAAGACGAGTCCAATACAAAATTAAATAATCATTTGTAGGTAGGTCTGCGAATCGCGATACGCCATTCGTATTTTCCTGCAGTATGAATCAATAATAATTGATGGAAATTCTAACGTATTGCATTATTTTAGTAGAGTAGTAGTTGTTTGAATAGATGGACAACTATTAACGATTAATCGTATGACAGCTATTAAGATGATAAAGGGCAATTTAACTATATTGAAAACCATTTAATGCGAAGGAAATTTCCATGGAAGAAAAGCGACTGTCAAGAACTTCGAACAATCCATCTGTAAGGGCTTTTGGCTACGGTCAATCGACATGAAGCTTTGCATAGACCTAACCTGATATCATGGCTATTTGTACATTGATTCATCACTAATGTAACCTTGTGAAAACCTACCAGCAATCTTGTTACAATCGATGTCGATTGAATCGATTCGATCTGTAGGGATATTGTATTAGTTTCTGATATAGTACCTACTAGGCAATTTTAGGTAGTTTTTTGTTTCTCTATTCTTCATATCCATTGCTTGAAATTAAGTTATTAAAAATATTAAGGCTCTACCGCCCGATTTTATCGTGAAATTGGGTTACTTTGTAACATTACATTAACTATCACTATTTTTAAGCAGAAAACAAAACTGAACAATCTGCAGGATATGAGAAGTGATTTGGTTTTTTTCGAAATCTATTTTAATTAATTAAACTGAAGAATAAAGTCACTCCTTTTTTCCAGTTGTTTCATTTTACTCTTACATTGTTGATCGGAAGAAATTGAAAATTTACAATATACTTCACAATACAACATAGAATGATTTGGTTTTCTTATTTTTAGAAAACGTCTAAATTTTTACCTGAGCCATGCGCTCGTTCACATCGATTAGTACGGAGAGTCGTGTTCCCGGGTGGATACGCCTTAAGAAACAGAATCGCGAACTCCAAAAAAGATCATGTCGATTCGATAGGTACCTACCGATTGAATCGGGTAGTTACACAACTGATCCTCAATATTCGGATACCTACTCAACGAAAGAGTACCTACCAAAATCGCAAAATTGATTATTCCATAAAACTCTCATAATAAAAGCAACGAACCTCAAAATTAACCATAATAAAATAATAAATCCTATTCACATAGTGAACTTTATCGTTTCGTACATTAACATAGGCAGAGGTAATTTGAGTGGCGAATTCGTGACTTGCCACCATTAGGAGTTTCCGGCACCCCCTTGCTTCGCTCGCTTCGTCCGCTCCCCTCGCTTCGTCCGCTCCCCTCGCTTCCCTGACTTCTCCCTAGTCTCTACACCCCTGGCTGGCATTTAGGCCGCGGCACTCCTTTATATGACGTTTAATGGCGTTACATTATTATGTAAATATTGCATTAGCGTATTTTGAATGTTTTGCTTATGTGACGTAGAAATTATGGCGCCATATTGACTGAAACTGGCTTTTAGAAAACAGTTGTCGTTGTTATTTTTTAGCTCATTCTCGGGGTCAAACTATTTTGGATAGAGTTTGGTGTCTGTAGGAATACGATTTTTTTTTCTTCGAGTTGTTCTATACATAGGCAGGTAGTTACTATGCTATTAATAAGCCCCTACTGGAATACCTACCTACGTTTCGTAATGTCATAATTATTGAAGGTATCTATTATACATTTTTTGTCTTGACTTGATTTCCAAGAAACAATATTGATACTCCACAAGTTGCAACTCCATGCTTCAAATGACAGTTGGTAGTTGTAGCACAGCTTCTGACCACCCCGATTTGAATTATTTATGGTCGTGAGTTCATTCATATGTATGTACTTAATTTTTTCAATAATATGTCATTTTGGTAGTTTTCAGTCAGCTAGCAGCGCCATATTTAGGAGGACTTTTTATCTTAAAATACCTACTTTTCTGAGGTCTACATTCCCTAATCCCATTGGCTTGCACCAAACAGTATTTAGGCTAAAACATGTTTAAATATGGTTTTGTCACTTTCATCACTATGAGCAGTGTGGGGAACAGGAGTAAGATTTTTGAAACTCATTCGTTGAACTCAGCAGTTGAAAATGTTAAAATTACTATGGAGATATGCATCTTTCTACTTCTGATTTGACTTTCAAAAATCGCACCTGAAGTATGATTTTTGAAAGTCAAATCAGCAGTAGAAAGATACATATGTCCATAGTAATGTTGACATTTGCTGATCTCAACGTGTGAGTTTCAAAAATCGCACTCCAGGAACAGTTGTGTAAGTCAACATAAACATTTTGGGCCTAAATCAAACCTGAATGCAAACCTGCAACCCTACATCGGTCAAATACAGTTGAAATTGATCCCATCAAACTGACCAACTTTTACTACGGGAGCAAATAGATCGGAGCAAAAAAAATCGTCTGTTTTATACATTTCAGTCGAATAGTCATTGCAGTTTAGTATGAAACAACATTTTTTTTTGCTCCGATCGGATTGCTCCCATAATAAAAGTTGGTCAGTTTGATGGATAGACTCTTAGTTTAAAAGGATGCTAATGATATAAATTATATAAATTAGTGTTATTTTTGTGTACTTACTATCAACTTCTTTAAATATCATTCATCAGATCATCAGTTACAGACAAAGTGCTTAATTACATCATACAAACGAACACATACAAAAAACATACAGACAGGCACATGCTTCAATCATAAGAGTCATTAAGAATAGGTTACACAGGATGTACCCATTTTACACTTTTTGTAAAACCACTTTGCCTTGTAAACGTTGCGAAGTTAGAAATAATATCAGCTACATTGTAGGCGAGATATTGAAATAGTCGACGGAATAATAACTCTAAAGCGAAAAAGGATTTTTTACCCGACTGCGTCAGAAGGAGAGTTATATTTTTACAACGTACTATTAGAGAATTAGGTACCTAAAAACATTGTGTTAAAACTTAATTGGTAATGAAAAACATTTCCTTAAAAATTTTCTTCTATATTTTTTTACGTTCTACTAGTAATCTGGTATTGGCATGTATAATGGGTATGAAAATGTGGGTACTTAGGTACACACGGTGACATATCAAGCTACGCAAAACAAACATAAGCTGGCCGCTCGAAGTCATACATTACTCTACCTACGCGCGGTCAGCTTATTTTGGTTTTGCGTAGCTTGATGTGACGCTGTGTGCAAACAAAATCTCAAAATTTAATACTATAAGGTACAATAAAATCATTAAAAAGTATTGAAATAATAAATACAACTTTCATAAATAGGTAACAGTCTGTAGTGAACCTGCCTGCTGTGCCAAGGGTCGCGGGTTCGAATCCCGTAAGGGACAAATATTTGTATGATGAATATGAATATTTGTACCCGAGTCATGGATGTTTGTATCTATATAAATGTATTCTACATCGGTGTCTAGTCATCATAACACAAGTCCAGGCTAGATTCTGGTCATTTAAATGTGACTAGATAATTTGTGTGATAATGTCCAAGATATTTATTATATTATATTATTTATTATTGTGAGAGACTGGTGCCTAAAATAGAGTATCCAGAAACTGTTATAGTACCTAAATAGGTACCAAACATACAATTAGTAAGGCACCCATAGATTCATTTATTCATTACAAGTCAACAATCTACAACGGTAACCGCTTTACCATCTGTGTCCCAGCTCTATTCTTTTTTTTTATTAAAAAGAAACCAATCCTAAACAGGTGTATAGGCATTGTAAAGTTGTTGCGGTACTATTACGAGGTTCGTGTTCACGCGATGCCTACAGCCAGATTGCTGGCTACAGAAAATAGGGGTGGGAGTTTGTCGATAGAAAATATCGATGAAATTAATGCTATAGTTCTGGGTGAGCTAGATGCTAATCATAATCAGACCACATGTATGTATAGAGCATAATATAATAATGCACCGTTCGTAATATGATCCAGGTGTAGCGATGTACTTTAGTAAGGCAGGATGTACACACCGTTACGTTACGGGAAATAGGCCAAAAATTGTAGTGACTACGACGTCGATAACACATAAAACGCGTGAGGCCGAGTTAAAAGTGCATGAAAGACAGCTGGTAGTTGTAGCAATATTTCTAAAAGATTCAATATTCCAAAAGGGATCGCGGTCATGAGTTTATCTAAATTTGTATAAAGAATGGAGGAGTCAAACCAATATTGTATCCCACATAAATAAACCACTGACGTGAATGCCTTAAATTATGTAGTTCGTCCCGTGACCACTACACTTGTAACGTTGCAAATTATCAGCATCCCTAGTATAATTTATCTACTCGCACGCGACGCGCCTTCGCTATAGAGAAAATTACCCCTTTACTTTACAGTCACGCTTACCGCGGCTTGTAGAGTGAAAAAAAAGGTCGAGTCACGCGTAGCTAGAGAAATCATGCTACAGGGTCTGGATCTACATGAATATGAGTCGGGTGTTAACTCTACAGACTCTACTTTGTATAATATATCGATACGTTTCCCCTCACTAACCCGTAACAGGCAAATTATCGGTAGCCCTTGGCCGACGCCGCGTAATAACAGAAGCCGTGCGCCGGCGCGCCCCGAGCACGCAAGGACGTAAGGAATTACCTGCTATAGTCTGTCACATACAGGCCAAACGTTCGTCCAACACGCATAAGTAAATCTTATTTCCTCTTTTCACTGTTCATTGCGTCAGAAATCTACGAGGTATGTCGCAAAAGGGTTCAATATAATATTTTTTTCTATAAGCTGGCTGGCAGAGATGAAAAATATAGGTACTGTTTATTACGCTAAAATTTACGGGGTCGGAAAAGCAAGTGGTCAATTTAAAGTCACGTAGGTGAAGAAACAATTATCAGTAGGTACACAGTGATAAACGGATTATCAAAGAGATATAAATCATCATCAGCTTCGAGTAGTCCACTGCTGAACTATTGAACATGGGTAAGACAGAGGACCATAACTATAGGTAATTAATCACCATTATTTGATTAGTGCAAGTGCCTTTGACAGCGTTTAGTTAGTTATCGTCTACTCCTAAAAGTAGTATTGTGGTACTTCTTTTATTGCCTGCCATTTAAAAGAAGGGCATGGCCGTGGGGCCATTTCCTCTAGGGTGAGTACACCCTATCCCATTTGTATCAAGTGTCCAGTAAGACACTTCATTCAAATGAGCTCGCACTAACAAGGAAGCGGTAAGCACGTGCGATACTAAGTCTGAATGAAAGAGGACATCACCATTGCCTACTGTCATCTTCCACCCGTCTTACACGACGGTAAAAAAATTGGTGGGGACTTTCTCTATGGTACCAACATCGAAATCGCGAAAAAAATCAGCCTTTCCATACAAAACTGCAAATCTACTCGAGTCTTTTTGCGATTTCGATGTTGGTCCCATAGAGAAAGTTGTTCAGTTTGACGGTCCGATCATACCCTTAAAAAAGTGTCAGTATATTAAGAAGGAGACTGTATAGTACCATACTCTTTTTATACTGTGGCGTGGCACTAGATAATTCGATGCCCAATTCAACTGTGTGTATTAACCAATACATGATATACAAAAATAAACGACGAGCCTTGTAAACAAAAGAATATAGGTTTTTAATCTTACCCGACAAAAAGTTAAACAGTCGCCGGATGCGCCTGAGTTCTAAACCGCTTTGTTTTAACAAAAATGAAAATCAAGACATTATTGATGGTGATGAGCGCCCTGGGGGCGATCGATTTTAAAGATAACCTTGGGTTTTTAATCTAGGTTTTGATTTAGTAGTTTCTTAAGGTTTTAATGGGCTGCTTTAATTGGATATAAGACCATAGCTGGGCCACAGAATAGGTAATAGTATACTGGTTGGAACGTAACGAGGGTCTTTCCTTTTAAGGGTGTATTCAGACAATGAAACTAAACAACTTTTCCTAAGGAACATCATCATCATCTTATTTAAGAGCTACGCTCTTGTCGGTGGAGTAAGTGGAAAAGAGACAGGTTCGCCAATCCTGTCTCTTTTCCGCTAGTGTCTTGAGTTCTCGATACGACTCGACATCAACCTTTCCCTTCACTTGGGCTAGATAACTCTGTCTGGATCTTCCTCTGCCTCTTTTCCCCTCTATCTTCCCTTCCAGTATGGTTTTTAAGAAATTGTCGTTTCGTATCAAGTGTCCGATCATTTTTCCTCTCTGGATGTTCCTTAAGGGGTCCTAAGGAACACAGGTCGAAAAACGAAAACAAATTTTGGTCCTCCCATACAAAAGTGCGGATCAGCCGATCTATTTTCTATGGGAGGTCCAAATTTTTGTTTCGTTTTTCGACCAATATTCCAAAGGGAATGTTGTTTAGTTTAATTGTCTCACTGAATACACCCTTGAAAGGAAAGCCCCTGTTTTCTACCACCCTTTAGTCGTCATACTGACGATTGCCCTTTTACAGGGTGAAATTGATATCATAAGCATCATTTTAAACTAAGAGTCTACCCATCAAATTGAACCACTTTCTCTATGGGACCAACATCGAAATCGTGAAAAAAAACAGATGTCCCATACATTTGGCTCGAGTCGAGTCAGCATATTATTAAGAAGGACCCTGTAAATAACGTATTTAATTTTACACCCTGAAAGGGATGATGTTAGCAACTGCCTCCGTGTTCTATTGGTTAAGAGCATTAGGCTCTTAACACCGAGGTCGTGGGTTCGACTCCCACGGGGGACACCTAGTGATGTCACTTTGTGCGTTTTCCCCCATTTGGTTAGGACATTGCAGGCTGAATCACCTGATTGTCTGAAATAATAGAAGATTCCGTACTTCGGATGGCTCGTTAAGCCGTTGGTCCCGGCTATTATCTCTGGTGGTAGTAGTCGTTACATAAAAACCACGTCAGAGGCCGAAAGGCGGTGAAACTCTGACACCAGGGCTTCCTGCCCACAAGATTAGAACAAGAAGTAGATGTTATTCGAATGCCGTGTCGTGTGATCTAAGGCTTCAATAGCACCAACCCAGACGGATGTCGTAAGAAAAAAAATGTTTTCATAAAAAGACGAAAAAAAGTTATGTAGAAGTTTTTTTTTTCTTTTTACAAGTAGATTGCGTATGCCGTCTGCCCATGGCCTTAAGGAAAATAAATTTTCTAAGAAACAAACGATACGTAATATAATAATACAGGTTGGCACGAGCCAAATTGCTAACAATACCTATTAAATAGTTTAACTGCCTTCTTAGAATTTTGATGTTAAATTGTTCGTAATTACTGCGGGGTAGTAATGGATGACTTTAAATCAAAAACTTTGATGACGGATTTAAGTTATTAATAGGTTTAGTTTTAAAATGGGGGAAAACATGTAACCTATACATTTTTGGGGAGATGGGAAAGTGTTATGTAATATTTTGAATGTTTTTTTTTTTAAAGAAGGTACCTATTTATGACCGTGAAGGGATGCTCCGTCTATTTTATAAAAAAAAATTTATAATTTCTTTAACGGCTCTGGATACTAGTCCTTTTGAGCCATTCGTTATTTTTTTCTTTATATTCTTTATTTTTTGATGAGGGGATGATTGATGACGATGAATCTGTGGTCGATTTCGTAAGTTCTCGCGTTGCAGCCAAAATGACCATGTACGAGTTAACTTGAACCAAAACTTATTTTCTGTTATCGTATTTATTTGAGATTCCTGTTACGTCGGTCGCTTTATGCAACTGTTTGGTACACAATCCGCACGAAATTATGTCACAAATATCACTAAAACCAATTTTTTACGAATTTCAAATAACACGAAACACAGCAAGAGCAATGGCGCCAAGCAAACTCTATTTTATATAATAATTTAAAATATAGTAAGTGTGCAAAAACCATTTTTCGATTTAAGGATCCTTTATTCAGCGAAATATTAAGCTTTAAACTGCAAATTTTTGTTAGAGTCAAGTCCCCCCCCCCCTGCCAGCTAAACGGTTGCTTCTGGATACGTGAAAAAATTCACGGCAGTAGTTTATACAACGAAATTAAAAGGAAAACTATCACCGCTAAGTAGGCTTTACAAGTTAACGAGTAATAGTCGACCAACTTGCAAAATGTTGGTACTTTTTAGACTTTATTAGCCGTTAAACCGTAGTATAAAACAAAAAGCCCGTAAAAGTTCGTATATTGAGACGGGCACGACGGAACCCTTTCCTGCGCGTGGCCCGACATGCACTTGGCCGGTTTTTATTTATTAAGGTTTTTATTTTACTGTTGTCTGTGAAATGCACAAGACATTTAAATAATCTTAATGTCGTGAATCACGTAAAATATTTTCAAAGAAATCGCTCCCGAATTTGAGAAAAATTTAAAGCTGAGATTCCGAAAATGTTATCATGTAAACTACTTACACTTAAACATTCTTAACAAGCTTATACCCGCGGCTTCGTCTGCAATGATCAAGAACTTTGTACTTATAACATTACTGTAGACATCTGTAACCTGAAGAATCTCTATGTTTTTCATAGAAAATGTTTCGGCATGATTTAATAACAAACATCTTTTGGTCTTTAAATAGTACTACAAGCTTTACTTGACTTTATCAGTTTGGAGATGTAATCCGTCTTTAGGTATGTTAGTTTTGCTTGCTTTTACTATAACCGTATCAAGTTGGATCTAAATAAGTCCAGCAGTATCAATGTCATTATCACTTTTAAGGCTCGACCGCCCGATTTTACCGTAAAATTGGGTAACTGGCAATGTTGCTTTAAAAATGTTGATACTCTATCCTGTAATTAGTCCGTAAGTTTTCCTAAAATGAATAAAATAAAATAAATAATAAACTTTGTAACCACTTTATACATTAAATATGAAACTTTTAAGCAGAAAATAATCTACAGGATATGAGAAGTGATTTGGTTTTTCTCGAAATCTATTTTAATTAATAAAACTGAAGAAAAAGGAATCTTAAGTCACCCTTTTTTTCCAGTTAAAACCATTTTACTCTTACATTGTTGATACGAAGAAAACGAAAATTTACAAAATACTCCACAATACAACGTTGTTTGGATCTTATTTTCAAAGAAAACGGTTAAATTCTGGCTGAGCTACGCACTCGTTTACAACGATTAGTATGGAGAGTCGTGTTCCCGGGCGGAGACGTCTTAATGGACAGTGTTTTAAGGGACAATACACGCTCCGAAATTGTTGCGTGTAGGTTTCATTCACGGAAAATCCGTTGGTGTTGTGTACACAGTGTGAATATGTATATAATAACTTTATGGTCTGGACAGGGAACAAACTTTCGCATCCTACATGGAAGGTATACTTATCGAAAACTTTTTCAGTTATATTATAATAGAAGTGGGAAAAGAGTATTATGTATAATCAGTCTCGGAAAAACAAGGAAGTGAACGTAGAATTCTGAAGAACTGTCAACGAAAAACTGAAGTCATCAACCGTCGTCTTTTTGTCGGTGACGGCTAGACGGGTGGGATCTCAGACAATGATGGGAGTTCCGTACATTATCTCGCTGGCACCAACATCTTTGATAAGGGCTAATGTTTCTTTAATGTTCACTTTTATCATTTTCGGTGAGATAGTTTATTGTTTAAGGAGGTCAGGGTTGGCAGGTTTTGAAAATTAAATAATTTAGTTTTTTATTGGTTTTTTAGCAAATATGTTTAACTTTGTTATGCCCTCATTCAAAATACGAGTAATATGCATTTTAGCTTTTTAAATTTTTTTACCTACCTTGGGCGTTAAGTTTCTCCTCAATTATATCAAAATTTTTAAGATTGTCTGTGGTACTTGTGCACACTGATAATTTTTCGTTAAATTATTGAAAAATAGAATGTTGGAAATTGAAATATAGAATGTGCTTGCTATCAGAATAACACATTTCTACTCATACTCAAAATGTTTTATTAAAAATAATATCACATGGATAGCTTTCTGACGTCATTTTTGACTCTACCACCTCGTCGGAAGGTGTCCCGTTATAGAGAAGATGCGGCCAGAAACTCTACTTAAATATCTAAACGCGAATAAGCATGAGCACTTAAATTCTTCGAAAAAACTTTTTAGTCATCCCAAAATCTTGAATATACTAAAAACCTAATTTGCTGCAGCACGCCTAAGACCATTCTGACCACCCAGAAATGTAATTAACTGTGAGCTTATGTGCGCACGAGTTAAAAACTCTGTCAGTAAAGTTGATAGTGATAACCTAACTAAAGATGTCCTGTTTCCCTGTTAAGGTAACGCGGAGGTCTGATGACAGTTGCATGATATAAAAACTTGAGGCTGTCATATCCGTAGTTAATCGCGATACTCGACCTGACTTGTAATTGCGGAGCAAACTAGATTTGTATGAAGACGATGTTTTTCTAAATCGGAAAGTAGTGTCGGAATGAAGAGACTGATACCGGGTGATAATAATATCTTTAACAAAATTTTCAGGGGTGGTCGAAAACTGAACTACTTTTACTATGGGAGCAAACCTGAAATCGCAACAAAAATCTGTATTCCATCTATGAAACAGTAGATTTAACTCATCGCGAATCAATATTTTGTTTTTGACAGCCCTGGAAAGAACAGACTTATCGTAATGATCGTAGGCTAACGATGTGAAAACATATGTCATGTCAAAATTGGTATTTAATAACAGTAGAATTATTTATTTGCTGTCAAATTTGTCAGTAAGCACAATGTACTGTAATTGACCATTGATATTTTGAGAAGAATAAAATTAATACGCTTCCAATATTATTCAAGGTCAAGGCTTCCAAGGTTAGTTTAGAACCACTAAGTATTGGAACTCCCTGCGATGGTTCTTCCTAGCAAATACAATAAAGAATTAAAAAAAAAAAGAGTTATTCGACTTTTACCTGGGTTACATCCATCCTTCATCTACATTTTCACATGAAATGACGTCAGGTGGTGACAGCGCTATAGTGCGTCCAGATAGCTCAGTGATTTTGACAGGCGGTTTTATATTTTTTTAGTACCTACTTTTTAAAGTTGTTTGAGCCATCCTAACTTTATAATACACTAAAAATATACATGATTAATTAACATTTAACATAAAATTAAAGGTTTTACGGCTCAAACATTTTCACAAAATGAAATAATCGCTCTAAAACGATATATCAAAATCACGGAGATATCTTGGACGCACTATAGCCTCCCGCCCATAAATACACTGCACAAGAAACCTTGTACCTTAGTCGCCTTGTACGACACCCATTGGAAGAGAGGGGGGCTACCCACGCTGCGCTTTCCGGTACGCGGTCGCCACTCGAGAACTTTTCGGCCCCATCGGCCGTCGATGCCCCGCCCACTGCCACTTTAGTTTAGCAATTCTTTGGGCTATGTCGTCTACTCTGGTTCTTCTGCGGATCTCTTCATTTCTGATTCGATCTCGCAGGGAAACTCCGAGCATAGCCCTCTCCATTGCCCTTTTGCCAAATGACCAGGTAGCAGTACCAGGTAGGTACTAAAACTATGTTGACCGTTTTGTTATGTTATGTACGGTTGTATTTATCATTTACTAGTTCGACGGTGAAGGAAAACATCGTGAGGAAACCTGCATTCCCGAGAAGAGGTAGGCGTAAAATATGGGTGAGCTTGGGATGAACACAAAGGACCAGCGCTGGTCTAAGTGTTACATAACGACCCTTGCTTGCAATAGCCCAACCACAAATCATTCAAGGTATACATTACGTTTCTTACCAGATATAATTGATAGTCTGTGTATAAGATACAGACGTAAGACGAACAACAATAATAACGTACAGTATAGACAAGAAACCATGCACAATACTGCATACAATAAGAAACAGTTAGTTCACGATCAACATGTTGATCGCACTATTACATATGGATTACCTTACTACCACCGATGATTATTTAACAGTAACTATACTGTAACTGTCCTCTCAATATTTACTGGTTTGAGATACAGGATAGGAGCGGAAAATATCAGCTAGCTATACCTAAGTTCATATTATACAAAGTAATTTTCATTTAACTGGCCAAAAGACAATGCGGTTTTTGTTTGAAAGGTGGCGTCTTTTTTTTTGCCTGTTTTAAACTTGAATAAAGTAACATATAAAACTTGTTATTACAAGTATATCACTAAATTCAGTCCGAACGGAGAAATAAAGGTTTTAAGTTGAAAATATATACATTAAGTTCACTTCAAGCCTTTATGTCTCCGTTTGGACTGAGTTTAGATATACTAGTCATTACAGCTGTTACTTTATCCTGAACTAAAATATTCATGTTTCGTTGATGGCCGCACCAATTTTTTGGCATTGGCTTTTCTTTATTAGGTGATTCAAATAATTAAACTGAACAACTATTTTCTATGTGAGTAATGTTCTAATCTTGGAAGGGGGGAAGTAACATTATTAAAATTTCACGAATATTGTCAGTGAAAAATTATGTAGGTCTCGTTTATGTCTTTTGTATGAGAAACAAAAATGTGAATAAAAAATCGTAGACATTGTTTTTCTGTAAATATAAAAAAAATCTGAAACGTTTAGATTTTATTATCGAGTAATACTGAATCTAGTAACCTAGCACAGTGTTAAAGCTAAGAGAAAAGGCCTACTCATAAATTCTTATACAACGTATTAATGAATTAACGCAAAACTAGAAAGTAGTTTGTTTAGAATCGAGAGCAGAATCGAATTGTCATGGTTTCAACATAGGTATTTTTTTTTCAAAATATTAAATAATTTGTTAGTAAAATTTAAAAATTACTGAAATATATCTCAACCACCCGCTCGGGCACTGTCACCTTACTTACTACCAAAACAAGATTCTTAAAATGTATACATGAGCACGTTAACGCTTTCATTCATTGCTGAAATGATAACAAATCATTTTTGCCTCAAAACTTAAAATGCGAATATCTTTAAAATTGTAACTATCAAAATAATGAAATTATTGTTTCAATCTAATTATTTAGTTATAAATCAGTTGGGGTGTATGAGGTTTTGCGCTTATTCATTAACACGTTGTATAAGACAGTACGAGTAGGTTGCATTCATTATCCCGTTTATGAGTCTTACTCGCTCTATTTACTCTCTATAGTGA
The DNA here is from genome assembly GCA_963924505.1 of Agonopterix alstromeriana. NCBI lineage: Eukaryota > Metazoa > Arthropoda > Insecta > Lepidoptera > Depressariidae > Agonopterix > Agonopterix alstromeriana. The sequence goes on along the minus strand of OZ004680.1, from coordinate 10,980,795 downwards.
GAGGAGGATCTGCAATGAGTGTGATAAGAACTAAATCGCTTTCAGCTCATAAAATTCACCATTCCATAACGCGTTGAGAATTATCCATTTCTTTATTGTAAGACAATGAGACAGGAAGCTCTTATCCATATGGATGCGCCTGCGCCTCCATGTGGTCACACGCTGTGATTAGCACCGCAATAATTAAATACTATGTTTCGTACCGTTATTTTTGTGTTTATCACTTTATCAGGCAGTTTATAATAATTCTTTATGACAAAAATAAAGGGTATAATAATTTACGGTAACCAACAATTTTAATGTCACAACCTTAATGCTTGCGTTAATTTATATTTAAGCTTATAAAAGACTATACGGAGCTTCTTAATATGCTGACACATTTTTAAGGGGATGATCAGACCGTCAAACTGAACAACCTTCTCTATGGCACCAACATCGAAATCGCGATAAAAATCTGCTGTCCCATACATTTGGCTCAAGTATGATTGGAATAGCAGTTTTTTCGCGAGATTGATGTTGGTGCCATAGTGAAAGTTGTTTAGTTTGATGGTAAACCACACCCTTAAATGTTTATTTGTATTTTTGTAACACCGTGTATAGTGACGATCTGTCTGTCACATGCTCCTTCTATTTCCCACTAAATGGTACCTTGTTTCAGCAAGGGACATAATATAAAGATCAGTCAAAACGACCGGAGAGACGTTCATACAAAGTGATAGAATGCGCATTTCGAAGGTTTGATAACAAATGAATGACCAAGGAAAATGATAAGAACTTTGTGTTAAGGGCCTATGTCGAAAAATAATTGAAGCGAAATGGGCGTGTGATAGCTTATATTACTGCCTGATGCGAGAGAAAGAGACAGGGCGGCGCGCGCGCCTGAAACGACGCAAGCATAAAACAAACTTTATTTAATTGTACTATTTATGTAATTTAACTTCTGCTCTAATCAAAATTTATAAAAAATCAATCTCTTTTTTTAAATCAAGCCTCTTGTTTCTAATATTCACCGTTTAGCAGTTCCAAGCGTTTATCAATAAAGACGGAGGCTACTTTGGCTTCTTTTTTTATCGAGAAAATGTGTCTTAATCGTGTTTTGGCTCTAATCAAAACTTCAATTATATGTTCAATTTACACATATCCGCAAATCATACTCCTAGTTTTAGTACTTCATGAGATATGATGCGTTGAAGAATTCTATTTTTTAATTGCATCTTATGGGTTGAATTTTCCAAAAGCGTTAGATGAAAAATTAGGTAAGAGCAGAGATTACTATCGTAATGTCATCGTATCAAAATGCTTCAATGATTATGATTCTTCTTAATTCTTATCTTCTTTCTTCTATTCGTCGTGTATGACCATACTAGGCTAAGGCATCAGGAAATTCACGGGTATGAATACAAACTCCTGTGAATTCTCCCAGTGCCAAGGCACAGCGAGGTCTATTCTTCTTTACTGCTTCTACTATTCTTCTAGATACCTTCGTAACTCTTCTTGCTGATTAGTTTCATTGAAGACTTAAAAGCTTAAAAGACAATGCCAGTTTTCCAAAGTAACTTAGGCCACCAGTGTACTATAGGGTCCTTCTTAATATGCTGACACTTTTTAAGGGGATGATCAGACCGTCAAACTAAACAACTTTCTTTATGGCACCAACATCGAAATCGCGAAAAAAAAATCAGCTCTGCCATACAAAACTGCAAACCTAGTGGAGATAAATGTATGGGACAGCTGATTTATTTTCGCGATTTCGATGTTGGTCCCATAGAGAAAGATATTTAGTTTGACGGTCTGATCATCCCTTTAAAAAGTATCAGCATATTAAGTTGGACCCTATATAAAACTATATGAAAATAATAGTATGTAATGCCAATTATTAAAATGGCAAAGGAAAAGGTTTATAGAAAGGTTCATGGTTTGTTGAATTTTGCTGTGCGAAATTACGAATATTTTATTTTTGTAGTTTTACGGGAAATTACCTATATTTTCGGGAACCATAATATAATAAACATTGAGTAGTTTGCAATTTCATAATAATCCCGGGATCGGTTGGAAAGCTTTTGTACTTAGAGAAAGAAAGAAATCATACAAAAACAACGTCTTTTTCTTCGATAATGAAACTATTACGAGGTTTTACTAATGAATACTATGAATACGATGTACACTCCTCTGGGGTGCAATTTTTGAAAATCATTCGCTGAACTCAGCAGTTGAAAATGTCAACATTGTTATGGAGATACGCATCTCTCTACTGCTGATTTGAGTTTGAAACTCAAATCACTCCTGAAGTATAATTTTTTTAAAGTCAAATCAGCAGTAGAAAGATGCATATCTCCATACTAATATTGGCATTTTCAACTGCTGAGTTTAAAGTATGAGTTTCGAAAACACACTGGGCCTAAATCCGGCATGCCCTTTTCGAGCACACGAAATGACAGTGTTTTATCTAAGATCGATTGATGAACTACACTTGCGGAAGAAGGCATTTAAGAAACATGACATTATTTTGTAATTTACAATGACGATTCAGGGTTCATTACTGGTTACCAATGACGTTAAAAATGCAGTAGATTGTGTCCTAACTTTCTCAGCAATGTACCCTGAATTGTCATTGTAAATACCAATTGACATGTTTATTAAACGGGGCCCTGCCTGATACGATCCTGACGCATCTGTCACATTCCTAATTCCTAGGAATCTGTTTAGAACTAGGTTTAAACTAAAATTGAAATTAGGTTCATGCTCGTAGTTATCGGGTACATTTTATTTGAGCTTCGTGCAATCGTTTTGCACCAAAATTTTCGCAAAGGGCTCCCACAAATTTTATTTTTAATCCGTTAGTTTCCAATTACATTTTTCTAGCCAGAAAATACCGTAATTCTCCAATTTATCATTTTTACGGCTAAGAATCAATTAACAATAATACTATACTAAACGCCAACGCTCCTGGCACGCGCAGTCATAAAACAATTAAGCGCTAGTGCTGCGCGTATTCGGCACGCATTGTCGATACTGTGATTAGTTTGGTTGAATTCGAAGAATAGGTTGTTGTCTTGCTCTGCCTAATGACCGAAATATCAAATTCTTTCAACTATTTACAAATGGTAGAAAAGTGGGTAGATAATTAAAAATATTAGAAACCTTTATTGTAGCGTACAATTTGTTTTTTTTTTAAATATATTTCTGAAAAACAAATGTTTTATTCAAATAATCGACAATAACACGATGCATCACTACGGTCTCCCGTAAGGCTACTAAGTGCGAGCGAGCGCGCAACATCGGCAATACTGCTCGCACGTTTTATTACTGCGCGTGCCAGGAGCGTTGGCGTTTAGTATAGCTACCTTTAAACTTTCGTTTTCTATTAGTAACTAACCATTCGCAAGCTCAGTACAAAAGTTTAAAGTAGGTTACTTTTTACTCCGTGACTGTCCGTTGCGTTGATGACAGGTACATAAAACCGCAATTTTGGCACTTCACGGTATGATACCGGTGGTTAACCACAAATTTCCGTATCATAGCGTATACCGTACAATTTTTACTGTAGTTTGCTACGGATTATGACATTAAATTGAAAGTACACGGAATGCAAGAATAGCTTCATCGGATTGTCGATGTAATGGAAGTTTTCGAGTTTTAGTTGCAATTTGTATGGTCTATAATTTCAAATAAAAGTTTGTATTTAGGTAGAATTCTGCATTTAAATAGAACAAGACAGGAAAATGAAAATTACACATACAACGTGTTATTGAATAAGCGCAAAACCTCATACACCCCAACTGATTTATAACAAAATAATTAGATTGAAACAATTATTTCATTATTTTGATAGTTAAAATTTAAAGTTATTCGCATTTTAAGTTTTGAGGCAAAATTATTTGTTATCATTTCAGCAATGAATGAAAGCGCTAACGTGCTCATGGATACATTTTAAGAATCTTGTTTTGGTAGTAAGAAGGGTGAGAGTGCCCGAGCGGTGGGTTGAGATCGATTTCAGTAAATTTAAAATTTTACAAACAAATTATTTAATATTTTGAAAAAAATCCCCTATGTTGAAACCATGATAATTCGATTCTGCTTTCGATTCTAAACAAACTACTTTCTAGTTTTGCGTTAATTCATTAACACGTTCTATAAGATACCTACCGTTTTTCCTTGGTCCAAAAACGGAAATTTTTAAAGGTATGAGACTTACTATTAACCCTGTTATTGACGATTAATTTCAAGGGAATTCTACAAAAGCCAAAATATATTTTTTTCCTAGGTGCACTTAGCCTTATTGACAGTTTGCGGATTATTTTGGAATAAAATGACACTTACCTCATGCGTATTGATGCATCAGCAGCAAATTCAACCTGAAACAAGACAAAAAAAAATGGTTTTTATATTTCAAAAAACGATTTCTACTCGTACTTAACAGATTTATTGTGATTTTTTTGTGATATATTATGATATTGTTACATGTTCACACGGCGACACATTAAGTTACGCAAGACCAACATAAGCTGGCCGCGCGGATGTTCCATAACATATAACGTCGCGCGTCCAGCTTATTTTGGTTTTGCGTAACGTGATGTGTCGCCGTATGTACCTAATTCGTTATCGGTAATCGTATTTTTATACATCGAGTATGCTCACTTCTAGCGTATTGAAATTTTCAATACGGTATCAGTGATAGGTGGCCTATTTTTACCCGACTGCGCCAGAAGGAGGGTTTTTTCTCACTTCTTCTTCTTATCGTGTGGGCAGCAAGCCCTGCTGTCAAAGTTTTTTCAGTCCGCCTTACGGCCACTGACGTGGTTTTTGTGTAACGACTACTACCTCGAGAGATAGTAGCCGGGACCAACGGCTTAACGTGCCATCCGAAGCACGGAATCATCTTTCTTTTCAGGCAATCAGGTGATTCGGCCTGCAATGTCCTAACCAAATGGGGAAAAACGCACAAAGTGACATATCACTAGGTGTCTCCCATTTTTCCTCACAAGAATGCTGCATAAGAAACCGTATCCCTTAGTCGCCTCTTACTATGCTCACGGTAAGAAACTGGTTGATCTTTTAGTCAGAACCCCATTAAAAACGTGTAGTCAAAGTCAAAATAATGTATTCAATAATTATAGGAACTTGATTAGTCTTTTTTTGATGCTATTACCTCACCGGACCATGTTGTCGCTGTATAGAAGATGCGGCCAGAAACTCTATAATAATAACACGACTTAATAACTATACTCAATTTCAAAGCAACGAAATTTTAAGGCTATTTTTAATTACAGAAATAGAGATTTGAAACACTTTCTCTTACTTATTCTTAGATCAGCTTTAATAACGTCCAAGATATGTCGGATAGTATAATCTTCCTGATAAATAAATTATATTTGCAAATCAGAATTGACTTGAAAGCTATATAGGAATCGGAAAATATTTTCATTCTTATTTGAAATGAAGTATACAACGTGTTAATGAATAAGCGCAAAACCTCATACACCCCAACTGATTTATAACAAAATAATTAGATTGAAACAATAATTTCATTGTTTTGATAGTTAACATTTTTTGTTATACGCATTTTAAGTTTTCAGGCAAAATGATTTGTTATCATTTCAGCAATGAATGAAAGCGCTAACGTGCTCATGGATAAATGTTAATAATCTTGATTTGGTAGTAAGTAATAAAATTATTTAATATTTGGAAAAAAAATACTAATTTTGAAACCATCATAATTCGATTCTGCTCTCGATTCTAAACAAACTACTTTCTAGTTTTGCGTTAATTCATTAACACGTTGTATAGTAGTTTTTACAATAAGTATATATTCTTAAGCCAAGCAGTATCAAAGAAGAAGAATTAATAGTAATTTCAATGAGGCCACTCAACCGTGAAATATCGGTCAGTAACCCACTAACCGTGTATTATACAAACTACCTACTTATACAAAAATAGCCCCAGTTTTATATTAAGCCTAGTTAATTTATGTCATTCCCACATAAATATGTATGAAGTAACGTTTCCGTAACATATAATTAACGTCAAATTAAATCATTTCATTTGTAGAATATAATTAAGTGACACTAGAAAATAAACAGTACATAATTCATAATAAGTAGTACATAAGTACATAATAGTAATACATAATAGTCTTAATTTCCATTAATTTGTATTCTAATAATTAAATAAAGATAAGCTAAGTGATTTGAAATAGGTATCATAATATAAAAAGCCGTGGTGGTCCAGTGGCGAGTAACCTTGACTTGCGTGCAGGAGGCGATGGTTCGATCCCCGTCCAGGCCGACTTGTACCAATGAGTTTTTCAGAATTTATGTACGATTTGTAACACCACTGGCTTTTCGGTGAAGGAAAACATCGTGAGGTAACCTGAATGCTTCAATTTCGAGGCATATATTGTAACCACTGTCCATTACAAGTGGCGACGGGCTCACTCCCTGTCACACTGGACAGAGTTTCGATACCAGTGAAACGTGGATGTTCTGTGGTTTCAGAACGTATCTGACTACCCCTTGGGGAATATAGTATGTATGTATCATAATATAACGCGGCAAGTGTCTTGGGCACCTTTCATCCCGTATGAGCCGGGGAAGACTTTTAGAATAGAAGAATAAAATAGAATAGAAAAAACTGGCCTATATTTTGCTTGCCTTTGTATAATAAATATTTAATCAATCAATTAATCTATCAAATATCCTTACCTACTTTATTTGTATAAATATTTAGTGTGTTTTTACTTTAGATTTAGTTTAGATCATAATTTGTACTTTTATAAAATTGTGAATCATATCTGTTTTTTTTCCTCTTTCATTACCATTATATAGGGTGTAAGAGACAGCTCTTTTCAGACTAAAACGGTGAACAAAAACCATCAAACTGAACAACTTTCACTAACTTCTACCTCAGGAAGCGCGGAAAAAAAACACAACTGTTTCACACATTTTAGTCGGGTCGGTACAACAGTTTTGTATGAAACAGTTGATTTTTTTCGTGTTTCCTGAGGTAGACTCCTTATTGAACATTTTTCAGTTTGATGGTTTTAGTTCAACGTTTAGTCTTTAATTATTGTTTTAGTCCTTAGTCTGCATTATAAATTGCCTCTTAAAATCCAAATAAATTAAATTTTCTTTCTATCTTTTAATTTTGCCTTTCGTGGCCACAGTGTGTAAACTTACGTGTTATATGTTTTAAGGGCTACTTTGTACCATCAAACGTTCACTATAAGACGAATATTGAAATCGCAAAAAAGGATAAATTAAGTATTCCATACATTTGGCGTCAGTGCCCATTGACGTTTTCAATAGAACATAATTTTTTTTGTACCTGTTTTTGTCCTATAGTGAAAGTAGTTGGTCCGAAGTACCCTCTAAAATACGTCAATATCTAAAAGTAACTCCTAACCTTAATAAATGTCATGTAACTAATCGATACCTCGGTGTCAAGTCACCCCTTAGTACGAAAGCTTTTATACTAATGAACAAACTGAAGGACTGACTTTGTAAAGAATGTATTTTTGATCAATGATTCACTGGTTTTTGTATACATTGACACGAACTAGTCTTTTAGAAATGAAATTACTAAAAGGTTGAATGAAACTTGGAAGTAATCAAGAATATACAAGGTGTAAACTTAAAAACGTTGAATAGTTTTCGGGTACTTCAGACCATCAAACTGAACAACTTTCACTATGGTAACAACTTTAAATTCGTGAAAGAAAAATTAGCTTTTCCATTAATTCGCTTTTTCATAATTTCGATTTTTCTTTAGTTTGATGGTCTGAAGCACCCCCAAACTACAAGCTGAATATACGCATTTCAATTTATATACCTACTGTATACAAGGTGTAACAATGCACCCAAGTAATATTTAAAGGGATGGTTAAGTTAGACTAGACCACCAAACTGAAAATTTTCACTATGGAATCAACCTCGAAGAACAATTTAGAGAATCTGCTGTCCCATACATTTGAGTCGAGTATAGGTGCAGTTTTGTATGAAACAATAATTTTTTTCTTTATGTTGGCTCTATAGTGAAAGTTATTCAGTTTGATGGTCTAAACCACCTCTTAAAAATATTACCTACTAGGGTGTTTTGTTACACTCTGTATAAAACCTTCAAACATACTTAATTTTACACTAAAACTAAATATGAAAAAACTAAAACATATAAGGAACTTCTATGGCAACAATAGACAAACTTTTAGTTAGTGTACCTTTATATTCCTAATGAAACAAAAATATAAAAATAATCACTCACTACAACTCACTAGGTATTAAATTATTCTTGCCCATTCGCATTAGCCACCCACAAAAGTTATTTCTACTTTCCTAAATCGACAGGCTAAAAGCAGCCTTTTACTGTGCACTCAGAGCATTATTTTCAATGCCAAAGGTTTGTTGTTAGCCCCGTTGCTATGGTAATGAAAGGTGGTAGAAAAACGTAGGTAAATTCTAATGTGTTTGTAGGTATTTTGTACCAGGTGACATTGATGACGTTGATTTTATAACGTAATGAGTGCTACCACCACAGAGGAAGTACTTTGGCTGCCACGAGGTAACTTATTATTAATCTTTGCCACAAGTGTCACCACCAGTCAATGTGGTTGGGAGGCGTAATACAGTATACAGAGTGTCAAATTAAATACGTCCCATATATATGGCATACACTTGCACCCCCCTTGCTTGGTAGAAAAAGGGGTATTTTTATTTACACATGTAAACGAAATAGATATCAGGATCATAATCATAACCCAGTAATATTTAAATGATTTCGAAATCTCTAGCTCGCTTCGCATGCTCTAACTTTCGCTTTTATATCAATGATTTCCATAAATAAACAATTTTTATTTACTTCTTCAAAACATTATTGTAAACACGAAAGTGAAATTATTTTTTGAATATCTTTAAAAATAACTGAAATATAAGTGTTTAAAATTTACGATTAGAGCGAGAGGCATTTATAAAAGAAGTGACGTCATAACCTTGTATTTTCATACAAATCATGACGACGTGTCATACAAACACCTGTTTTTCAATCGCAAACTTTTTTGTTTTCTAAACGATTGTAATTCGTTTGAACATTTTGTTTTTAAATTTAGCCTTATCTTAAAATTATAAGATACGAATTTCCTGGATCAGTTATCTTCCCATTTTATCGTAAATTTTTCGAGCTTCCTCCGCTTGCTCCAGGCATCTATATCAGTCAACTATCTTCCTGTACAACAGCTTATTTCAAACACTTCTAATTACTGTTTTCCACTTTTCTAACACTTTACAACCATCAGTACCGTTATCTTATAAATTACCGTATATTTTCCTTAGTTAAATACTAGATTTCTAATTGGACATAGGAACTCCTATATCTGTATTAATAACTGGGTAGATTCATGGTCAGGGCTGTAAAGATAATTCTAATTAACTTGACTTAGTCATGCGATATAGTCATCGACTTGACTGCGTTCGTTTTGAAATAGCTGTTTTTCTTTAAATCGTATTCGATAGCAAGTGAAGCTATTACTCCAAATCTTTCTTATACCCTATTTAGGAGGAATAGGGTATAAGAAAGATTTATCTTCTTTGATTAAATTCATTGAGGGTTCTTAGACAGATTCAAAGTCATCCACCGGGCTTGCTTATAGTGTTGTGAGAGGTCGCTGCTTCTTCTTATCGTGTGGGCAGCAAACCCTGGTGTCACAGTTTTTTCTGACCGCCTTACGGCCTCTGACGTGGTTTTTATATAACGACTACTACCACCAGACATGATATTAGCCGAGACAAACGGCTTTAACGTGCCATCCGAAGCACCAATCATCTTTCTTTTTCAGACAATCAGGACTTGCAATGTCCTAATCAACTGTCATATCAATAGGTGTGCCCCGTGGGAATCGAACCTACGACCTCCTACACGACCACGAGGTCGCTGCTGTTCATGCTGATTTACAGGAGTTACAGGTGGTCGGAATAAGTAGTAGAACTAGTACCTCTAGATCGACTACTTGTCGAGATCGAATCAGATATGAAGAGATCTGTAGAAGAACCAGAGTAGCTGACATAGGCCCAAAGAATTGCTAAACTGAAGTGGCAGTGGGTGGGGCACATTGCTCGCAGAACCGATGGCCGAAGGGGCCGAAATGCTCTCGAGTGGTGAGGTTCCACAAGGTGGACCGACGACCTGGTAAAGGTGGCGGGAACCCGATGGATGAGGGCAGCGCAGGACCGGTCGTTGCGGCGATCCTTGGGAAGGCCTATCTCCAGCAGTGGACGTCCATCGGCTGAGATGATGATGATGACGACTAAGTACCTCTCTATCTTGATACTACTATTCTTACACCTAAAAGTAAATTAGAAAACTTCACAAAGAACGGAAATACAAAATACTGAATACGACAAACAATTTAACCTCTTTTTGATTAAAATAATTATACCATTAATCATTCCCGTTTCAACCCTAAACTACCATACTTACAAAAAACATTAAATAACTGTTTGCGTGTTAAAATCATAGTAAAATATAAGGTGTTTTTTCACCCCTCTCGTGATATAGGTTACACCCCTTTAATGGGTAGGTTTGGCCTAAACTAGGCCAATGTGACCTCCCAAATGTCCCCATTGTCCTCTTGCTATCAAAGGATTGTGATTTAGGGCAGGCTACATAATCTGTTTTATGTTTGTTATGTTAGATGTTTTGGTAACAAAATGCTCAAGTACATAAGTATCGAAAGGCGTACCGAAGTTTATATTAAACATCTAAGTAACAGCCTAGCAAATACTGAAACGGTGAACTCAGACCATCAAATTGAACATCTTTTACTACCTCTACCTCAGGAAACGCGAAAAAATCAGCTATCCCATACAAAACTGCTGTACCTACCCGACTCAAATGTATGAGACAGCTGATTTTTTTTCGCGGTTCCTGAGGTAGGCTCCATACTGAAAGTTGTTCAATTTGATGGTCTGAGTTTGCCGTTTCAGTATTTGCTGGGCTGTCACTTACACCCTGTATGTTCACTTTTTTCTTCGAGGACCTGTGGTAGTCAGAGAAATTGTAAATAAGTATATTCAAAATAGACATATGTATTTTAGTAGCAAGTGCCCAAACTCTACGACGACATAAGGAGCACGTCTGCGTCGCCATGGATACAATACACGTCCTGAAATTTTAGTATGTGGATTTCCCCACAAAGTTTTTCATTACTGAAAAGTCTGTGGTATTACAAAATAGTAGGTATAAAAACCGAACCGAACCATAGATTTTTAACAATTTCATCGAACTGAACAAATTTCACTATGGAGCCTACCTCAGGAAACGCAAAAAAAATCTGTTGTCCCATACATTTCAGTCGGGGTATACAACAGTTTTGTATGGAACAGCAGATTTTTTTCGCGTTTCCTGAAGTATACGTACTCCATAATAAAAGTTGTTCAGTTTAATGGTCTGAGTTCACCGTTTCAGTATTTGCTATTCTGTTACTTACACCCTGTATATTATCGTTATTTAGTCATAGTCACTACTGGACTAGATTTCTGGTAGTTTGAAATTTTTTTTTCGATGCTAATATTTAAAAACTCTAACATTCTTTTACATTTAAACCGTAACTAGTCTCCCCCACGTAATTATTTAAACCGTTATTATTTCTCAGGGCTAACCCCACTGTTAATTAAATAAAATGACCTGCCGATCACGTGATCGCTCTACCATATCGTGGTCAGGGATCTGTGACTCTAATGCAACGGAAGGATTTTGAATTAAATTTCTATTGAAATATGAATTTAATGTGATAACTTAATCAAGGAGATTTTTCTTAAAACTTTTTCATTGGTTAAGGTGGTTGCAGAGTTTTCAATTTCATACAAAAGTTCGACGCGTAATACGCGAAGCCGGTACAATTAAAAGTAATATTTTAAATATGGAAAAATAGTTTAGAAAATCTATATGCCGCGTATTGAATAACATTTGCAATTTATGATATAATTACGAAGATATAAAGCTTTGAAATTGTCTATGGATAAGTTCAAAGCTTTATATCTTCATAATTATATTATAAATGTTAATTGATACGCGGCATCTAGATTTACTAAACTATTTTTCCATATATAAAATATTACTTTTAATTGGACCGTCTACGCGTATTACGCGTCAACCTTTTGTATGAAATTGACAACTCTGCAACCACCTTAATAGAACAAATTTTCATGTCAAGTCTACAGAAGAATTCATTCGATAGGTATAACGATGTTCAAGTGGCAACGGGCTCAAATACCGATCATACTGAAAAGAGTTTTTGCTAGCGAAATGTGGATATTCTAAAATGTTTTCGTCGTGAACGTAAGTAAGGTTTTCCATAATTTAGATGATTTTCAGAGTTTCGTAGTCAACAAGGAACCCTTAGTTTCGCCATGTCTGTCCGTCTGTCCGTCTGTCCGCGGCTTAGCTCAGAGACGCTTAGTACTAGAAAGCTGTAATTTGACATGGGTATACATATTAATCATGCCGATAAAGTAGTAAAATAAAAGCATGAAAAATATTTTTTTTAGGGTACCCAAAAGTAATGAAACAATTTTTTTTCTAGTCTTTCCCATGGTGTGGGATATCGTTGGGATAAGTCTTTTAAAAATATTGAGAGTGTGGGAACACTATTTTACGATTTAGGGATCCGTTAGCGAAATATTAAGCTTTAAAGTGCACATTTTTGTTAGAGTTAAGTTCCCGTTATTTCTAAATACGTGAAAAAATTCACGGTAGTAGTGTATATAACGAAGTTAAAAGGAAAACTATCACCGCTAAGTAGGCTTCAAAAGTTAACGAGTAATAGTCGCCCAACATGCAAAATATACTTTTTAGACTTTATTAGCCTTTGAACCGTAGTATAAATAAAACAAAAATACCCCTTCTGAGTCCATATATTGAGACGGGCAACTACGGAACCCAACCCTGCGCGTGGCCCGATACGCACTTGGCCAGTTTTTTTTAATTCTTCAAATTATACATTCTATTATTGATAACTAACGTAAAAGAAACTGGCGAATATTCCACCAATAAGAACGTAGCTCTTAATGGTGATGATTACCGACAAAGTCTGACTTTGTCGACATAAATAGTGCGTCTTTTACATAGCTTACGGTAGCTGGTAGTTATAGCAAAGCTTCTGGCCATCTCTCATACAGTCTCGTGTGTATGCATGTGTGAAACACGAATACCTCACTATTACGTAACGAATAAAAGCACAGTTGGATGGTAAATGAAACGAATGTGTTATTATAAGCTTCGTTATTCAAATCTTGATAAAAACACTGTAAACTAGCCATTAAATGCATTCTACAGCTAACCTAACTCCATAACGCTATTTCAAAACCGTAGAGTCTAAAATCCAATGGCAAATGTTTAGTTACTAACTCAATTTTACCCAGAAAGTTCGAATCGATATTTCGAGCACGCGATTAGGTCTGCATTGGCGTAAAAACCTTTTTACACAAAGCAATGAAAACGTTTTTTTTTATATTGCAGTAAACATGCATGTGATGTAGTCACGACACGAGGACAGTTTGATTTATGTGCTAATAATTGTCGCTGAAATGTTTATAATTAAATCTTTACAAACATTGTTACCCGATACAAACTCAATTTTGGTTGTTATGTTTTAATTTTCTGTTGTAGAAGCTCCCCCGTGTCTTAGTACATACAATAATTTTCAAACACCGTAAAGAAACCTGCATTCTTCAATTTCGAAGCATGTATAGTACCCACTGTCCATTGTGTGGCGACAGGCTCACTTTCCGTCACACTGGACAGAGTTTCGATACTAGTGAAACGTGGATGTTCTGAGGTATCAAAATATCTCTGACTACCCTCTCGGGGAATATAGTCGTGAGCATATGCTATGCATATAAATATATTTTAATGAAAGAATTTGAAAACGTTTTTTGCAGGTTGAGAGCTAAAGGCCGCGCCGGCGCCGCCCCGCTCACCCACGCTCTAGCGCTTTTATCGTGCAGAGGTTGTCGTTGACCATCCAAAGGGGAAATGCCGCTAGTGTCATGGGGTCCATGGAGCCGGGGTTGCGTGGGGCTGGGCCTTTGAGCATGCGTTGATCTTTGTTTTAACGTGTAGCAGATTTAGAGTGTAATGGTTTAAGATTTTGACGAAGCATGTTGCTGATTGGTATCCTATGAAAGAATTTTTACTTTGACTTAGCGGACGAATTCTTAACTTTTTAATTATTATATTAATTTCAAATGCTTTTAAACTAGCTTCGATAATCTGAATCTTTATAACTAGTTGGCTCTTTCTACACCACTACAGCGGACTACGTAGCCGACCCCAATGACACTATTACAAATTTAAGCTCTATTGCTGTTAAATAAGAGCTATTTTGATCAAGGCACTTTTCAAAAGGTCGAGGTTTCCGTACAGTATATAGCGTCACAGATAAAATTACCAGATAATTGCAAGTCAATTTCATACCTATTATTTGCTGATTACATGAAATCAAGAGTTCCAAGTTTAATCAACATTGCATTTAAATTCAATCTCAAGAATATACAGGGGCCTTCTTTATTATGCTGATGGTTTTTTGAGGGGTTCATCAGGCCATCAAACTAAATACCTTTTTTTTGGGACAAAAATCAAGATCGTAAAAAAATCAGCCTACCATATAAAACTGCAAACAGACTCTACCCAAATGTATGTTACAGCAGATTTTTATTTCGCGATTTCAATGTTGGTCCCATAGAGATAGTTTTTTTATGATCTGATCATCCCCTCAAAAAATCCAGCATATTGAGGAGAATCATGTATGTGAAATTGAAGAAATAAAAATTTAAAACTTTCATTTAATTGTAGTCTAGTTTTCATTTAATGTTTTTTTATTTAATTTAAGTAACCTGTCTTGAACCAGTCCTATCAGACATACGATGTACTTACATCTAAAATTCAGATCAGACATAGGATGTACTTACTTCTGAATACTTTAAACGGTAGTCGGATACACCCCAAATAGTAAAATAATGTGCTATGTACACACGGCGACACGCGACAGATTAACCTACCCATAGTTGAACCCATCTCTCGCGTTGTGTACACATCTATATACAAAAATGTTAATTTTAATTTCAGATGTACCGAGAATCTCTTGTGAAGCATTTTCTACCTAGAAAGCTGATGCAATTTATGCCTTGAACAAGTTCACACACGGTATAGGTAGAGAACAGTCCACTAGCTCATGTTATAATATTATAAAGTGACATCAACAAATCGAAAGCGACAAAATATTGTCGTAGGCGCGGTTTATACAGAAGAGACGTGTTTAGCATAGCGTCATTTGGAGAAAACGCCCTCGCCTCCAGACAACGTCACCTAGAGGCGCGGGCGCGATTCTCCTTTACGACAAAAACGACGCTATGCTACGTACTATAAGGTTTATATTGTGTTACTTAGATTATCCGCCACCACTACGTCTCTTCTTTACAAACCGTGGCTAAGTCATCAAGTAGCTGTAAGTCATGAAACTGTCTTGTTGGGAATGAGCAGAAAAACTGACTTCAGAAAAGGTTTTATCTGCCAGGGCAAAAGTATATAGTTATGGAAAACTAAGTAGGTACTCGAGTCGCTGTCCAAACTGTCATTTTCGATGTTATGACGATACGATAGTGACCTTTAGCTTCTCTTAATGTAGGTAATAATTTTCGATAAAGTTTGACAGTATTTTATCTAGGCCATTGTATGAACAAAGAAACTAGTCTCCAATCATCTGCTAACAAGTAACATTTACCCTTCCAGTTTCTCGTTTAAATCGAAGGACACTTTTTGATGAAACAACAGATGTTTTACTCTAATTATAATAATGCTTCTTTATTACTATATTTACATGTTAAAATTATTACTATATTTGCACCGTTTGGGGTTGAGATATTCCGTGGGGGCCAGAAGCGGCGTATCATCTATACAAAGAATTTATTATCGGCGCCTAATCAAGGTCTCGGGTGACCAGTATAATATTATCTCCAAAAATATTAAGGTTCTAATGTCGTTAGGTCAGTAGGTAGGATATTCTCCAAATAATTTAAAACCTTTCTTCCCAAACTTTGTAAAAAAATCTTCCATTTTCATTCTTCCTCCCAAATTATAATTATTTCTTCATTTAGCTCGTACAAACTTTTCATTTTGACTAAACCATCTGACCCAGCATTGCCTAGGGAGCACTGGCAGTGTTGGGTATAAGAGAAAATAATTACATATAATATAATTACATATGCTGGTAGTCAGAGATATTCTGAATCCTCAGAACATCCACGATTCACTAGTACCGAAACTCTGCCTGTGCCTGTGTGCGTGTGACGGAGAATGAGTTCGTCGCCACTTGTAATAGACAGTGGGTACAATAAATGCCTCGAAATTAAAGCATGCAGGTTTCCTCACGATGTTTTCCTTCACCAAAAAGCCATTAGTGTTACAAATCGTACACAAATTCCGAAAAATTCATTTCATCCAGTCGGCTTGGACGGGGATCGAAACATCACCTCCTGCACGGAAGGCAAGGTTACTCGCCACTGGACCACTGCATATACTGTAATTTACATACAAATTACATATAATATAGTTACATATAATGTTACTCCATTTAGATTACAATCACACTTGAATTGATTTAGACTGGGTTCTAACCGCCCCGCTTCCTGAATGAAAGGAGACCGCCATGGTTTATTATGTGTGATACCCTGGATAAGTAAAATTATTTCTACATAGTAGTAACTAGGGAAAAAGCCGCTTTATAAAATCGGTTAAAGTATTGACTCCATAAACATGTAACGGTATATGCGTTTAGACGGGATGTCCTAATGATTTCATCGCTGAATCCATGATCACTTCTACATCTTAGTTAGGTTTTAACCATAGACTAGTTACACTGAAGTGTAAGAAAATCTAAGAATAAATATACTATAAATATAATATCAAATTAATTATAACGATAACGTTACATTAAAAGTCGATGTGTATGTTAATTATTTTCTTCTCTACGTCAGAAATTTGAATAATAATTGTGAATTTTTTTTTCACTCTTTCGCAACTTGGTATTTGACTTTTCATACCTTGTAAACCTGTCAGGATCTTAAAATATGAAGTGTATTGTAATTTTCAAATCATAAAATTATTTGATTTGTAACTAAACAAGTGTAAGCAAGTGTAATAAATAAAATGCCTGTATTCTAGCCGTACCGAAAAAAAGATACGGGATTGGGCATTTTCCTTTAACCGAATTTTAGTGACTACCGAACTAAAAGGTGTTACAACAATACAAATAAACATTGAAGGGTTAACATCTAAGTTTAGACCAAACTGAACAACTTTCACCATCGAACCAATATCGAAATCGAGAAAAAAAATCGGAAGTTCCATATTAAACTACAAGTCTATTCGAGCTGCTTGAGCTGATGGAACAGCAGATTTTTTTTTCGCGATTTCTATGTTGGTCCCATTGTGTTCGGTTTGATGGTCTAAACAACCCCCTTAAAAGTTTTAAATATTTGTTTTTGCCTTGTATGATACCTAACCAAAATTTGGTTAAATTTAACAAAAGTTTGGTTGAAAACAAACAAAATTTTTTTTTCGGTTAATATTTGTTTTCAATATAGCGACCATGGTATCCATTTATGTGTTCTCTGGCCCTTCTATGCGCATTTCCTAATCTATGTCCCTAATGTAATATGCACCTGTATTGATTACGGGACATAATCCTGGTTGGAGCCAGTTAGCACGGCAATTATAATGTTATCTTATAATATAATTATGTTCAAGTGTCGACCACCTTGCGTTGAACATGTAGACTAGAAAATTACTATAATGCCATGCTAGATTAGATAAGTACAACTAAGTTGTTGCGATTGAATCTATTTGTAAACTATATGTTTTTATGTGTTTATTTAGAGTAGATTTCCCAAACTTTTTTTGTTATAGCCTGTGGAATCCCACTGCAGGGCAAAGGTCTCCCTCTCACGAATAAGGGTGAGAGGGAGTGGGCCATTCCATCACGATTGCCCAGTGGGGGTTGGTGGAGGCCAGTTAGTCGTCAACCTGCTGTCAGAGAATTTTCAAGCCGCTTTAATATGCTTCTGACCTGGCTTAACGAATAGTTACAATGCCGTCTGATGGAATTATCTTAACGTGCCTTCCGAAGCACGGAAATGCTCGATATGAAATACCACTAAACGGTCACCCATCCAAAGACTGACCGGACCTGACTGACGGCACCAACATCGAAATCGCGAAAAAAAATCAGATGTTCCATACTAAAATGTAAACCTACTCGAGCCACATGTATAGCTGATCTTTTAATCGCGATTTTATGTTGGTCCCATAGAGAAAGTTGTTCAGTTTGATGGTCTTAGCATCCTCCTAAAAAACTGTCAATATATATAAGTTGGACCCTGTATAATAAAGACAAAAAAAACTTGTCATACGAATAGTATAGAAAATACAAATTGTATTTGATTACACGGTCAAGTCACAAACTCCCCAAAGATTACAAATACAAAGTAGTAAACAATTTATGACGAAGTGTTCCAATAAGCGCCGCGCCACACACGATCTCAAACGTATAATTTAAGGCGCAGTCGCCGCCGACGTCTGTATCCGATCGATAATTCAGACGCTGTCAATAATAATAAACCACTCTTAATTACGATGCCGACTGTTATACGAGATATTCTTGCTGTTGATTTAAGGGAAGTTTAAATGCGTAGTATGAAATGATAATTTGATAAGGCTAGGTATTAGTCTGACCAATGGAGGTTGAAGCGTATCCAAAGGTATGAGAAATCAACTATAGTGGAAACAACAATCTGATAGTAGTATTTCGCAAAAGGTTGTTTAAGAACATAGTACCTACACCTTTATATCAAAAATCAGACTCAATAATGCACTAAATTAGAAACGTGAAATTTGAGAAGAACCTTCATAGTCGGTTTTCATAAACATCATGTTATGTGGGACATTTAAGAGAAGTTTATTCCAAAAGTGCTAATGCGCGCGAATACAAACGAAGTCTGGTTATATTTTCAATACTAACTAATTAATTACAAGCTATACTGGGACAGAACCATTATAACAGACAAAACCATACATCATAACCGCCCCGATATTACCCTTCATGACAAAATAAACAAAACTGTTTATCTGATTGACATAGCAGTCCCAAATACACATAACATTTCATCCACACATACAGACAAATTAACCAAGTACACAGACTTAACAATAGAATTAAAACACAATGGAGGGTGCAAACTGTTAAAACAGTACCAATTATAGTTTCATCCACAGGGGTCATACCTCAAACACTACACACCAGTCTTAACATATTACACATACACCCACTGACATACAGACTCCTTCAGAAAGCCGCAATTTTAAACACGTGCAGAATTGTTCGAAAATTTTTATCCATCGAAGCATAATAGACCAACTTAAGTATCAGCCACCCACTATCGTTTGGCCAAAAGCCCGCGATAATGGAAAACACCCCAGGACCAACTGGGAGAAATGAAAAACAAAAAACAAATAATAATAACATTAATAATAATAATATATTTTGATAATTAGCCACGAAAATGTTGACTTCGCCTTAAGTGGCGTGCGGTATAAATATTTTTAAGTCAGAAACTAATGAAGGGGTAGTAACGGAAAGTACATTTACACTGGACATCTACTATTATAACTACAACATGATGGAATATGGGTGATCACGGTCAGAACACTTCCTGGATTAATAAAGCTATCAGTTACTGTACATAACTATATTTGTTAATCCCTTCCTACTGTACGAAGGATCTAAAAATATTTAAAATGTGAAAGTTGGGATGTTTGTTACTTGATCTCGAATGAACGGCTGAACGGATTTGGATGTTTTGGAGACAGATATACAGGGTGTAAGTGACAGCCTAGCAAATACTGAAATGGTGAACTCAGACCATCAAATTGAACCACTTTCAATATGGAGCCTACCTCAGGAAACGCGAAAAAAAATCAGCTGTCCCATACAAAACTGTTATACCTACCCGACTCAAATGTATGGGGCAGCAGATTTTTTTTCAATTGCACAAATTATATACCAGATTTTAAGTCAGATCATGAGCTATCAAACAAAAAAGTTTGATCAAAATCGTTACAGCAGTTCGCGCGATATTCGCACAAACAAACTCACAAACACACAAACAAACAGACAGCCACAAATTATAAAAAAAGGTTGATTTAGAGTCAGGGACACATAAAAACCATATCGTCATCTTTATCTTCAATGTACAGACACACTTCTGTTACAGTTTTATAATAGTTTAGATTTTGGGTGAATAAAGACTTAGGGCGCGTTCATTCGAGGCGAATTTATTCGTGCGGATACCGCCTTAAGAAATTTGCTGCGGCTTTAACTGTAGGTACATAGGCTCTGGGGTTTTTGGTCAGTTGCTACAACTAAACAGTTTCAAAGGA
Source organism: Agonopterix alstromeriana (assembly GCA_963924505.1). Taxonomy (NCBI): domain Eukaryota; kingdom Metazoa; phylum Arthropoda; class Insecta; order Lepidoptera; family Depressariidae; genus Agonopterix; species Agonopterix alstromeriana. The sequence goes on along the minus strand of OZ004680.1, from coordinate 10,960,317 downwards.
TTTCTTCTTCTTAGTCGTAAGTGGCTGAGGGACGTGACCATCGTGGGCCGCTTGTGCCACCACAGCTCTCCAGGCCGCTCGATCTTGGGCCCGGTGTATGCTGGCCTGTAGTGCTGTCTCGGTAATTTCTTTTACCGCATCGGTCCATCTCGTAGGCATGCGTAGAGGACGCCACCTCTCTTTCCCTCTATACGGACGGTAATTATGAGTTTTTCCCAACTATCTGATCTCCTGACCGTATGCCCAAAGAATTTAAGGACTCGTGGCATACAGATGGTGGAGAGCCTCGTCAGGTAAAGGATTAAGGGGTCCCTTAAAAATGATTTTTCGAAAATGTACACCAAAGAAATGGGGTGGAAATGTTTGGTATGGAAAATCGTCTTTACTGTGTATATTAACGGGAAACTTGAGACACATTTTATGTTTATCAAAATAAAAAAAAATCATTTAAAGTTTGTACCCTTCCGAAATCAACGCCAACGAAGCCACGGACGAAAACTAGTTAAGTATAGGAATAGACTACTACATCATAGCAGGTGCAGATCCTGTCGATGGATCAATTACGTACAAAGATCTATTTATAGTAATCTTGAAACATCTGTCATATAATCATTCTTTATTTATCTGCATCAATTTTATTGTCAATGCTAACTTGAAGAACAACTTGATATACTTTGGGTATCTTTACAGCCGACAAAGAGAAAAGAGAACGAAAAAGCAATTAACAGTTTTGGGATATTAATCCATTATTTAATTATTAGTGAGAGATGTTAGTTTTACTTAGTTTTCTTTTTTATTACCTATTGATTTATATTTACATATTATTTCTGTGTACCTAATAAATCCTAATTATCCATTAAGGTGGTTGCAGAGTTGTCAATTTCATTCAAAAGTTTGACGCATAATACGCGTAGACGGTATTAATAACAGTAATACTTTATATATGGAAATAGTTTAGAAAATTGAGATGTCGCGAATCAAATAACATTTGCAAATTATAATATAATTACTAAGATATAAAGCTTTGAAATTTTCTATGGATAAGTTCAAAGCTTTTATCTTCATAATTATACTATAAATTTCAAATGTTATTTGATACGCGGTATCTAGATTTTCTAAACTACTTTTCCAAATATAAAATATTACTTTTAATTGTACCGTATTATGCGTCAAACGTTTTTATGAAATTGACAACTCTGTACCTTAAAAGGGTTTTGCTCTGAAGCACCCCCAGAGTATGTAACGCATTTAAGGTTACACCCTTTATGGGTAGGGTATATATTTATGAGCGTTTGAACGCCCTATTTATTTGGCCGAACATTTTCGTCATGTATCCAACAAACAAAATAGTTGTAGCCTGTACATTCCCACTGCCGGGCAAAGGCCTCCTCTCATGAATAAGGGTGACAGGGAGCGTAGCGCGTATTTTGTAGCGCTGTTAAAACATCCAGGGGCTTAATAACAGCACTTTAAAATTGAATGTCTTTTCTTATAAGCATAGCATATGCTCACGACTATAATCCCCGAGGGTGTAGTCAGATATATTCTGAAAACTCAGAACATCCACGTTTCACTAGTAGTACCGAATCTCTGTCCAGTGTGACGGGCATGCAGGTTTCCTCACGATGTTTTCCTTCACCGAAAAGCCAGTGGTGTTACAAATCGTACATAAATTCCGAAAAACTCATCGGTACGAGTCGGCCTGGACGGGGATCGAACCATCGCCTCCTCCTGCACGGCAGGCAAGGTTACTCGCCACTGGGCCACCACGGTTTTTTTTATACAACAGATGAAAATGTTCAACCAGATAAATTGGCCGTTCAAACGCTCTTAAATATACACGCAGGTGTAGTAATGTTGAACGACCTTAATCATAAGTAGAACAAAGTCAAAGTCAATATAATTTATTCAATATAGGAGCTTACAGCACACTTATCAAATGTCAAATCTTTTTTAAAGCTACCACCGCGTCGGAACGTGTTGTCGCTGTAGAGAAGATGCGGCCAGAAACTCTACAACATAACACGACTTAATAACTATTACAATATAAATTCTTAAGCTAAAGTTATGTATACAATAATACATAGTCTATTTAATAAAATAATTGATACTATACAGTAAAGTAAATAAACTATAAGCTAGTGACCTCAGACCCAAGCATTTTGATCATTAAAACACACACTATTATATTCAAAAGGATAGTCAGATAAACTATTCTAAATATCTGCTAAATATAGTAGATTCAGAATATCCATCAATCTTCATTCAATATAGCATTTTCCAAACTCTGCCCAGTGTGACTGGTGTTGTGATCGTAGAGACTACACGGCTCTAAATTGAAGAAGTGGGCCTAGACAAAGTACCTTTCGATTAGCCTTAACGACAGTAGAAAACATACAAAATGTATGGGACTGTAGAAAAGAACGAAAACGAATAGAAAAGGCCTAAACAACATGCAGTTTTTGACAGTTGTTTTCGACATTGAGCGTTTCGTTTTGAACGCTTCTTGTCGATCAACAAGACCTTGTAGACGCTAGAAAATGGCGGGCGGAAAATTTGACAGCAATTTCAAATTCTTTTGAAAATCGAACACGATCCAGCATATAAAAAGAAAAAAGAGTGAATGATTGAGTGAACTGAATGCTAATCATAGAGCAGATTTAGCTTTTTTTTCTCTAATAAGCGATCGTAAAAAATTTGTGACAATGTCTAGCATTCTGTCAATTTTCTATCGTCGATAACGCTGCGGCGTTAACGTTTGTAGAATAAGTAGCGTGTGCATTTTGTCTAGGCCCCAAGGTTCCCAATCCTCACGATATTTTTATTTTCCACCTGCATGCTAATAGTATATTTTATAGTACACTGTGGTATATTCGTACATGAAAAGCTTAGGGATGGTACCAGACGGAGAGTCCGCCCTAGAACGGTTTTCATGTACTATTTTAAACTGTTCACATCAATTATTATAAATTATATTTTACAATAAATTGTAACTTTGCAATGTGATTCGGCATCTTCATAGAAAATACGGAATCCAACATTAAAGATCTCCATAGACGTGACTTGTGTGGTCCAATTAAAACCCCCACAAATTGAACCTTATTACAAGACCTTAAGCTAAATTTTACAACGAAAGAATGTTTGCTATTAAACGGCCAATGTCATTCGAAGGCATTTTAACCGTAAAGCCTCTTTAAATTGTAAATGCCCACGAACTAAGGCATTTTCTATCTTATTTCCATGGCATACGATTCTGTTAAGAGACGTCTTAAGAGATGGGGTTGCTATGAACAATCTTAAGCATGAATGAATGAAATAAAGATCGCAATTAAGTAAATAATGGTTGTAATTAACCATCGATTAAAGGTTATAGGAACGTTTTACTAATTTGCGTTACTATTAACCGGGTTTAACTTTAATAGTTAATTTAAGAAGTGATAATTGGTAAAGAAATAATCGATTAGTCAGTCGGTATCGTTTCATCGATACGGATGTTTTAAATTAACTTTTTTAGTAAAATAAGAATAAAAACCCGGCCTAGCACGATGCGCATGAAGTATGCTCTTTCGCGCTGTTTATCTGGTTCGAATGACTGTGTGTAAACAGAAAGAGCTACTATGCTAGACTCGCAGATTAAGGCCGGATTCGACCAAACGCGAGTAAATTTCATTCTTAGAATAAGTCCGTCCCTGTCATGTCACTTGTATTGATTTGATTTTAAAATCCACAAGTAGCGTATAAACCTAACAAATTAAAAATGTAAAACCTCACATTGCAATAAGTTCGGATACAACGACCTCTTTCTTAAGGTATTATTCCTTGTATAAGTTACTCTTGGATAAATCAAAGTTTGGTCGAATCCGGCCTAAGTAACTTGTCGAATCCACACTGTTACAAAGTGAGACTAAAACGTGGATTTAAAGACCAAAATCATGTATTTAGGAACCTACTAGTTACTATTCGTTTTTCAGCGTATTTTACAGCGTGTTTTTTGAATTATTTACAAAGATTCGTTTTCGTTTCGGTACGAGTACGATATACATGACATTGATATATCGAATGATATCAATGGATGGATGCTAATGCATCATTTTAAAGTAAGACTCTACCCTAAAACTGAACAACTTTTACTATGAGAGCAAACTGATCGGAGCAAAAAAACAATTCGCTGTTCCATATTAAACTGCAATGCCTACTCGACTAAAATGTGTGCATAAATAAAAGTTGTTCAGTTTGATGGAAACTCTTCGTTTAAAAGGATGCTAATGATACGAGTATATATTTCATCCTGTAAAAAAAGAAATCTCTTCAGAGATAAGCTCGCCCTTTGTACATGTTTTCTCAACTTTGTATATTATTATGTCTTTGTGTACAATAAAGTGTTATAATATAATATATAATATAAAAGAGATTGCTTTTATTGCTCTAGTTACAAAGAACAAAGTGAAATGTAATGATTATATTTATAGTATCTAAAACGCATGTACAAACACTAGATACCTACAAAGTGGATGTAGCAGGTAGTTTCAACGTGACCACCTCTCAATCAGCTGTGACCACACTATATACAAAGTGCTCTTGTTTATACCAATAAGGATATCCACAAGGTTTTTGTTTCGAAGAAAAATTCATAATTTAATTCGTTTAGTATCCGTATGTGAGTATTTTTCATGCTAAATGCTTGGTCTAGTAAGCATGAATGAGTTTTCACTCAAAGCGGTAAATTTACGCAATAATTATACTGTACCGACACCATTATTGAACTTTTTTAGCCGACAGACATTTAACAAGAATTTTCCAATTTCCATGATTTATCGATTAATTTGTGGAGGTGGTACTGATGGAAGGTTCCTCCGGTGAAAAGGGATGATCTTCCTCCAGGCTAGGTGTGAAGCCTGGGGACCGGCCGTGGTCCGACAGATCTTAGTTGGACCTTGTATATATATCGAATCTCTGTGATTATTTCTCTTGCGCGATTCATGTCTTGTATGCGATTGTGAATCTTATGTGAAGCGGCTAACGGGTTACCAATGTGACGTCGCAAGTTGTCTAACGTGCACATTTGCGAGTGCGACTGTAGCGCCATCTGTTAGCTTCGTTGCTATAACTTGTGGGTGTTGACATCTGTGGCAAGTCCCCACAAATTTATCGATTTGGACAACATCCACGACACATAGTAATTAAGATGATAACAATATAATGTTGCTGGAGTTATGTGCATATGCTGTATTTTATCTACATAGATGCAGTTCATATAGATTAATAAAGTTTTTTAGCTAATTTTTTTTGCACCTATAGAATCGAAATTTGGTATGAAGACAGATAACAGTAACCCAAAAACAGAAATGTAGTAGTTATGAAGAAAACCGAAGACGGGTTGGAAAAAAATTGTTTTTTTTTAAATCGAGTCGAGTGAGGTGTCGTTCGATAGGTCTTGTCTAATGGAACAAAACTTCCATAGAAACTAAATCGATATAATGCTTCTGTCTCAAGATATAAAAAAAAGAAGATAGAAAATCGATCGGCCGATCCACGCTTTTCCATGGAAGGTCCAACATTTTTGCTCATTTTTCATGTTCTGCAGGGAAAGTTGTTTAGTTTCATTGTCTGAATACAATCTTAAAGTTAACATAACTTTACTACCATAGTAATTAGTAACTAGAGGTGTATAAAAAAGCACCCTGTACAGCAAAGCGGTGTTCGATTCAACGCGACGGGTCCAGTTTTTGTGAGACCTACCTCAAGATCGATCGACCGCTTGATCTTGACCATGTTCAATCAATTTATTATTCTAAACTGTACTGTGGGTGTCGTGTCGAACGACATTTAGTCTAAGGTAAAAAAAACGTAATCATAAATCATCTTAAAAATAAACCAGACTGTATTCTTAAAATAACCTTGAAACGTTATAAAATAGGTTTTAAACCATAGATTTAGCGTTTCATTGGTTCGTTCCATGTGGACTGGTTACGCGTGTAATTCTACTAACAAACATTTCTGCCACTTTTTGCGAGGGGCAGGTAACATAAAATCCGCAACTTTGGATTTTATTCCCCATAACTTTAGATTCTAATTTTGAATGTTAAAAATCATGAAAAGTAGTCTCGTGTGAACCCCAAACGTTCTAAGTTCGAATTTATTATTTCGCAATTATAGGCTGTCTCGTTTAGTGATAAGGTGTAAAATTGAATGTAAATGCACAAGATCAATTGTGCTTATACCGTGGCAGAGGGCAAATGCTACCGCAAGGCTAGTCCTTATAATAATTAGTCAAAGTTCCGTTGACAACTGACGGAAGCTAGGGCCATACAGGCTTATAGCGTGTTCGAGAATTGGTCTCGTCTATCTATCTCGCTCTAACATACGTTAATGCTATGCCCTTCCTCTTTCGCATTTCCGATCTAACGTAGTATATGCTAAATATATGTATTAAACATTGACTTGACTGCGCCTAACAATCTAATTTATTCCAATCCAAAACTGGGCAGGTTCTATATTTTTGTGTTTTAAGGGGATATAATTCGGAGTGCGCTCCATACAAACGTCCTATGGTGATGTTTTCATTACTAACCAATTAAACTCAATGACATTTTTCAGAATCAATCTAAAAACAAATTTCTATGCTTGTATAGAGTCAGATTTTCGTTAAAATGTATAGTTTTAAAGTTACAGTGCCTCAAAGATTTCCATACAAATCTTAAATTAATCCTAGCATTAAAACTGTATATATTAATGAAAATCTGACTCCATACAAGCATAGATATTTATTTCAAGATTGTTTCAGCAAAATTTCAATGACTTTAATTGGTTAGTATTGAAAATATCACCATAGTACGTTTGTATGGAGCGCGCTCCGAATTTTATCCTCTTAAGGTTAGTATTATATAGTACTTATTTACAATATTTAAACAAGATAATGTAGTTATCCGCGAACATTACCCCGTTATAGAAGTTGTGATTTATATTGAAAACTTTAGACGAGGCGGTAGTGTACCTACATTTTCTACGGACGACAATAGCTAATTCGATCCAAATTTAAGCTAAGTAAATATATGATTTCAACGCAATCTTAAGTTGTACGATTTTAATAAAATTTTTCGTTTAGTAAAAAACTTAATAATTTTGATTGTCTGGACCAGGGTTAAACCTTGCTAACTGTTAAGACTATAAGATAAGATATAAGATTAAAAATATAATTTTCTTTTAAGGTATAAGATTTAATCTTAATTACAAATTTATTTGCACTTACCTTGAATAGAGCAGGTTTCTGTCACAAGATCATTTTCGATGTCTCTGTCGCCGAAGTTATCTGTAACAAAATGATAATGATATTAATTTAAAAAATAAGCCTAAGATACAAAGAGTATTACAGAATATATTCTTACTATATTCCTTTTTACATAGCATCGAAATTTTAAGGCTATTTTGAATTACAGAAACAGAGATTTGAAATACTTCCTCTGAGTTATTCTTAGAACAGCTTTAGTCCAAGATATTTCGGATAGATTATATTTGTAAATCAGAATTGGCCAGAAAGCTATATGGGAATCAGAAAATCTTTTCGTCCTTATTTTAAATAAAGTATAAATAATCTGAATGTCGGATATAATAAGCCGTGGTGGTCTAGTAATTATGGTCGCCTAGATGCCTCGCTTTCCGTGGAGTGGGCGATCCTAGTCTCGTATCAATTTATTTTTAGGTGCTTTAACATGACATAACATAAATATTCTTTATTTGCACACCAAAAACATACAGCAACAAAAACAGAAAAATAGAACGTAAGGGTACAAATGACGGTCTTATCACTAAAAGCGATTTCTTCCAGAAGGATGGAGGAACTCTTAAGTAAAAAAACTTGCTATGGCGGTGTAATAAATAAGATATAAAATATATATAGCTTACAATACATGCGAGTATATTATAATATATAAATAAATATATATATACACATACATAAGATCTAACAATGAATAATGAATACATTAATAAACATATAATAGGTAATGGATCAAAATTAATAATAATGAGTCAGAAGGTGAGATAGTGATCTTAATGCTTTATGTACTATATGTGTACTATTTGTAGCACCACTGAATTTTCGGTGACTTTTATGGTGAAGGAAAATATCGCGATGAAAACAACTTTCAAGCTTGGAGTTTCAAGGAGTGTTTCGAATATAGGTCATTTTGATGGGCACACTACCTGTCACAATGGACAGAGTTTGGGCACTATGAGTGAAATTGGATATTCTTAATATTATGCAATAATTTGAATATCTCTTATTCTGATTCTTCCCTAGTGGGAATTTTAGTCGTGATAATATTTTAAAGTTACGAATTTTTAAAATGTGACGGTCTCGTTGATGTCTAATGTATGACATTTAAATTTCGCCTTTTTGGGAGCCAATAAAATAATCGAATTTCCAAAATTAATACATAATGGACATTGAATTAATATCTCCTTAGCGTGATAATTTGTTGTCAAATTCCTTATAACACATAAAGACGACATCCTATACAGTTTTTCTGAAAAAATATCATTACCTATTTTAACATACATATTCTCACGCCTGTCTCCCACTGGGGTCGGCAGATACAACGGAACGCCACCTGCTACGATCCTGACAAACCTCTCTAGCTTCCTCCACATTCATTAGTCCTTTCATGCATGATCGTCGCTTTCGGGTAGATCTGACCTGGCCCTTTTTAAGCTCGTCGCCAATTTGGTCCATATAATATGTACGTCTAGGCCGTCCCCTCCGAACATTTCCACTTACGCTTGCCTTATAGATTGCACCTTTTTTTAAACTCTTCTACAATCGGGAAAATCATCCACTACTTTTTTTATGTTATTTAAGTAGGTACAAGAAGTACATTAAAGGTACCTAGAATTTAAATTTGAATCCTGAATCCGCTTAGCATTGCTAGAGTAGGCTCTAGGCTCAGTTAGGTTGCAACCTAAATACTAATGTAATTGCTTCACTGTAGTGGCAGCATAAACAATTCTTGGGATCGAAAGAAAATTGCATTAACATTTATATTGCTCTTCATCAGGCGGTTTTAGAATTTTAGTTACTGCTTAGTAGCACTGTCGTCATAGTTATCTCTGCATTGCCAGGCCTGTCTCACTCCACAGCTCAGGTTTGCTTGACGGCGAACCCCACCGAGGGGTGAATGGCAATAGGTTAGGTATACCGTGTAAACTTCTTGGTCAAATCTCATTAGACTTGCTGCCATTTTGTGAGTAGTCAATGCGAGACTTGAAAACCCTAGCGATGTCACGCTGTCAGCAGGTGAAAGAATGAAAGAGGGAGACTATCAAGAGGAAGCTTTCATGTCTAATGACTCCGTTCATTTTTGTTAGCATGCGCGCCGTTGCGATGGTTGGTAGGTTATTCGCGAAATGTACAATAGGACGGGTGCGAATAACTTTGCACCTTATTAATCTATCTAAAATCTGTTTTCGAAGTGATTCTTCTGTACAAGTAGGTACTAGTTTTTATTCTGTGGCATTTGCTTAAAAAAAGTTTGCAAGCCTCTTTAATATTGGATTTACGGACGGTTGTATTCGTGTGCGCAATTTGGCTGGCCAGGAGGCTCCGCCATTTGGTATACCTACCTTAAACCTATTTTTGTTTATAAAACAATCCTTGAGATTACGATATCAAAACTCACTTGACATTTAGCAGAAATACAATGCAATGCTATGCCTTTTTGGCATATAAAATAGTTAATTCATCATAAAGATAAATGACTAATCTGACACTTTTAAGGGGATGATCAGACCATCAAACTGAACCACTTTTTCTATGGGACCAACATCGAATTTAGATGTTGGTGCCATAGAGAAAGTTGTTTAGTTTGACTATCTGATCACTCCATAAAAAGTGTCAGCATATTAAGTTTGACCCTACAGCTATATTATAATCATGGAATAGTTAATGTGTTGAAAATATAATGAACTGGAGACGTCCATCCGATTCTTCCGAGATTTCTTACTGCTAAAAGACTTTAAAACGGTCAATATGAGTACATAATAAAAAGATTAACACTAAAAAACTTCCCTAACACTAGAAAAATCAACTACAATTACTAAACTTACCACACGGCCTTTTACTAAAAATCAAAGCAAGCTTTTTCTGCGCCCACTACACTACCAAAGAGTAAACCATGCATCGACTACTTTTTTCATCTCAAATCCCTAATTAGTTTAGATTGCGACATATCGGCACTAAATTGGCACTTAATAGCTCGTCCGCGTGCTTTAAAGATCGAGTTACGAAATATTCTCTGCGGGGGATTTTTGTAAGTTATTAAGGTTTAGTGTCGATAACTGATAGTCTGCGGCGGACTTTTTGGCATATACATGCATAACGGCTGCTCCGAAATAAAACACTGAATATGTCATTTTGATTTTCTTTTTCTTATTGATTTATCGTAGTCAACCTTACCCAAGTTACCTTATTCAAATGTATCAAAATTGAGGACCCCTTTTAAACATTTGGGAAATATCGTTGGCTAAAGTGTCAAACCTCGTAACTCCATTTTATTTTTCAAATTACATTTTATACAATTTTATTACTAATTTCTGAATGCATCCATGGCACAACTCTTAAATCCTTTTAAAAAGCCGTTACAATTTAAAATGATAAATAGAAAACCATATAACTCTGAGCTGCCATTTTTCGTGGTGAAGTTTTTTGTGCCTACTGTAAAATTTGATCTAATGGAGTTACGAGGTCTGACACTTTAATCGACGATATAATATATAAGGTCTTACAAAATTAGTTGAAACTATTTTAAGGGGATAAGACCATCAAACTGAACAACTTTCTCTAAGACCAATGTCTAAATCGCGAAAAAAGTCGGCTGTTTAATACATTTGAGTTGAGTTATGTTTGCAGTTTTGTATGGGACAGCCGATTTTTTTTTCGATATTTCGATATTGGTCCCATAGGGAAAGTTGTACAGTTTGATGGTCTGACCATCCCCTTAAAATAGTTTCAACTAATTTTGTTAGACACTATATTCACCGAATTTTCACACACTTTATCGCGAAAAAAAAATCTGCTAGTCCATACAAAACCTGAGACAGCAGATTTTTTTTCGCGATTTCGATGTTGGTCCCATAGAGAAAGTTGCTAAGTTTGACGGTCTGATCATCCCCTTAAAAAAGTGTCAGCATATTAAGGAGGAACCTGTATATCGTGTACAGTAAGAAATGGATACTAATTTAATTCTTGAAAGCGGTTCTGGTGAAGTCTGGTGCTAAATGATTGAATGGTGAATTTAGTGTTTTATTTTAGAGTAGCTGTATAAACACCTAACAATGTTAAATCCCTTTTTGGATGTTCAGAGCGTGCAGTTGCAGTAATAGGCTCTTCTTTACCAGATTATTTTTAGGATTGCCGTTATTATTATCAGCCATTGATGTCCCACTGTTGAACAAAGGACTCCCTCCGTTCTCTCCAAAGTCTCTGTTCTGAGCTTCGACAGGCCTGTTCTTAAGGAAACTATCAATTTCGTCTCGCCACCTTCGTCTAGGTCTGCATCGACGCCCCGATTTCGTTTCGTTGGGGTTTTGTCAATAAATAATTGGTAGGTGACATTTGGATATAAACCAGTTAAACGGTCATCATTTAAAATCACTCTTTATCACAAATACCCAGAGGTTACGTTCAAAAGACAAAATGATTGCAAACATACAACCGGTGTTTTAACAAAATGTTGTCCATTCTGTGTAAATACAGAATTTGCATTTTTATCTTGAACGATCTTGTTGCAAAACTAACGTTTTGTTATTAACTAATTATACATTCATGTTGCTAAATATGACAGCTGAGTTGTAACTTTGATTGACCGGTTTAAAACCCGTACATATTTTATCTCGATACGATAACGGGAGCCGATGCGGACTAAATGGCGAGTAAAAACCAGTGAAATTGGATAATACCTACTGACAACATTTCTATTTGCTCCGTGTCAGAACCATATCAATTAATAAAACTTTTAAAATCATTAATGGTCGCTAATGAGGCGCCAAAATATTAATAAAAATTCTAGAGGTCAAGATATTATACTGGCCAATTATAGATCTAGAGCAAGATAAATATTATGAAATGTTGACACACGAGTTGGACAGTGATCTATTGAAATATGGTTATTTTTAAAGGTAGATTTTTTATGTTAAGAGAAGTTTATTGCGAATGCGTATATTTCATTGCGATATTGTCGATACTAACCAATTAATGTCAATGAAATTTTCCAGAAACATTCTAGAAACAAATCTCTATGCTTGTATCTTGGCAGATTTTCGTTAAAATATACAGGTTCAATGCTTGGATTAATTTAAGATTTGTATGGAAATCTTTGAGGCACTGTAACTTTAAAATTATACATTTTAATGAAAATCTGACAAGATACAATCATAGAGATTACTTTCTAGATTGTTTCTGAAAAATTTCACTGACTTTAATTGGTTACTATTGAAAATATAACCTGACTTTGTTTGTATGGAGCGCACCAACTGTAAAATACCCTTAACTTCATAAATTTTTTGAGGAGTAGACCCTACACAGAATCATTTACAAAATTTTTTATCGATATGAATTCGAATGAAAAGGAAAAAAAAACTATATTTAATACGTTTTTGTAATTAAAGAACTCTTGAGAAATTCTAGGCAGGAGTGCATTTTTCAATTTCAAGAGCTCGAATTCGTATGCCTAGACTCCATAGTTATTTTGATATTTCCATATATGACTTAGAATGTGTGGTCACAGGTCTAAATCTCGCAAACTATGATTTTATTGTTAAAATTAATCTTTTTATAAAAACAACGCTATCTACGATCTTTTAAAAAATAAACTCGCTTGCCTTATGCATTTTATGCATTCCAATTCAAGCTAATAGTCCAACAAATATCCATAAAACTTTCCAATGAATATTTATAAAGTCAACCAAATACACTCATATCATATTTCAAATACGTCGATTTTAATTTCTTCTTAATATTCGAACTGGAGAATATTTCTTATTTTCTGACACGTTCTTTTTAATGACCCAGTGGGCGGTAACACACTACACAACAATTTGTGTTTGCCGTAAATTAAAAGCCTCGTCAAACAAAACGGCACGTGTGATGGACGAAAGAAAAAACATTTAACGAGGAACCCACTTTATATACCCCTACACTAAAGGTCAAAATTTCGCATCACTTTTATAAATGGGTATCTAGTCCATGAAATTGTTTTGAACTAGATACATGAAAAGTCTAGGTGGTGTACCTTTAACCTCAAAAAATGTGATTATGTAGAATCTCTTTCTTTTTCTTTCGTGTCAGCATGACCGATATTTGCATGACAATGGTCTTGTCTTTTTACAAGAAGGAATATCTTCCACGGATAGTTTAGTGCGCGTGCAAAGATCCTGAAATTGTGATGGTCAAATAAAATATGCTTATCGAATAAATTACGTCGATACTCTAATCACATTTGCTGTGAGCATTATGGCAAGAAATATCATAAAAATTAAACAAATTCTTTGAACGTCTAAGTATAAAACAGAGAACGATCATAAAACGATCGATTAAATGTGATGTGAATGACAGATGTTATCAAGAATGCACTATCAATCAAGTTATCATCACGGCTATCAAGGTCTTGCAATAATCGTTAAATCAAATGACCGTTTTATTCGATGACTTAGAAATTAAGAAAAAAATATGTTATCATAGCATTTACTTTTGAGCGTGGTAATAATAAACTATACAACATTTTGTATGTCTATTTCGCAAGCAATGCTTAAGGTCCTGGCCCTCAAAATTGAAAAAAAGAAAATCTTTTAGGATCACTCACGTTTCCGTCCATCGGACCGTCACAGTAATGAATAAGCTTGTCAAAATCACGTTTTCAACAAATTAAAATAAAAGTTTGATAAAATTCAGTACACAATTCTGCACGTATCGTCATAGACTATTCAGTTTTATCAATTTATTTTTCCATTATTTGTCACTAAAATTCTTCCAAATAATATTTTTTGGTTGTTTCCATTAAATCTGTAAAGTTTTCTCCTCTAACGCCTCACCCAACTTCATAAACACGCGGCACGCGCCCTCCCACGCATGTTGTCAAATCATAAATATGAAAAGTAGATGTATTGTCAAAGTTTTTGTTGTAAAATGTCAGTTTACGTGACTACCAATTTTACTTTTTATGAGTCAACTAACATTTACTTGCGTAGAATGAGTTCTGCCGACCTTTAGATGGTGCAGAAGTTTTATATTAAGTTATGTCTATACCTACATAAAACTGAAAAACGAATACGCGTCTTTACATGCCCACATGAAGAATATTTCCAAAAATGCAGGATGTACCGTTAAATGCGAAATATACAGGGTCCTTCTTAATATGCTGACACTTTTTAAGGGGATGATCAGAGCGTCAAACTGAACAACTTTCTCCATGGCACCAACATCGAAATCGCGAAAAAAATAGCTGCTGTTACATACTAAACTGCAACCCTACTTTAACCAAAGGTATTGGACAGGTGATTTATTGAGCCGATTTCGATGTTGGTCCTATAGAGAAAGTTTTTCAGTTTGTTGGCCTGATCATCCCCTTAAAATTTTTTTCGCATATTAAGAAGGACTCTGTATTTTATGGAGCGAGTTCGGACCATCAAATTGAATAATTTAGACATAGCCCCATTGAAATAGCGAAAACGAAAAAAAATGCTTTCATGGAAAACGTCAATGGCTGTACCTACTAGACCCAAATGTATAGGTATAGAGGTGGCTGTTCCTTTTTCCTATATTTCTATGTTGGTCCCATTGTAAAATTGAAGAATGAAGGAAAAATTATAGAATTAAAAAAATAATTTTTGTTGTTTGTCAGTTTGTTTGTCCATATATAAACCGCCTTCTAACGGCAGTATCCGGAACCTGTAACTAATATAATTTTGCCCATACCATGACCAAATATTATTTTAAAAACTCGTATTTTGTTCTATCGTCATAAAACACCTTATGTAAGAATGCGGCACCAAAATTTATTTTTATTTGGGTCTAATTACACGATAATTACAACGAATATGCCAAACGAAAGGTGCGCCCTCTACTACGTTTGTTTTTTTTTCCATTAATATGTACGCCAACTAGGGTGTATTCACACGCAGCATACCGTTTTGGATAGAAAAGCAATTTTCAATCAATACTTGGTCCACCCATGCTTGGCCATTTTATTAATGGCGGAAATTTTACAATAAAGATCGTATTAATAACTTCGTAAGACCTAGTTTTGTTTTCGTCTGTTGTGTCCGGCCTGAAGTACTACATGAAGTACAAAAAAACTGTTTTCGGCATGCCGTAGATAAAATAAATTCGTCTGAATATTTGGTCTTGGTCCAAATGAATGAACTTTTCGAAAGGAATTTAAGAGGATCATTTTCAAAACGATTTGATATCACAGGTAAGTATTGAGTCTTCATCAATGTTAGGTACTAGGTAGAGAGAACAAAAAGTTTTTTTGTGTTCTTATTTCCCCTTGGAGTTATAGTAATTTTTTGGATTTTGTCCTTAATAAAGGACAGTGGTCCGTAAAGTTCAACTCTAGTAAAACAGCACCTTATGTCATTGGACACAGCACTCTAATTGTGTAATACGGAAAGGTGAGGCATTAAACAAATGGCGTGTTTGTCAAGCATGTTTATTCAAGTCTTGTGTACACAAAAATGTATGTATACGTCACTAGTGTACATTATTAGGTCTCTATATATAGCAGTGGAATAATTAAACGAAAAATGTAACTTAAATGATATGTAAAGCATGAATATTACAGTTATGAAAGAAGTTGATCAGTGTGTGACCAGCTTTACATGAAAATTTAAGAACGGTCTAAAAACTGAAAATAAAAAGCTATATTAAAAAAAACTCTTAAACACTGCTTACCACATTTTGGCTTCGTGACTTGTTTCTGTGAA
Source organism: Agonopterix alstromeriana (assembly GCA_963924505.1). NCBI lineage: Eukaryota > Metazoa > Arthropoda > Insecta > Lepidoptera > Depressariidae > Agonopterix > Agonopterix alstromeriana. The sequence goes on along the minus strand of OZ004680.1, from coordinate 10,944,342 downwards.
CATAGAAGTTACATTATTAGAGCTATTCCCATTAAAAACCATTAAAGGAAATTCCTTTCATTCAATGTAGGTGTAACTGATATAACGGCTTCATTAAAAATTTCCTTTTTTGGGCAGAATATTGATCCGTATGTTATGATTATTTTAAAATAAACAATTAATGAATCTAATACAAACTAAAAGAGATCTATCCTATTTCATATGGTTAGATAAAGTACCTAGCCAGTTGTATCAAATAAATAGGGTCCTTCTTAATATGCTGACACTTTTTTAAGGGGATGATCAGCCCGTAAAACTGAACAACTTTCTCTATGGCACCAACATCGAAATCGCGAAAAAAAAATTCTGCTCTCCAATACAAAATTGCAAACCTACTCGAGCTGATGGTCTGATCATCCCCTTAAAAAAGTGTCAGCATATTAAGAAGGTCCCAGTATATTTTTATGACAAATTAAATTGACGAAAGGTTAAAAAATGGTCACAATCAATGGTTACGTGCGTCGTTATGCCATTCAAATGGATAAGAATTTGTAATTTGGATGGAACTTTGTAGCATTAACACGGATTCATTATTTTTGTAATCTACTTTACATAGGAAGAAGACGCAATAACATTCTTCGAAAGCATGAAAGGGCTAAAATTATATTCTAAACCCGACTGTCGTGATTATATGCTATGCTATAATATGCTATGGTACAAGATACAGACTTGTGCCAACTTCTGTAATACCTCAAAAAATTTAGCAATTGGAAACACCACGATCGACGAAACGACAGAAAAATGCGCCTACATTATTAACTATGTGAATGCGTCAGTTTTAGAAAGTACCATGGGCTTCTATTTTTAAACACTACGACGTAATTATCATGGACTGCCAGAATAAAGCTATAGTTAAGTAATTCGAAGACTTAAAACCCAAGAATTAAAGTCCAAAACACAGTAAACCAAAATGTCACTTACATGGTGGCCTGAAGGCCCAAGATCCACACCCTGCCTCCATAACTACTGCTCAGCTTGGATTTCCACACAAGAATGCCCACTGGGTTTAAAACGTGGGTTTCTCCAACCCATGGGGGTGTCCCACCACCACCAGGTGTACCATACCACGCATGCGTCGAAGGGTGGGGCAGGAAAAATATTGATTATTTCGTACCCTTATTTCCATGATGGGCTGATAAGGGGCTCTACTATACACGGCAAAGGTAGACAAATTACGGTGGGGTAGGTGATACCACCTAAAAGTATTAATTATGTAGTGAACGGAATGATTGATTGTGGTGATACAAGGTTTGAAGCTTGAAGGAGTAACAACGTTGTTCTCTGTTTAGATATAGAGCTAAACTTTGGGTTTTTGTAACTTTAATATTACATTCTTGCTTCAGTTTCGCTCGTTTAGGTCATATCTTAGCTATTATAAAACTGTATCAGAAGTTTGACGACATATCGTCTTCTTTTTTTAACCAAAACCATAGTTTTTAGGTGTACTTGACTCCAAATCAACCTTTTTTTGAATTTTTGTCTGTTTGTCACACACGAAAACTACAGAACCGATTTTGATGAAACTTTTTTTTTTGTAGCTTTTTTCTTTGTTTCGGGTCTTATCCTGTACTAATGTTTTAAATATATAAGTTTGTGACGAGCTGGACTCAATCGCATTATAGGCTGAATTGGATGAAATTGGGCTCACAGATAGAATTGTCTTGGATTAAAACAGAATACTTTTTTAAGTCCACGCAGACGAAGTCGCGAGCAACAGCTAGTAAGCTAGCTAGTGTGACAATGACCAAAAAAAATATATATATTATATATCGTTATTCATGGTTCGTATATTGTACTACAATATAACTTTTAATATAGACGATTGAAATGGATTCATTATTTATCCAAAGCACAAAAAACCGGACATGCCCATATAATATTCAAGAAAAATACTTCTATGTTTAAGAAAAAACTTAAAATCGTATGCATTAGTAATTATACAAGGTGGTAAATAATAATACCTTTAAAATGTTTGTACAACATTGATTGCAGATATACGTGTTAATGAATTAACGCAAAACTAGAAAGTAGTTTGTTAAGAATCGAGAGCAGAATCGAATTATCATGGTTTCAATATAGGGAATTGTTTTCAAAATATTAAATGATTTGATTGTAAAAATTAAAATTTACTGAACTCGATCTCGACCCACCACTCGGGCACTCTCACCCTACTAACTACCAAAATATGATTATTAAAATGTATCCATGAGCAAGTTAGCGCTTTCATTCATTGCTGAAATGATAACTAATCATTTTTGCCTCAAAACTTAAAATGCGAATAACTTTAAATTTTAGCTATCAAAATAACGAAAGTATTGTTTCAATCTAATTATTTTGTTATAAATCAGTTGAGGTGTATGAGGTTTTGCGCTTATTCATTAACACGTTGTATCCAGGGTCCCATACATTTGAGTCGGGTAGGTACAGAAGTTTTGTATGGGACATGTGATTTTTTTTCGCGTTTCCTGAGGTAGGCCCTATAGTGAAACTTGTTCAGTTTGATGGTCTGAGTTCACCGTTTCAGTATTTGCTAGGTTGTCACTTACACCCTGTATTTGGTTTGGAGAATGGGGTAGTCCTAGTTGTACATACACTTTCAAATATTATTGATTACTAGCTGACCCGGCAGACGTTGTTCTGCCATTTTCCCTACCCTACACCTACCCTACAACTACCCTACACCTACCCTACACCTACCCTACACCTACCCTATACCTACCCTACACCTACAACTACCCTACACCTACCCTACTCCTACCCTAAAACTACCCTACACCTACCCTACAACTACCCTACACCTACCCTACACCTACAACTACCCTACACCTACCCTACAACTACCCTACACCTACTCTACACCTACAACTACCCTACAACTACCCTACACCTACCCTACACCTACCCGACACACACTTGGCCGTTTTTTTGTTTATAAACCTTCCCTGGCATATGCACAACAACCCACCAAAGTTTCATTGCAATCGGTCTAGCCGTTCAGGCGTGATGCCGTGACCAAGGGAAATAGGGATTCATTTTTATATATATAGATAAACATGTTACAGCCATATTGTGCTGTTTCATATCAAATAAAAAATTGAGAAATTAAGTCACAGGCGGGACTTGAACCCGCAATCTTGGGAATTGCACGTACACTGATCAAATCAGATAAGTATTGAAGAAGGGCCACAAGAAGAGCCGTAAGCTCTGGTCGAATACACCAGGACTGAAGCATGAAAAAGAACTTGTGACCGGCTTCTCAAACAGACATACCTCGGATGCCATCAATCCAAACCGCAGTGACTTAAGGCTACTTAAGGTTTAGTACGAGCCTTAACAGGACACTGCAAGTTAAACAAACATCTACACAGAATGGGGCTTGTAGTTTCACCCACTTGCAGATTCTGATGTGAAGCAGAGGAAACACTTATACACCTCTGCGAATGCGAAGTGCTCACTCACAGCAGGAGTCGCCATCTAGGTGGGTCCGTGGTAACACCTACTGAGATTAGGGACCTCCCATTCTTTCACGTGCTGGCTGCGTGACATCGCTAGGGTTTTCAAGTCTCGCATTGACTACTCACAAAACGGCGGCAAGTCTAATGAGATTTGACCAAGAAGTTTACACGGTATGCCTAACCTATTGCCATTCACCCCTCGGTGGGGATCGGCCGTCAAGCGTACCTGACTTGTGGAGTGAGACAGGCCTGCTATTGGTAGCTGTAGAAGAGTTTCGGACCACCGGAGATCATGAGTTATATTTATATTATAAGGTACTATTTAGTCAAAATCTTGCCATTATAACGAATCTAAAAATGGAACAATTCCTCAAACACATTTGTTAATTGTTGTTTACTTTCACTCCAATAAAAAATACCATTAAACAAATTCCCAGTAACCTAATTTTCCTTCCATTCCGACAATTGTATAGTACATACATTTGGTTTTCAAATCATTGGTCTGTAATGGAAGTTGTAACCAATAATTACTTACTGAAAAATGTTCGTGATCGACACACAACCATGTTTGTAATGTCCTTAAGGCCGGTATACACGAATACAGGCCAATAATTTATATGGTATCGTCGATAAATGTAAGATTCTGAAAATGTCATATGAGTCTAGGAACGGCAGATTCTATGAACGCCAGATTCCATAAACGACATATTCTGGAAATGTCATATTCTATAAACGACAGATTCTGGAAATGTCAAATTCTATAAACGACAGATTCTGTAAATGTCAGTTTCTAAAAAGGGCAGATTCTATAAATTACAGATTCTATAAATGACTGATTCTGTAAATGACAGATTCAAATCACATAAAAATTACGTTTGGGTACATTATGTCCAATTCCAAAATGGTCTAATGTTTTCAAATGGTCCAATACCCATGAAAACTATGGCGCCCTCACATCTCCCTGCCACCTCTCTTAGAGCAGGCGCGGCAGCAGCCTCGCGGAGGGCCAGAAGAGGCGCAGATATGCCCAGGGGACATATGTGCGCCATTCGAGGTGGAACGAGGTTACAGCCACCTCGAATGCATTTTCTATCCGTCGTAAGATAGATATAATGTATAAATATCTAAATGTACTTAATATTTGCATGCTACTGACATAATGGCTAGATAGGCATGACCAAACTTTTATCTAAAAACATCTGACTTGTACCTACCCTATTTATTTGCAAATAAACAATTTGTATTTTGTATTTTTTGTATTTTTCGAGTGTGTCGGCGCCTTGTAAATTTGTACATACCAAATATCTTAAGGTTTCTCTATTATTTCCTCAATATTAACATTAAACGCAACTTTTACGGAGAACAATCCAATTCAATTCAGTACAATTTTTTCAAGTAGGTAAGAAGCTTCGTATATTTTGGGGATCCTTTTTAAGTCACAATGCCTTCTTCCTAAATGAAAACGAATAAATTCGTATCCAATGCTCGCTGGGAGCAATAAATAACTACATTTATACATAAATTAATACATTCAAGGTATATGCATCGTAACTTTAAACTATTACTTTCAAGACATATTGTAAATCAACGCTCTGTCATTCAGTTTGCAAAACCTGATGGTTTATAGAGGCCTTTATAATATAGGGAACGTGTCAAAAAGCGCATTGCGGCATAAAAATCTGGGTCACAGGAATATTCTCAGAAAACGCGATCGAGTTACGAAAATATGTTGCTAAAAGTTGTAAAAACTAATAATACATTTTCATTAAGTTTTGTTGTGAAAAGCTGGCTGCTGAGTTAAGCCTGTACGTAATGGAAAATACAATGTAAGAGCATTCAAAATTTCAGAATCAAGTATTTAATTCCTGATTATGAAAAATCCTGAATAAAAACATGTCTTTATGTGAGTGGTAGTGAGACAGGAATACACCACTGCTTATCGTCGTCCACCTCCAGTATCACCGAGAGGGGGTGAGGTCAAAATTGGTGAGGGGCAGGCAGGTGAGTTTTCAATTAGTTTTCTGTGACTGAAGCTAGCTACTTGCTCACTAAAAATCTCATCACCATCATCATCAGCTTATACAGGGTGTCAGTGTGAACAGTTTGGTCCCATGATACTGATCAACTTTCCCTAAGAAACCTATAGGAAAATCTCAAAGAAAGAATTTCACTTTACATACTAAATGCAATCAGCTGATCGAACGTTTGTATGAAAACTCAAAAAAAAAATTTCGGTTTTCCCATAGATTTCTCGGCGAAAGTTGATCAGTATCATGGGTACAATCACCCCTAAAAGTAATGCAACTTTTTTAATTACTCTCTATGCGTCCCTCTGTAGGGAACAGGTCTACCCTCAGGGTAGGTGTGCCCAATGCGGATTGGTAGAATTGGTGGACTACACATACGCATCAGAACGGTGTAGAGCGTATTACGTCTAGAAAAGCTCATTGGTACATATTATGTCGTCCTTATAAACCTTTGACTAATTATTATAAGGACTAGCCTTGCGGTAGCATTTCCCCTCTGCCACGGTATTGCACAATTGATCTTGTGCATATACATTCAATTTTACACCTTTTCACTAAACGAGACAGCCTATTATTGCGAAATAATAACTTCGAACTTAGAACGTTTGGGATTCACACGTTTGGGGTTCACATGATTTTTAAAATTCAAAATTAGAATCTAAAGTTATCAGGAATAAAATCCAAAGTTGCGGATTTCATGTTATTTACCTCGCCCCCCGCAAAAAGTGGCAGAAATGTTTGTTAGTAGAATTACACGCGTAACCAGTCCATATATAAATGCATCCTATCAGTTGAGCTCTATAGTCAAAGTTATAAACCTCTACAGAAAAAAAGTTGGCGAGGTTATTTACCTACCTATCTACTTACAAAGTCTATGACTGATTTATGATTAACATTCAATAAAGCCCTTGCAGTTAATTCAATCAACCTTTTAGTTTTTGCGATTACAAAATGAATATTAATCTGAACATTTAACTCACTAATCGTGCTCGGCGATCTTTGTCTTTCGATCACAGATAAACATAAAATTAACTGACTTGGTATTAAAATAGGTATAAAGATGTTTTATTAATTGAACGAAAAAAAAACAGTGACAACCCTTTTATTTTGTAGACTTTACTAGACGATTTGTTGGTTTAAGGGGCTCTAGGTTCAGACGAATATATTCTATAAGAAACGCGATTGTCCAGCCCTCCGAAAAGTGCGTGCGTGTGCCGTATTTTCGATTAAAACGAATTAACAAAAGGACTTTTTATAGATTTTTTAAATGATTTCACTAGATGAACTAATGGTGAATATGTATAAATACCAAAAATCGGAAACTATTTTAATTTCTTCTAAAATGAGAAAAATGATTAAAAATACAAGAAGTAATTCCAATCGTGTATTCAATGACCTGTGTGAAGTTAGTAGCCAAAAGTAGTAGCTTTTTATAACCTGACCAAATTAAGGAGTCGTTCATTTAAATTGATTATTATGCTTTAAAAACATGCAAAAACAACAAAAATATATCATTAGATTAAAATAACACGTTTTTTACGTAAAATGCGTATAAAAAAACACTAATAATAACAATACTTTTTTTTTCTATAAATTTGTTCGAGATTGGTTACAACCGTGATGCAAAAGACCTGAGAGGTTTAATTGTAGATAGGCATAATAACTGAACATTGGACTATATTTTAAAACTAATTTGATAAGATTTGATATGGTACGAGTGATCGATATGATCGACGGAATGAGGGAGTAATTTTTTTTGCGATAGTACCAAATAAAAAGCTGGCTACTGGTATGATGCAAAATACCTGACAGGTTAAGTTGTAGATAGGCATCATACTTGAACACTTAGCTTTACTAAAAGACTAATTTTATATGGTTTGATAGGGAACGAGTGCTTGATATGACCGATGGCACGTGGGACTTATTTTATTCGATATAGCACCAACTAAAATGCTAGCTACAGGTATGTTACAAAAAACCTGACAGGTTTAATTGTAGATAGGCATGATACTTAAACACTAAACTATATTTTAAGACTAATTTTATATGGTTTGATATAGTACGAGTGCTCGATATGGCCGACAAAAGTAAGGAGAAACTTTTTCGCTGCGGTTTAAAAAAAAGCTACCGGTAGCTAATGGTATGATTCAAGATACCTGACAGGTTAAATTGTACATAGACATAATACTTAAACACTAAGCTATATTTGAAGACTAATTTTATTAGGTTTGATATGGTTAGAGTGTTCGATATGATCGACGGAATGAGGGAGTAATTTTTTTGCGATAGTACCAAATAAAAAGCTGGATACTGATATGATGCAAAATACCTGACAGGTTAAGTTGTAGATAGGCATCATACTTGAACACTAAGCTTTACTAAAAGACTAATTTTATATGGTTTGATAGGGTACGAGTGCTTGATATGACCGATGGCACGTGGGACTTATTTTATTCGATATATCACCAACTAAAATGCTAGCTACAGGTATGTTACAAAAAACCTGACAGGTTTAATTGTAAATAGGCATGATACTTGAACACTAAGCTATATTTTAAGACTAATTTTATATGGTTTGATATAGTACGAGTGCTCGATATGGCCGACAAAAGTAAGGAGAAACTTTTTCGCTGCGGTTTAAAAAAAAGCTACCGGTAGCTAATGGTATGATGCAAGATACCTGACAGGTTAAATTGTACATAGACATAATACTTAAACACTAAGCTAGATGTGAAGACTAATTTTATTAGGTTTGATATGGTTAGAGTGTTCGATATGATCGACGGAATGAAGGAGTAATTTTTTTGCGATAGTACCAAATAAAAAGCTGGCTACTGATATGATGCAAAATACCTGACAGGTTAAGTTGTAGATAGGCATCATACTTGAACACTAAGCTTTACTAAAAGACTAATTTTATATGGTTTGATAGAGTACGAGTGCTTGATATGACCGATGGCACGTGGGACTTATTTTATTCGATATATCACCAACTAAAATGCTAGCTACAGGTATGTTACAAAAAACCTGACAGGTTTAATTGTATATAGGCATGATACTTGAACACTAAGCTATATTTTAAGACTAATTTTATATGGTTTGATATAGTACGAGTGCTCGATATGGCCGACAAAAGTAAGGAGAAACTTTTTCGCTGCGGTTTAAAAAAAAGCTACCGGTAGCTAATGGTATGATTCAAGATACCTGACAGGTTAAATTGTACATAGACATAATACTTAAACACTAAGCTATATTTGAAGACTAATTTTAACAGTTTTGATATGGTTAGAGTGTTCGATATGATCGACGGAATGAGGGAGTAATTTTTTTTTGCGATAGTACCAAATAAAAAGCTGGCTACTGATATGATGCAAAATACCTGACAGGTTAAGTTGTAGATAGGCATCATACTTGAACACTAAGCTTTACTAAAAGACTAATTTTATATGGTTTGATACGGTATGAGTGCTTGATATGACCGATGGAACGTGGGACTTATTTTATTCGATATAGCACCAACTAAAATGCTAGCTACAGGTATGTTACAAAAAACCTGACAGGTTTAATTGTAGATAAGCATGATACTTGAACACTAAGCTATATTTTAAGACTAATTTTATATGGTTTGATATGGTACGAGTGCTCGATATGGCCGACAAAAGTAAGGAGAAACTTTTTCGCTGCGGTTTAAAAAAAAGCTACCGGTAGCTAATGGTATGATTCAAGATACCTGACAGGTTAAATTGTACATAGACATAATACTTAAACACTAAGCTATATTTGAAGACAGATTTTATTAGGTTTGATATGGTTAGAGTGTTCGATATGATCGACGGAATGAGGGAGTAATTTTTTTGCGATAGTACCAAATAAAAAGCTGGATACTGATATGATGCAAAATACCTGACAGGTTAAGTTGTAGATAGGCATCATACTTGAACACTAAGCTTTACTAAAAGACTAATTTTATATGGTTTGATAGGGTACGAGTGCTTGATATGACCGATGGCACGTGGGACTTATTTTATTCGATATATCACCAACTAAAATGCTAGCTACAGGTATGTTACAAAAAACCTGACAGGTTTAATTGTAAATAGGCATGATACTTGAACACTAAGCTATATTTTAAGACTAATTTTATATGGTTTGATATAGTACGAGTGCTCGATATGGCCGACAAAAGTAAGGAGAAACTTTTTCGCTGCGGTTTAAAAAAAAGCAACCGGTAGCTAATGGTATGATTCAAGATACCTGACAGGTTAAATTGTACATAGACATAATACTTAAACACTAAGCTATATTTGAAGAATAATTTTATCAGGTTTGATATGGTTAGAGTGTTCGATATGATCGACGGAATGAAGGAGTAATTTTTTTGCGATAGTACCAAATAAAAAGCTGGCTACTGATATGATGCAAAATACCTGACAGGTTAAGTTGTAGATAGGCATCATACTTGAACACTAAGCTTTACTAAAAGACTAATTTTATATGGTTTGATAGAGTACGAGTGCTTGATATGACCGATGGCACGTGGGACTTATTTTATTCGATATATCACCAACTAAAATGCTAGCTACAGGTATGTTACAAAAAACCTGACAGGTTTAATTGTATATAGGCATGATACTTGAACACTAAACTATATTTTAAGACTAATTTTATATGGTTTGATATAGTACGAGTGCTCGATATGGCCGACAAAAGTAAGGAGAAACTTTTTCGCTGCGGTTTAAAAAAAAGCTACCGGTAGCTAATGGTATGATTCAAGATACCTGACAGGTTAAATTGTACATAGACATAATACTTAAACACTAAGCTATATTTGAAGACTAATTTTAACAGTTTTGATATGGTTAGAGTGTTCGATATGATCGACGGAATGAGGGAGTAATTTTTTTTGCGATAGTACCAAATAAAAAGCTGGCTACTGATATGATGCAAAATACCTGACAGGTTAAGTTGTAGATAGGCATCATACTTGAACACTAAGCTTTACTAAAAGACTAATTTTATATGGTTTGATACGGTATGAGTGCTTGATATGACCGATGGAACGTGGGACTTATTTTATTCGATATAGCACCAACTAAAATGCTAGCTACAGGTATGTTACAAAAAACCTGACAGGTTTAATTGTAGATAAGCATGATACTTGAACACTAAGCTATATTTTAAGACTAATTTTATATGGTTTGATATGGTACGAGTGCTCGATATGGCCGACAAAAGTAAGGAGAAACTTTTTCGCTGCGGTTTAAAAAAAAGCTACCGGTAGCTAATGGTATGATTCAAGATACCTGACAGGTTAAATTGTACTTAGACATAATACTTAAACACTAAGCTATATTTGAAGACAAATTTTATTAGGTTTGATATGGTTAGAGCGTTCGATATGATCGACGGAATGAGGGAGTAATTTTTTTGCGATAGTACCAAATAAAAAGCTGGCTACTGATATGATGCAAAATACCTGACAGGTTAAGTTGTAGATAGGCATCATACTTGAACACTAAGCTTTACTAAAAGACTAAATTTATATGGTTTGATAGGGTACGAGTGCTTGATATGACCGATGGCACGTGGGACTTATTTAATTCGATATAGCACCAACTAAAATGCTAGCTACAGGTATGTTACAAAAAACTTGACAGGTTTAATTGTAGATAGGCATGATACTTGAACACTAAGCTATATTTTAAGACTAATTTTATATGGTTTGATATAGTACGAGTGCTCGATATGGCCGACAAAAGTAACGAGAAACTTTTTCGCTGCGGTTTAAAAAAAAGCTACCGGTAGCTAATGGTATGATTCAAGATACCTGACAGGTTAAATTGTACATAGACATAATACTTAAACACTAAGCTATATTTGAAGACAAATTTTATTAGGTTTGATATGGTTAGAGTGTTCGATATGATCGACGGAATGAGGGAGTCATTTTTTTGCTATAGTACCAAATAAAAAGCTGGCTACTGATATGATGCAAAATACCTGACAGGTTAAGTTGTAGATAGGCATCATACTTGAACACTAAGCTTTACTAAAAGACTAATTATATATGGCTTGATAGGGTACGAGTGCTTGATATGACCGATGGCACGTGGGACTTATTTTATTCGATATAGTACCAACTAAAATGCTAGCTACAGGTATGTTACAATAAACTTGACAGGTTTAATTGTAGATAGGCATGATACTTGAACACTAAGCTATATTTTAAGACTAATTTTATATGGTTTGATATAGTACGAGTGCTCGATATGGCCGACAAAAGTAAGGAGAAACTTTTTCGCTGCGGTTTAAAAAAAAGCTACCGGTAGCTAATGGTATGATTCAAGATACCTGACAGGTTAAATTGTACATAGACATAATACTTAAACACTAAGCTATATTTGAAGACTAATTTTATTAGGTTTGATATGGTTAGAGTGTTCGATATGATCGACGGAATGAGGGAGTAATTTTTTTTTGCGATAGTACCAAATAAAAAGCTGGCTACTGATATGATGCAAAATACCTGACAGGTTAAATTGTAGATAGGCATCATACTTGAACACTAAGCTTTACTAAAAGACTAATTTTATAGGGTTTGATAGGGTACGAGTGCTTGATATGACCGATGGAACGTGGGACTTATTTTATTCGATATAGCACCAACTAAAATGCTAGCTACAGGTATGTTACAAAAAACCTGACAGGTTTAATTGTAGATAGGCATGATACTTGTACACTAAGCTATATTTTAAGACTAATTTTATATGGTTTGATATAGTACGAGTGCTCGATATGGCCGACAAAATTAAGGAGAAACTTTTTCGATGCGGTTTAAAAAAGCTACCGGTAGCTAATGGTAGGATGCAAGATACCTGACAGGTTAAATTGTACATAAACATAATACATAAACACTAAGCTATATTTGAAGACTAATTTTATTAGGTTTGATATGGTTAGAGTGTTTGATATGATCGACGGAATGAGGGAGTAATTTTATTTGCGATAGTATCAAAAAAAAGCTGGCTACTGGTATAATGCAAAATACCTGACAGGTTAAGTTGTAGATAGGCATCATACTTGAACACTAAGCTTTACTAAAAGACTAATTTTATTTGGTTTGATAGGGTACGAGTGCTTGATATGACCGATGGCAAGTGGGACTTATTTTTTCGCTATAGCGCCCATTAAGAAGCTAGCTACTGGTATGTAACAAAAGGCCTGAAAGATAAATTTTTAAAAATATGTAATACTTGAAAATCGAGCTTTATTTTAAAACGAATTTTATAAAGTTTTATATAGTACGAGTACCTTATATGACCGATAGAAGGGGAGCGTAATTTTTGCGCTACAGTACCAAATTTAAAGTTAACCAGTTTGTTTTCTGATAGCTCTATGGTAATCGAGGTGAATCCATAAGTGTTCCGTTTTGCTAGTTCTGTTACAGAACACAAAAAAAGCATTGAAAATACACTTCACTAATTTAAAAAATGCTGCTTTAAAAGTAAAATTTTATTGCATTCATTGTAGACAAAGCCGTACCAGGGCGACGACGGCGGCAATTGTAAGTCAATGAAAGGATAATGGCGACGGCGCATGTGTTTGAGATAACAAATGAAATGCATAATACAGATATTTTATTTGCCAAAATATGGCATGACATTGACAATAGGTAAGAAGAAGACTTGTCGAAACCTATTCAAAGGTCTCATATTGATCAAAAATAAAATAAGTGCACGTGTTCTTTTCCTAAAACCAAACAATGGGGTACTAAATAATGTTACAAGTTTATGTACAATTTTGTTATTAACCCAATCATGTCCTTTGTATCATACAAGTTGCTAGCATTTTAGTTGGCACTATAGCGAAAAAATTACTCCCACATTCCGTCGATCATATCGAACACTCTAACCATATCAAACCTAATAAAATTAGTCTTCAAATATAGCTTAGTGTTTAAGTATTATGTCTATGTACAATTTAACCTGTCAGGTATCTTGAATCATACCATTAGCTACCGGTAGCTTTTTTTTAAACCGCAGCGAAAAAGTTTCTCCTTACTTTTGTCGGCCATATCGAGCACTCGTACTATATCAAACCATATAAAATTAGTCTTAAAATATAGCTTAGTGTTCAAGTATCATGCCTATCTACAATTAAACCTGTCAGGTTTTTTGTAACATACATGTAGCTAGCATTTTAGTTTGTGCTATTTCGAATAAAATAAGTCCCACGTGCCATCGGTCATATCAAGCACTCATACCCTATCAAACCATATAAAATTAGTCTTTTAGTAAAGCTTAGTGTTCAAGTATGATGCCTATCTACAACTTAACCTGTCAGGTATTTTGCATCATACCAGTAGCCAGCTTTTTATTTGGTACTATCGCAAAAAAAAATTACTCCCTCATTCCGTCGGTCATATCGAACACTCTAACCATATCAAACCTGATAAAATTAGTCTTGAAATATAGCTTAGTGTTTAAGTATTATGTCTATGTACAATTTAACCTGTCAGGTATCTTGCATCATACCATTAGCTACCGGTAGCTTTTTTTAAAACGCAGCGAAAAAGTTTCTCCTTACTTTTGTCGGCCATATCGAGCACTCGTACTATATCAAACCATATAAAATTAGTCTTAAAATATAGCTTAGTGTTCAAGTATCATGCCTATCTACAATTAAACCTGTCAGGTTTTTTGTAACATACCTGTAGCTAGCATTTTAGTTGGTGCTGTATCGAATAAAATAAGTCCCACGTTCCATCGGTCATATCAAGCACTCATACCCTATCAAACCATATAAAATTAGTATTATAGTAAAGCTTAGTGTTCAAGTATGATGCCTATCTACAACTTAACCTGTCAGGTATTTTGCATTATACCAGTAGCCAGCTTTTTATTTGGTACTATAGCAAAAAAATTACTCCCTCATTCCGTCGATCATATCGAACACTCTAACCATATCAAACCTAATAAAATTAGTCTTGAAATATAGCTTAGTGTTTAAGTATTATGTCTATGTACAATTAACCTGTCAGGTATCTTGCATCATACCATTAGCTACCGGTAGCTTTTTTTTAAACCGCAGCGAAAAAGTTTCTCCTTACTTTTGTCGGCCATATCGAGCACTCGTACTATATCAAACCATATAAAATTAGTCTTAAAATATAGCTTAGTGTTCAAGTATCATGCCTATCTACAATTAAACCTGTCAGGTTTTTTGTAACATACCTGTAGCTAGCATTTTAGTTGGTGATATATCGAATAAAATAAGTCCCACGTGCCATCGGTCATATCAAGCACTCGTACCCTATCAAACAATATAAAATTAGTCTTTTAGTAAATCTTAGTGTTCAAGTATGATGCCTATCTACAACTTAACCTGTTAGGTATTTTGCATCATGTCAGTAGCCAGCTTTTTATTTGGTATTATCGCAAATAAATTACTCCCTCATTCCGTCGATCATATCGAACACTCTAACCATATCAAACCTAATAAAATTAGTCTTCAAATATAGCTTAGTGTTTAAGTATTATGTCTAAGTACAATTTAACCTGTCAGGTATCTTGAATCATACCATTAGCTACCGGTAGCTTTTTTTTAAACCGCAGCGAAAAAGTTTCTCCTTACTTTTGTCAGCCATATCGAGCACTCGTACTATATCAAACCATATAAAATTAGTCTTAAAATATAGCTTAGTGTTCAAGTATCATGCCTATCTACAATTAAACCTGTCAGGTTTTTTGTAACATACCTGTAGCTAGCATTTTAGTTGGTGCTATATCGAATAAAATAAGTCCCACGTTCCATCGGTCATATCAAGCACTCATACCCTATCAAACCATATATAATTAGTATTTTAGTAAAGCTTAGTGTTCAAGTATGATGCCTATCTACAACTTAACCTGTTAGGTATTTTGCATCATATCAGTAGCCAGCTTTTTATTTGGTACTATCGCAAAAAAAATAACTCCGTCATTCCGTCGATCATATCGAACACTCTAACCATATCAAACCTGATAAAATTAGTCTTCAAATATAGCTTAGTGTTTAAGTATTATGTCTATGTACAATTTAACCTGTCAGGTATCTTGAATCATACCATTAGCTACCGGTAGCTTTTTTTTAAACCGCAGCGAAAAAGTTTCTCCTTAGTTTTGTCGGCCATATCGAGAACTCGTACTATATCAAACCATATAAATTTAGTCTTAAAATATAGCTTAGTGTTCAAGTATCATGCCTATCTACAATTAAACCTGTCAGGTTTTTTGTAACATACCTGTAGCTAGCATTTCAGTTGGTGCTATATCGAATAAAATAAGTCCCACGTGCCATCGGTCATATCAAGCACTCGTACCCTATCAAACCATATAAAATTAGTCTTTTAGTAAAGCTTAGTGTTCAAGTATGATGCCTATCTACAACTTAACCTGTCAGGTATTTTGCATTATAACAGTAGCCAGCTTTTTGTAGTGGAGTAAGTTAGCTCATAAGGTATAATACTCAATGCGTATCCAAATATAGGGCAGTCTAACCACAAACGCCGTTGTTTAATTACTCTCCCAACGTCCATCCCTACATGGCGACCCTGCCTCCGTATTTGGTGCGCGTCTAAAGTTGCGACAGCGGGCTCATCGCGAAAAGTAACATTTTTAGAAATATTAAAATGAAAAGTACGGATTAAAAAGAGAAAAACACAACTAGTAAAATTGGCTGGAAGACGGAAAAAGAAAAGGAAGAAAGAAGATCAACTTCTTTGAAGTTTGACCTTGTGAAGAATAATGTAAAATTTTCCTACGATTACTTTTGAAAGTGCGTGATGCGGTTTTACATAAGTATTCTCAAAAACATAAAGGAGGAGAAGCCAATAGAGCACGATGATTATCAAGGACGCAACGAAGATGGAAGGTATGAAGGAACGCAAGGAAGAGCTGTAGTAAAATGTGGTGAACAGTTTAGTGGTGAACAGTGCAGAGTGAAAAAAAAAATGTATCTCGCGTATTAAATAACTTAAAACTATCGACTATCTAATTATCAGTAATCAAGTGTGTTCAAAATGATAAAATTCATCAATCGTTTATAGACAATGGAATGTGTAATACCATGTGGACTTATTATTGAAGCGATCATTTCAACTTACATAAACTATGTGGGTAAACATAGTACACAAAACTCGTTTAATTCATGCAAAAATAGGTAGATACTAATTATGCATTCCAAATGTAGGCAATGTTGTAACCATAAATTGTAACCGATTTACCGTAGATCTATTGTTGTGGGGTAATGTAATGTAGGTACCCATAATAATTTAACTAATTTCGAATTTTCGTTTACCATGTTTGTAATTTTATAATCATTTTCTGTTTTTTTTTCCGTATTAATATTGTAAGGAGTAGAAAAAAAAAACGTAAGTAAACCAAAAATTACTATTAAAATTTATACATTCTGCGATGACGTCAAGAACAGATTTTTGTTCTATTTTGTGTATTTTTCTATATACCTATAGTTCAAAGAGAGAAGAGCAGAGCGAGCTATTTATTAGGTAAGTAATCCATGGATGGACTATCCCAAGAGGACCACGAGTTGGAGAAGACTTTTACTGGTGGAGAAGAGATGCATCCGACTACGCAAACGAACCATAAAGGTAAGATAGATCTTTAAAATATTTATCAAAACCCTAACTCAAAATAATTTACAATCATATTTTACACTTAGCAACAGCTTGATGACTTATTCCGATGCTCAACGATTACCTAAAAAGGAATCGAAGGCAGAGTGCAATGAGATCCGTTTGTTATTGTTACAGAGGTGACGAATGCTATTCTCACTAAGTTACAAGTTTAGATTTGTTTTAAATTCCTTTCCATATTCGATACATAGTAACGTTTATAATGAAGAAGTTTGACTTTATTGATTCACTGCAAATAAAACTAATTATGTTTTGAAATTTTTGATACCGTATGTTTTTTTAAATAGGACTAGGAACATCCGATTTATTTTCGAGATAGTTAGAGTGAGGTGGTTTTATGACAGAAACTGACTTTGAATAAGAGGCACAGAGTAAAATAATGTTTATTTTGAATGGATAAAGTTTATTGATTATGATTGTTAGTAAAAGGTTATGGAAGATATTGGTAAGATAGGGACTTTACCGGCAGATGGCCAGATCAGCCAAATGTTGTTAAATTTCTTATGTAACTAAAGGTGTGGAAATTGAAGTAAAAGGATGACGATTGGTAGTAAAGTTTTTGTGTGAGAGGAAAGAAAATGAAGTAAGTGAATAACTACATAAATAAATAATGTTCATCCAGTTTCTTGATCATGAATAACGCGAGCCGTTTTCGTGAGAGAGCTAGGAGTTAAACGTTAAAAAAGAGTATAAGAAATGGAGTAAATGAAATAAAATAAAATAAAGTATTAATAAAAATGTACGTACATACATAAGTAAATAAATAAAAATAAAAAATTATAAATTGAACTAGTTACTTGATCATGACTGACGCGAGACGCTTTCGTGAAAGAGCTTGGGATATTGTAATAAATAAAATACTTAATAAATAAAAATATAATAATGAAAAAAGTACTTAATAAACGAAAATATTATGAATTAAAATGAAAGATATATCTAAGTAATAAAATGAATGACACAAAGAATTGTCCGGACATGACATGACATGACATGACATAATAATATGACTATAACAAAATATGACAAAGTCAGCTCATTTTACCTGCGGTGGCCACGCAGTTATTTTGGAGTTCTACGGGAAAGAGATACTTAGAGGTAACGATTTATTATAATCTCAATGTAACCCAAATCCAATGTGACGAGATAGGTAAGTATCGTAAATAATAATTTTTTTTTTTATTGTAAAACATAGAGTGCAACATGTAATAGTTTTATAATTGCACACGATGCGATTAAAAATAAAACGTTTTCGATTTGATACATTATTTTATTAGACGAATTTCTGTTATATTTTCATGTCGAAATGAAAAAAAGAAATGTATACCATTTTAATATGAAATTGTAAGTTCTAGCGCAACGCAAAATATTTACAGGAACCTTGTATCGGTTTAATATTTTGTTTAATAAAATAAAAAACATTAAATACATAATTGTTATTATTAGTGGATAAGATCTTTAAATCGATTAATGTACCAACCTGCTGGGTTTATTTTTGTTATTAACTACAACTATTTACTTCATAAATGTTTTTTTTTTAGAATCCATCAATTTAGCAAAAAGTTTAAACGTAACAAAAATTTAACGCAAAAACAAATAAATGTAATAGAATAGAAGTAAGTAATTCAAGTATGTATTTTTAACTAGCAATATTAAAGTGTCCATCACCTAGATACGAAAATAAAATAAATTTATATTTTTATTTTATTTTTTTTCCCTACGGTGGTGGTGTAGTGGAGTAAGTTAGCTCATAAGGTATAATACTCAATGCTTATCGAAATATAGGGCAGTCTAACCACAAACGCCGTTGTTTAATTACTCTCCCAACGTCCATCCCTACACTTCATACCTTCCATTATGATTATTTGGTACTATAGCAAAAAAATTACTCCCTCATTCCGTCGATCATATCGAACACTCTAACCATATCAAACCTAATAAAATTAGTCTTCAAATATAGCTTAGTGTTTAAGTATTATGTCTATGTACAATTTAACCTGTCAGGTATCTTGAATCATACCATTAGCTACCGGTAGCTTTTTTTTAAACCGCAGCGAAAAAGTTTCTCCTTACTTTTGTCGGCCATATCGAGCACTCGTACTATATCAAACCATATAAAATTAGTCTTAAAATATAGCTTAGTGTTCAAGTATCATGCCTATCTACAATTAAACCTGTCAGGTTTTTTGTAACATACCTGTAGCTAGCATTTTAGTTGGTGCTATATCGAATAAAATAAGTCCCACGTTCCATCGGTCATATCAAGCACTCATACCCTATCAAACCATATAAAATTAGTATTTTAGTAAAGCTTAGTGTTCAAGTATGATGCCTATCTACAACTTAACCTGTCAGGTATTTTGCTACATATCAGTAGCCAGCTTTTTATTTGGTACTATCGCAAAAAAATTACTCCCTCATTCCGTCGATCATATCGAACACTCTAACCATATCAAACCTAATAAAATTTGTCTTCAAATATAGCTTAGTGTTTAAGTATTATGTCTATGTACAATTTAACCTGTCAGGTATCTTGAATCATACCATTAGCTACCGGTAGCTTTTTTTTAAACCGCAGCGAAAAAGTTTCTCGTTACTTTTGTCGGCCATATCGAGCACTCGTACTATATCAAACCATATAAAATTAGTCTTAAAATATAGCTTAGTGTTCAAGTATCATGCCTATCTACAATTAAACCTGTCAGGTTTTTTGTAACATACCTGTAGCTAGCATTTTAGTTGGTGCTATATCGAATTAAATAAGTCCCACGTGCCATCGGTCATATCAAGCACTCGTACCCTATCAAACCATATAAAATTAGTCGTTTAGTAAAGCTTAGTGTTCAAGTATGATGCCTATCTACAACTTAACCTGTCAGGTATTTTGCATCATATCAGTAGCCAGCTTTTTATTTGGTACTATCGCAAAAAAATTACTCCCTCATTCCGTCGATCATATCGAACACTAACCATATCAAACCTAATAAAATTAGTCTTCAAATATAGCTTAGTGTTTAAGTATTATGTCTTTGTACAATTTAACCTGTCAGGTATCTTGCATCATACCATTAGCTACCGGTAGCTTTTTTTTAAACCGCAGCGAAAAAGTTTCTCCTTACTTTTGTCGGCCATATCGAGCACTCGTACTATATCAAACCATATAAAATTAGTCTTAAAATATAGTTTAGTGTTCAAGTATCATGCCTATCTACAATTAAACCTGTCAGGTTTTTTGTAACATACCTGTAGCTAGCATTTTAGTTGGTGCTATATCGAATAAAATAAGTCCCACGTGCCATCGGTCATATCAAGCACTCGTACCCTATCAAACCATATAAAATTAGTCTTTTAGTAAAGCTTAGTGTTCAAGTATGATGCCTATCTACAACTTAACCTGTCAGGTATTTTGCATCATACCAGTAGCCAGCTTTTTATTTGGTACTATCGCAAAAAAAATTACTCCCTCATTCCGTCGATCATATCGATCACTCGTACCATATCAAATCTTATCAAATTAGTTTTAAAATATAGTCCAATGTTCAGTTATTATGCCTATCTACAATTAAACCTCTCAGGTCTTTTGCATCACGGTTGTAACCAATCTCGAACAAATTTATAGAAAAAAAAAGTATTGTTATTATTAGTGTTTTTTTATATGCATTTTACGTAAAAAACGTTTTGTTGTTTTTGCATGTTTTTAAAGCATAATAATCAATTTAAATGAACGACTCCTTAATTTGGTCAGGTTATAAAAAGCTACTACTTTTGGCTACTAACTTCACACAGGTTATTCAATGTATGATTTCACTAGATAAACTATCCAAGAATACTGAGGTATGACTTTGGTTTCGGTAAATTGTATAAATCTAGTCGAAAAATTAAAAATAAAAGGTGCCTCCAAGGTATTTCGTCCTACTATTACGCCTTAAGTATGTTTAGTAAAATCTACCAGAATTATACTTATAACAACAAATATGAAAAAGAAAAATAGGTATATAACCTTTTACTTTTATAGGTGCCAGGTAAAAATAAAAATAAAAATATTACGTGAGTCTCAAGTTAACTTTAACGGGCTGTAGTTTTAACAACAAATACAACTTTCCATACACGTCCATACACCTGTATGGCTGGCCATATTACAGTCGGCCACTAAAGTTGAACCTTTATTTCTAGGAAAATAAGGTTCAGAAGTGTTAATAAACATTCGTTGTTGACTGTACCACGTTTTAATTACTCTTACATTTAAATAATTGACGATTATAAATAGCAATTTCTTCGTACGATATTGCTAGAATGTGGATTGAGTTTTTTTTCTTACCATACTCGTAATCTACGATTTTAGACAATAATAAACTTTATGAAGAAAGACGTGAGACACAAAATGATTTGCTAATTTTGTGGCAGATACGATGAAGAATATGTTTACTAACCATCCTTACAAGAAACAATAGAATATCAATTAATTGTAGTACTTGACGAGCGTCAGTCTAATTTGTAACTAGTCCTTTTCCAATAAGTTGTAGTCATATAGGTACTTAAGCCACGCTTTATACAGAAGAGACATGTGGCGGTGGCGGATAATCTAAGTAACACAATATAAACCTTATAGTACGTAACTTAGCGTCGTTTTTGTCGTAAAGGAGAATCGCACCAGCGCCTCCAGGTGACGTCGCCTGGAGGCGCGGGCGTAATTCTCCAAACGACGCTATGCTACGTACCATAAGGTTTATAATTGTGTTACTTTAACAGAATGGACGAAAGTATAAGGGTTCATTGTTTGACTACGGAATCCTAATAAATATAACAAAACACAATAATACTAAACGTCTTTTTCTCCTGAATTTGGACGATAACGTGAGAGTCGAATGCAGAGATGCCGACGATACCTCTAGGCCTAGCATGTCACCCCTGAAAAAACGACAAAAATCGCCCCTGTCCTTGTTACTTTGCGCATACGGAAGCGAGCGAGGAATCATGACGGTTTTATTTTTTTATCGCTGTATCGTGTGTGGCATGCAAGCCCTACTGATGTGATTAGTAGCCTCTCACGACACCTGCTATGTGAAGCCGGATACCACACGGGAAGGTAGATTAGATACCAACAAATTCTACATGCACTCGGTTGGAGTTAACATAACCTGTCCAGAGAGCCTAGCATGCTAACCCCGAGAAAACGACTAAAATCGAGACGTGCCTGTATCTCTGTCACATGATATGTAGCAAGCTTCAGATGCGACAGTGAAATTTTCACATAGTTCCAAGTTTTAACAGATCTGTCGTGGCGCTGCTGTCGTCAAGCTAACTTATATAGAACTTATAGTTTTAGGTATGTATAGTGCAAATTCCAGAATGCAAAATTAGGGATATTTGACCAAAGAACAAACGAATCAACGATATTATTATGTCATAAAACGGAGAAGAATTAGGGCTTCTCTAGGATTCTCGACGCATGCGAAAATACCAGAAGAAACACAAGATATAAGCTTCTGACGCAACAACACGGCATGACGCTGCTGCTGGTGTAAGTTCAATATGGCATCTTATGACGGCGTTTGAGGAAGGAAAATTTTAAACTTCTTGGGGAAATGTGACATCAGCGCCACAACGGACTTATCGGAACTAAAGCTGTCATAGGCCTGTAGACCTACCATGAGTTTTCACTGCACTTTACTACGTCAAAAATGTCGTATGGCAGAAATTAGTTCTCAATGTAACCACTAGGAGCGCTGTACGAAATTCAATACAAAATTGGTGACGTTACTACATTAGTAAAGTATAGTGAAAGCTCCTACTGCGGTTTTCTGATCTCTGTTACTTTGCGTATGCGAAAGCGAGCTCGCATGAAGGTGTTCCCGTTTTGTCGCTTTCTCGTGTGTGCCATGCTAGCCCTACAGAAGGAGTTTTAACAACTAATCGGATCGGAGTCTTAGGTGTGAATGTGGGACTATGGCCCTTATCATTATCCTGCACTTTCTGCCCGGACATTTGCATGCGAACAGAGCTTGGACGCTGCCGGACGCTAAGTATAGGGTATTTCTTAATAGGCTGACCATCAAACTGAACAACTTTCTCAACGGGACAAAAAACGAAAAAAATCATCCGACACATAGGTACATTTGGGTCGAGTAGGTTTGCAGTTTCGTGCAGATTTTTTTTTCGCTTTTTCGATGTTAGTCCCATAAACAAAGATGATCTGATCAACCCCTTAAAAAACTGTTTTCCTATTAAGAAAACCCTATTGTAAGAGTGAAAGTCAATCTGATAAAATACTACGCTAGAAAAATTAAATGGATGCTACCGTTGGCGCGCTCCATACAAACGAATTCTAACCAATTAAAATCATAGATAACAAAAGTCTAGAAACAAATTTCTATGCTTGTATGTTGTCAAATTTTCGTTAAAATAATACCATCGATTCTACAGAAGATCATGCCCTTCTACGGAACAGCTGACTTTTCCGCGTTTTTTCATCTCAGCGACCTTTTCTCACAAAATGTAGGTATAATTATGTATCAGCTAGCATTTTAACGAATGAACTAATGTTAATTGGAATGAATTTTAATGAACTTATAGAACTCAGCACTCCCCTGTCACTTAGTGGTATGCTTGTAAAACACGGAGACAGAAATTAAGTTAATTAAATAAATTGGAGTTTTACCTGTTTTTATTTTATTGCCATATTTAGTTTTGTTACGTAATGAATTAGGTCAGCTTAGGCTGGAGTCACACGGTATCAAACCACCACATAGCCGTGGGGTGAGATCTTAAGAGTCGAGAGTTATATGAGGACAAATTACGCGTGTAATTCTACTAACAAACTTTTCTGCCACTTTTTGCGTGGGGCGAGGCAGCACGAGATACGCCGAACTTTGAATTTTATTCCATTAGTTTAGATTCTAATTTTGAATGTTAAAAATAATGAAAAATAGTGTCGTGTGAATCCCAAACGAGATAAGTTCGAAATTATTGTTCCGCAATTATAGATTGTCGCGTTTAGTGATAAGGTATAAAATTGTATGTAAATGCGTAAGATTTTTTTATCTTGTACGTTGGCAGAGGGGAAATGCTAAGGTGAGGCGGATCCGTATATAAATCGTCTAGGTCGAGATTCAAATATGTCTTTTGAGCGTGAGTTTAATTTAAGAATGGTCGAAAATACACGGAGAAAAATATCGAGTATATGTGACAACTATTTTTTTTAGCAGATTACTAGATGTTGTTATACCTATAAATTGAATCTTGGTAGATTTAATTAAATCACTAAATGTAACATGTAACACTAAATTGTCAAGTATAAAATCTGCTAATATCATAGACAATACCTTTCCCAGCTTTCTGGATAATATAAATAATTGTCACATTATACCAAATATACAATGTTCTTGCATTATACTACTAAATATTTTTCTCTATGGTTAATAAATGTGATTTTTCCTATTTTTCTTTCTTTATGGTTTGTCATATGGAAGTTCAAACTATCTCTACCAGGAAGCTGGAAAGTTTTCGCACTAATAGTGTCGATGGGTTGATGTGGAACCACCGTTTTGTAATCGTGTGTGGTCGGCATCGTCCATGTGTATTAAGCCTAAGCCTAAGCCGAGGACCCTTCCGTCGCTAATACCTGATTGACATGTTGACAGTGATAAGTGTGGAGAAGTTAAATTGGTTTAAGATAGTGTGCAAAGAAATATGGGTATAAAAAGTCTACAGAAGTTGTAACTTGAAACCAGTTGGATATTACATTGAATTTTTCCAAATGGCATCGTAATACCTGTAGCTATTGCTAATACTCGTATTTTGCACATATTTTTAGCGGTGCTCGTAGTACACCTCTGAGGTGTACTAATGTTCAGTATAAGTGCCCATAGTCCACCCAGGTGAACTTGTCAGGTGGACCACGGGTAAGGAACCTACTTCGCACATGCATGCATGCAAGTAGAACGATACATGCATGCATGCGATGCATGTTCTACTTACATAATAAGTTAATTAACCTTATGTTTGCACTTATTGCTCAAAAATGTATTGACTGTATCGGATGGGCACTGACTACCTACACATCAGGCAGTTTGCTTACAGGCTAGCCTAGATAGGACTGCCAGGGCTACATATAAATTGTATGTTCCTAAAGTTTGATGCAATAAAAAGATTTTCTTTTATTTTTTTTTATTTTACTGTGGGTCCGCGTGATGGTGTCTTGACCACTTCCTCTAATAGTCGTATAGGCAGATGTTGATGATATACATTGTTTACTTACTAGTAGGATTGGAAATTTTTAAATACCTTTTTGTGTAATAACGAAATATAGGGTCCTTCTCAATATGCTGACACTTTTTTAAAGGGATGATCAGATCGTCAAACTGAAAAACATTCTGTATGGCACCAAAATCGGAATCGCAAAAAAGAAATCTACTCTTCACTGCAAAACTGCAAACCTACTCGAGCCAAATGCATGGGACAAAAGATTTCTTTTTTGTGATATTGATGTTGGTCCCGTAGAGAAAGTTGTTCTGTTTGATGGTCTGATCATCCCCTTAAAAAAGTGTCAGCATATTAAAGAGGATCCTGTATTTCAACTGTATTATTCGTGAAATACAGGGTCCTTCTTCCCAATATATACCATTTATTCAAAGAAAACCTACACTAGGCTGAAAATAAAACTAAATATTGACAGATGTATCTCGCTACATTTATAATCAAAATCATTATCTATCTGATCACCGAAATACAAGTCTAGATTAGTTTCTAGTTCTAAGATAATACATAATCTATGTCCAAGATAATGTATGTATATATTTATTTAAAACCAAGAGAGTCTATCTCCACAATAACTTACCTCGCGTACATTAAAGCAGGCGTAAAGATAACTAATGTGATCTTTGCCTCCGAACCAATCAGCAATTCGTAGCAATGAATGTTGCTTGTCCATGTCCAAATTAATTGGCACTGCTAAACAAAACGATTGGTTAGGTTCCAATGAATTTTCGTTTACATTACATTATACGAGTAGGCTTTTAATGTATTCGATTGAGGTCGGCGCATTCAATCTGCATGTATTTCGACAACCTGAACGCGTAGTAAAAGGTGTAAGGCAACTTGTATAGGTTTCAACTCACTAAAAGCTAGAGAAGTCGGTTTTTTTTTGGAAATGATAATTACATCGTTGCTCAGGGAGCAGTTACTGCTTGTTACTGCTGACTATTGGAGGGACCACGAAGGGTCTACCCAGAGGAGTACGCACCTCTGCATAGGACGTTGCTGGGGCTACGCGGCGGATTGGGTAGCTGGGATCAGTGAGAAGAGAAATCGGATATTAATTTTTCAATTCCTCATAATATCTTCTTTGATGCGGGTTCCAAGACAGATTAGAATCAATTTCAAATATTATTGATTATTAGCATATTTTACAGCCCGTTGTGCCTATTTCAAATCAGAAACCCGCAACTTTCCAAAGACAAGAAGCCGAAGACGGAATCGGTTGAATAATTTAGTTCTCTGATGTAGTAGGTCCGGTAGCTTAATTGGAAAAAAGCACAACCCCGGTTCGGTAGGCCGCGGGTTCAATAAGAATAAAAAAAATTGATCAATCTTTACTTAGATTAGAGTTGCTGGACTTGTTGACGTTGTCTAGTGTTGTCAGTTACCGCTGTTGATCCTTACAGGAATCATAGACCCACAGTATTTTCTCCGTGTAGACCGACGCCCATCCATAAAAATCATACACTACAAAAGCTGTAGTACTGAAGATCCAAGCTAGGATTTAATCCATGCTATGCGTCCTGCACGGAAGTCAAGGGCTAACAATGATTAAAAAATGAAGTCGCTTTTACTAGAAGTTTAGTATACAGGGTCCTTCTTAATACGCTGACAGTTTTTTAAGGGGATGACCAGACCTTCAAACTGAACAACTTTCTCTATGGGACCAACATCGAAATCGCGAAAAAAAAGTCTGCTGTCCCATATATTTGGCTCGAATAGGTTTCCAGTTTAGTAAAGAACATCTGATTTTGTTTTCGCGATTTCGATGCTGGTGCCATAGAGAAAGTTTTTCAGTTTGACGGTCTGATTATAACCTTAAAAAACTGTCAGCATATTAAGAAGGACCCTAATGTGACTATTCATTTTGGTGGACCTTGCTATAAAATTCTTTGCTAGAAGTCATTATTATTTGGGTCTAAAATAACTCTAGTACCTAAACTCCATTCAAAATAGCAACGAAATTTTAAGGCTATTTTGCATTACAGAAACAGAAATTTGAAACACTTTCTCTCAATTATTCTTAGAACAGCTTTAGTAGCATCCAATATATGTCGGACAGTATATGCATCCAATAAATTAATTACATTTGTTAATCAGAATTAGCCAGAAAGTTAAATAGGAATCGGAAAATCTCGTTGTCCTTATTTAGAATGAAGTATAGATGTGACTACAATCCGTTTTCTTTAACGAGAATTATAACAACAATTTCCATGTTACATTGCTAAATATTTTTCTCCATGTAGCTCCTAGACCACTTAGCTACTGATCATTGGCAACTGATTAAAAAGAGATTAATCTTTCTAATAAATTCCTGCAGGTACTTAGTATGGTTGCGACAAATTCATTAAGACTTAGTTAAGAGTTTCATAGCTATGAATATATGAATTAATTCCCGACTGGACATGAATTATGTGAGAGCTATGTAAAATCATTGATATTCTGATTATATTCGTTGTTAATTCAAAATCAAAATCTAAGATGTCGTAATGCTTAAATCTGCACAAGCTTATATATAGGGTGTAAGGAAAAGTATCATTAACCTTTAAACCATATATTCTACCCATCACACTGAAAAACTTTTACTATGGGAGCAAACCTGTCAGAACAAAAAAAATATCAGCTGTCCCATACTAAACTGCAATACATACTCGATTCAAACGTATGGACAGCTGATATTTTATTTGGATCTGACAGGTTTGCTCCCATAGTAAATGTTGTTCTGTTTGATGGGTAGAGTATGTGGTTTAAAGGTTAATGATACTTTTCCTTATACCCTGTATAACCTGGTTGGTCAAAGTCATACTTTTATAGTGAGGGTGTGAAATGTGTGTTCACCACGCGTGCTCAATGTTTATGGATTGACGAGTTTCACATACACATCAGAGTTTCTTCTTCAGCGTATGCAAGTCTCCTCATAATATCTCCCTTCATCAAAGAGACTGTAGTTTCTTTTTGCAACAACAATTTTTTTTATCTTCTGTCCTCTTCCGTGACCTAAGCAAAATTTATTCGCCAGTTGTGGCGCTTCTGTATACAGGAACTCTCTCTTAATATGCTGACACTTTTTTAAGGGGATGATCAGACCATCAAACTGAACAACTATCTTTATGGAACCAACATCAAAATCGCGAAAAAAAAAGCTGTCCCATACAATTGGGTCGAGTAAGATTTCGATTTAGTATGGAACAGATTTTTTTTTTTCGCTATTTCGACATTGTTCCCATACAGAATGTTGTTCAGTTTGATGGTCTGATCATCCCATTAAAAAGTGTCAGCATATTAAGAAGGACCCTATATAGGAAGGTTTATGCTGGAGGCTCTACCATATACCTATGATAGGTTATGATAGACTCTACTAGAGCCTATCATTCATTAACATTGTATTTTATACAATACAATACAACTCTTTATATTACCATCTACCTACTATTTTGTTTCGATATGACGTCAATCATTTCGGTTGCTGATTGTGCAAAATTAAATACTTTATCCAAGAACAAAAACGTATCTATCTAACCGTTTGGAAAGCAATGTGAATTCAGTTGATTTTATCTCATTCCCCATTAAACTTTATCCAGTTTTTGCTCAAAAGCAATTTATTTATGCGTGAACTTTATCTTCAGTAAATCTCAAGTTGATTGAAGTTTCGTAATAGACCGATCTAGACTTGCCTCATCTGATATATCTATAACTACATCTATAATGATGAGAGAAAGTATGTTTGTTTGAAATAATTAGGAGAAACTGTCTTTCCCAGAATATTATTTACATCCATATGCTCACGACATTATCCCACGGGGGTAGGTGGGGACAACAGATCGCCATCTTCTACGATTTCAACATACGTCTTTCACCTCATCAACTTAGAATGTAACTACAAAATATAGTGGTACAAAGGTACCACAGTTTATGATGATAGTGATAATTATTTGACAAGAGATTTTTTCATACCTTCATATGCTTTTATACAATGATGTAACCAGTCAATTGAGTCGTATAAAAGTATGTGATTTGATTTTGAGTCCATTTTGTTTACCTTCGAATCGCTTTGAACATATCTCGCCCCTATTTATTTTATGCACATCTGTGAACTTCTGTGATAGCCAGATGTATAATGGGAGAAAATTTTAAAAATCTCCTAATTAATCTTGCAAAAACATCCTAATCTTCCACCGACAAGCGTTGTTCTTAAATTATTCACCGTCATAATTGGCTTTTCCATCCATAAACGATGATTCAAGCAGGATCAGGGCACTTCAATCAATCAAATCAGCCCACATCAGCCCACGGCTGGGCGTAGGCCTCCTTTTGATTGTGCGACTCCTAACTGTGTTAATCTGATCTAATGTGAACCACGATGTCATCGGACCAACATGCAGGTGGTCTGCCCACCGAGCTCCATTCCCCTCTTGGCCACCACACTGATGCTGTCTTTGATCCACCAGCCGACTTCCCGGCGGCACTTACGCTTGTTAAATTCATACATACTTTTAAAAAGAAAGCCAACAATACATCACGTCCTAAACACCCATTCACACACGCCACGCAACTAATTTGCGATAGAATCTGACCCGGATTCGGTACGTTAAAAATGCCTCCATTGTCTGTCCCTTACAGTCCGTCGAGTTGTAAACCAAATTGCGGAATAAACACAATAGCTATCCGCTGGCAGAGAAATGGCAGGAAACACGCGTTCGGAATTACGCAGCCGCTTTGGAAGCGTATGTTTCATTCATTAGTTGGAATAGAGGTTGTCTTTGACTTTTGAAAACTTCTGATTGACTGATGCTTCATCAGAAGCTTGGCATCGCATCTGCAACATGTTTACTAGGATTTTTATCGCTCATGTCATCGTCCGCTGCAAATGCTCATGAAAAAAAGGAATATTGAACTGTCCAATGCATTGAGGCAGTCATTTTGGAGGAAAACTCTCTGAAACTGAAGAACTTATTGACAGGCATTTGACGTGACTTAATGAAATGAGATACTAATGAGCAACTGTTCTTCGGAATGACGGAAGCAATTGAGATGAAAATGATGATGATAGTTTGCACAGGCTAGGTTAGGTTAGGTTAGTAATCTATCATTATGAAAAAACACATTTTGTTTGGATATATACGATGGCGATGATAGAAAACTTGGACCATACAGAACAGTTGAGTCTTAATTAAATAAGATTTAAATTCACACGGCTTCAAGTGGCATGGCACCTGGTGGAAAGAAAAGTATCATAATTTTTAAGCTGAAGCGAAGATATAGCGTGCTTCCCCATTTCCTATTTATTCATCCCTTGAAGAGACCTGCATTGTACGTACTTGACTGGGAAATTTGCAGCATTTCTCAGACATAAAACGTAACAATATAAATACTTATTTAAGTAGATATAATGCTTGATTTATATGTAATGCCCCTTACAGTTTCAGACCACACACAAACAAAAACAAAATTCTTCTAATAACAAAGGATACTTAACAATAACTTTTGTTACTATAGTATTGTTCAGATTGTCTAATTAGCTACGCTAGTCGCTAACAAAACGTTAATAGTTACGTTCACGTAATTTTACTTTCTTTACGTGTTTCGGCGTGTAGTCTCCGACAATCGACGGAAATGGCGCGATGTCATGCCGCTCCACATGGCAACACTGCGTGACAGGTTTGCGAAATGAGCGGATGATGCTGATGCTGGCTACACACGGATGCCATGATTGGCAAACTCTTGGCGAGAATTAAGGTGGATTTTAGATCGTTGAGTTGTGGCCGAGATTAGGCAAAAGAGGAGTGGATCGTCAGCTCGCCAGGCGGGTTGATAACATCAATAGAAGTGCCAGCAAGACCTGGATGCGATTAACGAAGGTGCTTACGAAATGGATGGCAAAATAGGGAGGAGGCTACCTTGCAGTGGGTGAAAACGGGCTGATGATGATGATAGCGATCGCAGTGACGAGATTTGGGCCTTTCGGCTGCGTAACGTAAACGACTTTTGTAAAAAACGATGGATGATTTCGTTCATAATAGTTTGTACGGGACTTTTGTTGTGAACTAGGATTTTTTCGTTAGCCTTTGCAGCTACCTTTCGTATAAAACTCCGATGGAAAAATTATTGTTGTTGTCCACGTTTTGGAAACACTGCGTGGTGTGACTGGTTTGCCGAATAAATAAGTGATCAAGTGGAAAACTTTTAAGATAATTTATTACGTAAATCTATGATAGAATTAATGTAAACTGTAGTAGATAGTTAATACTCGAGATCCCATAAGACAGTACATTATAAAGAAATTACATAAAAAAAGAGCCCCCATTTAAAACCATGAATTATACGTTTCTAAGTCTACAGTGCACCTTTTTCAACTAAGTATTAGGGTTTTAAGCCGCAAAGCCACAAGCTTTTCTTTTTGTCTGTTATAATCCGGCACGAATGGTCCTACTAGTATGTAGCCTAGCACACAACTAGTACACTTGGTCCATACAAACTAGCACACTTGTCTGTCATCTCGGTACATATTTGAAGTATACCTGTCATTTGATTTGACTTATTTTTACGGGTTGAAATGTTATTAAGGTCTATCCCTTAATTTTACTTTCATCTAAGTATTTAACATAGTTTCAGTGTATCGCTCGCCAACCGGAAGATCCGTGTGTCCAAAATTGCGAAAAGCGGAGATGTGCAGATGCATCCGACGCACGCAGCGATGCGTATGACTTTGATGCAATATGATGGTAAGGGGTTTAGGTGTTGAGTTCGTCACCACGTCATCGGTCATTTGACAGCTCATAACAGCCGTTTGACAGATCGCTCAGACATTTCAGGCTGTCAACCACACAGTACATAAGTCAATTTTAAAGATACGGAATTCAGCACAGTGGAATAGTAAATGGCTTACAATTAGATTACAAGTGAAATTGAATAAGGATTGCACTTAGATGTTTTAAATTAACTCAATCGGCCTCCAGGACAGACCAGTGCTAAACCCTTTTCGAGGTGGTCGAAAACCCCGCTACAAGTACCATCTAGCTTTTTAAGCACTCCGTTTTAGATTGGCCCATATTAAGCATATTAAAGAAAGGCCCATATTTAGCACATAAAGTATCGAGTTGATTCAAATCATGAAAAAACCAAATATCGTATGCTTCTATGAAGATACAGGGAGTAAGTGACAGTAGCAGACATCGAAACGGTGATTTCAGACCATCAAACTTTTACTATGGAGCCACACCCAGGAAACGCGAAAAAAAATCTCCTGCTCCATACAAAATAGCTAAGCTTTCATTTACACCCTGTATTGTATATACCACCCCATTTCTTCATTGATTGAAAAGATTTGACGTTTGATAAGTGTGCTGTAAGCTCCTATATTGAATAAAATTATATTGAATTGAATTGAATTGAATTCTTCCTCTAAAAACGTACGAGGCTATTGAGGGATACGATTTCGTTGTATACTTGTGGTATCACCACTTGCAACGCAATGAAACCTTACAATTATATTTTGCTATAGATTAGTGTTAATCAAAGTTGCATCAGATTATGATTTCCTCGGAATTGTTTATGATGTGCCTATTTGTGAAAAAGCTAAATACTTCATGAAGTTCAGAAGACATCATTGTCGGGTCGGATACAAAGACTAAATCATCTATTTAAGCGTCTAGATATTTCATTATTATTGCTTTATAGTGTTGTTACGTAACCACTATGTTTAATGGAAGCTATCTGATTCCGAAACTAGGTTGAATGTGGTTGGTTTCTAATGACGGTTCTGTTCACAGGATGTGTTATTGTGTGGTTTAGAGCATCATTATGACTGTAAAGTTTGATATAAGATATTTATTTGGACTGTATACATAGACAATGTATTGTATGGTTTCTGTTTAGAATAGACCACTATATTACTTTCCGAGGGTGTGGGACTTGGTAACTAAGGTAAGGTAACGAGAATCAGAGTAGAGTTTGAACTCCCGTATGTTAAAATTCATACATTCACGACCCTACTTTTGACTCACGCTCAAAAGAAGTCTATTAAACTCAGCCTAGGGAATAAGGTTTCTTATACCGTGGTTTCGAAAGCGTATTTTCTTTGAGGGTGGTCAGAAACTTTACTTTAAATACAAACCATCGTTTAGGGCTGTAAGTGTAGCAAAATCTTTAGCTCTTTTAAAATGTTTTTATTAGTTCTCTCACTTTGTTAAGTTGCAACAATGAAAGTAAGATAAGACGTAATTTTACTATATCACATTGCTAAGCTAGCCCCACAGGATGCTATGAATTTCAAGTAGTGACAGATGGCTAGCCTTTTTAGCCACGGTTTATACAGAAGGGACGTATGGCAGTGGCGGATAATCTAAGTAACACAATATAAACCTTATAGTACGTAACATAGCGTCGTTTTTGACGTAAAGGAGAATCGCGGCCGCGCCTCCAGGTAACGTCGCCTGGAGGCGCGGGTGTAATTCTCCAAACAACGCTATGCTACGTACTATAAGGTTTATAATTGTTACTTTGACTATCCGCTTTGACACTGGACAGAGTTTCGGTACTACTGGTGAAACGTGGATGTTCTGAGGTTTCAGAATATTTCTGACTACCCCCTCGGGGAATATAGTCGTGAGCATATGCTATGCTATGACTATCCGCCACCGCCACACGTCTCTTTTGTCTAAACCGCGCCTAAGACCATTAAACCGTATTGTGAATGTTGTCCCTTAGTTATTTACGGCAATACACAATAAAAAAAAAATTGTTGGTTCATCTTAAGCTGGAACCACACGGTATAATGACATACTGCGTGCCTTCCAACATGTAAGCCGCCAGTCAACCCGCACTAAATTGCGTTAAGCACTTAAAAACATCTTTGAAATCTTTTGTGAAAATCTACCACATTAACCGACTGCGAAAGCCTTGTTTTCTCCATAGTACTACGGGGCTTATATTGTGTGAAAACTGCAATATTGTCTGTTTGTAAGTGCTGCCGCCTCATAAATTTATCGTAAAATGTGGAAACTGCATATAATTTTGTTGTTATGTTACCGGTGTTTCGGTGTGAATAGAGATATAGTGTTGGTAGGTTTCATTTTTGTTTGAAGCCCGTTAGAATGTTTTGCTGGTAGAATGTTTCTCCATAGAATAGGGAAGATCTTCCTTCTGGCAAGCTAGGTGTGATGCCTGTGGCCGGCCGTGGTATAACGTTTGTTGGAGGTAAAGTATCATAAATCCCAAAGTATATATTTGTCTATACCATTTTGAGTTTTTGACGTGTACCAACATACTACCAAAATGATACGCGTTATTAGGGTTCGTACCCAAAGTGTGAAAACGGGACCCTATTACTAAGCCTACGATGGCTGTCCATCCATCCGACCGTCCATCTGTCTGTCCTACCTATTTAGGGCTGTAACTGTATCTTTTGAACCGTAATAGCTAGATTGTTTAAATTTTCACAGACTGTGTTTTATTGAAGTAAATTTGTTAGTGAATAATAAAATTTCTAAAAGTCGAAAATTAAGTTCCTCATACAAGAAACTAGTTTTTGTCAACGTTTTTTCTTCTCGCTCTATCGTAAAAACCTTCATACATACAAGTGTCAAACTTGGTGTGATTATAGTGAAAGCTCTACACTATAACAAGAAATAATAAAAACCGGCCAAGTGTGATTCGGTCTCGCGCTAAAGGTCCCGGAGAAAACAAAACTTTTTTGTAAGTTAATATGTTGTATGGTAGTGTGGTACAGAACCCTCGGTGCGCGAGTAGCCCGACTCGCACTTGACCGGTTTTATTTTTAACATACCTTGTATACATCCTATGATAGGTCCTACTATCACTACTATGTTGATTGTACTTCATGATTCGAATCACATGGTAATGGGTGTTCAAATATGCATCAGTGTTTGCCCAAAGGTTAGTATGCTGGCTACCGATCGATGATATAGAAGAGTAGATAGTGTTAGGTAGGTACATACTCTAAGGTTGCGTTCAGACGACGCGGGTGCTGCGATAGAGGCATGCGCGGGTGCGAGGCGGGTGGGGGTCGTCTTAACGCGGCCTAATAATTCGATTAGATTAGTGTAGGATTTAGAATTTTATTTATGATGAGCTTTTGCCCGCGACTTTATCCACACCGGTTCCCGTCATTGTAGTGATATAAAAATATACCAGTTTTTAAGAGGATATGTGAAAAAATAGGATTCTTCAAAGCATCATATATCATGAAGTACTAACAATAGGAGTATTATTTGCGGATATGTGTAAATTGAACATATAATTGAAGTTTTAATTAGAGCCAAAACACGATTAAGAGACATTTTCTCGATAGAAAAATAAGCCAAAGTAGCCTCCGTCTTTATCAATAAACGGTTGGAACTGTTAAACAATGAATTATAGAAACACGAGATTTGATTTAAAAAAAAGAGATTGATATTTTATAAAGTTTGATTGGAGCAGAAATGAACATACATAAATAGTACAATCACAATTAAATAAAGTTTGTTTTATGCTTGCGTCGTTTCAGGTGCGCGCGCCGCCCCATCTCTTTCTCTCGCATCAGGCAGTAATATAAGCTATCACACGCCCATTTCGATTCAATTATTTTTCGATACAAGCCCTTAAGTATAATCATAAGCTTACGACACAAAAAAATTCATCAAAATCAGTCCAGTAGTTTTCGCGTGATGCGCGAACTAAGAAACAAACAGACAGACTAAAAATATCTATGATTTGGAGTCAGGGACACGGTGTTCCCGGACACCTAACCAACAAATCATTAATAAAGTCTCTATCGCGGCTTTTATTTCGTTCGTGACCAAAAAAAAGAGGGTTCAGGCGCGACAACGCTGCCATGCCGCCGGTGCATGACCCACAAATTATTTCCCTAGAAATAGGAAGTACTACTTATTTCTTGATTATAGATAACTTATTATGAAGAGCAGTTTTCCCGCAAAACCATAATTTTGTGGTTGTGGTGTAGTTAGGAACCAATGTCGGTCAGATCTAAATACCATGATAGATTATAAACAAGTCAGATTAAGTGGGATCTACATAAGATATTGGTATTTTTGCAAGACATGTACATAAACTCACGATTCTATTCCCTTTTAGGGATCGGAAACGTTGCTATAACTTACTCGATCCTTTTTTAGTGTGCAGATTAAAAGCAAAATAAATTTTTACCATACTTGGTTTTTATGATATACATAAGATTGATGAAAGTCTGGTGATCTACAAACACAGTCTTAGAGGCGATAGAATCACAGATTACTGATATGTAGCAAGCTACAGATGCGACAGTGAAATTTGGACTTAGTTCCAACATTTCCGTTTTGGCGCTACTGTCGTCAAGCTAGTTTGTTTAGAACTTGTAGTTATAGGTATGTATACAGTTATTCCGGAATACAAAAATGGGGATATTTGACCAAGGAACAAAGTAATCAACTATATTATTATGTCATACAACGGAGAAGTATTAGGGCTTCTCAAGGATTCTCAACTCAAACGAAAATACCAGGAAAAACAAGCTTCTGGCGCAACAACACGGCATAACGCTGCCGTTGCTATAAGTTTAATATGGCGTCCTATAAGCGTCCAATGATGATGTTTCATGAGGGAAAATGTGACTTCAGCGCCAAAACGGCTAGATTGGAACTAAAGCTGTGATAGGCGAGGATAGTATGTACATCTCGTCTATAAAGAGTCCTTCTTTTTATGATGACGGTTTTTAAGGGGATGATCAGACCATCAAACTGCACAACTTTCTCTACGGGACAAACAAAGAAATAGCGAAAAAAAATCTGCTATCCCACACATTTCGGTCGAGTAGGTTTGCAGTTTTGTAAGGAACGGCTGTATTTTTTTTCCGAATACGACGTTGGTCCCATAGAGAGAAAGTTGTGCAGTTTGATAGTCCGGTCATATCTTTAAAAACCGCTTCCTGACCGCCTGTTTTTGTACCTTTTGTATGTCATGTTTGTTTGCTCTCTGTATACTTTGTTTTTCAGTTTGACGGTCTGATCAACCCCTTAAAAAAATGTCAGCATATTAAGTTGGACCCTATATACAAATAAAAAAACCTCATAGCGTTTCCAAGTAATAGTCATTATTATTCACGAATTCTAAACATTCGATTTCTTCTGGTCTCTTACACACAATTATACAAACTCCATTCTTTCCGAGAACTCGGATTCACATTAAGCCATTGACAAACGTTGTTCATGGGAACCGAATAAAACACTATCACATTATGCTGAGCACAACTTGATGAGGTCATTCGGTGTTATTTTATTGATTGCGATTTCTAAAAGTTACTTGCTTAAGGGGATATAATTCGGAGTGCGCTCCATACAAAAGTACTATGGTGATATTTTCAATACTAACTAATTAAACTCAATGAAAGTTGCTGAAACAATCTTGAAACAAATGTCTATGCTTGTATGGAGTCAGATTTTCGTTAAAATATACAGTTTCAATGCTAGGATTAATTTAAGATTTGTATGGAAATCTTTGAGGCACTGTAACTTTAAAACTATACATTTTAACGAAAATCTGACTCTATACAAGCAAAGAAATTTTTTTGTAGATTGATTCTGAAAAATTTCATTGAGTTTAATTGGTTAGTATTGAAAATATCACCATAGTACGTTTGTATGGAGCGCGCTTCGAATTATATCCTCTTAAATTGTACTATACTTAGCTTGCCGAATCGATAATTTCTTTATCCTGTTAGTGGTCTGAAAGAGGATGTACTGACATAGATAGAGAAAGGTATGTTGAGATGGTTTGGTCATATGGAAAGAATGGATGAGAGCAGGAGTGCAATTTTTGAAACTCATTAGTTGAACTCAGCAGTTGAAAATGTCGAAATTACTATGGAGATATGCATCTTTCTATTGCTGATTTGACTTTCAAAAATAGCACTCTTGAAGTATGATTTTTGAAAGTCAAATCAGCAATAGAAAGATGTATATCTCCATAGTTATATTGACATTTTCAAGTGAGTTCAACGTATGAGTTTCAAAAATCGCACTCCTGATTGAAGAGGGCAATTCATAAGGCAATTCATAAGGCAATTCATAAGGCAATTCATAAGGTAAGCGTATGTGGAAATGTTGCAAAAGGGACGGCCTAAACGTTCAATAGGCCCTAGGCAGTAAGACCCTTTCTTTGTTCGTAGCTGTTTTCCATTTTATCAGTGTCAGCCGAATCTCACAGACTCAGCGGAATCAAAAACAAGAATATTGGTTAGCCAATTTCTTTACCAATAATCGCCTTAATTTTTCATCAAATCCATATAGGCAGAGTGGTTTTTGTTAATTCCTCTCTATTTTTATTTCATGAATTTGATAGAGATTAGGCGTAATACAGAACTTCCACGGCAAAAACAAAACTGTTTGCAACATATACTTAAATAAAAGAGTATAGCATTACTAATAACAATGATTACGAATGCGTCGTCGCACGCACATCTAATGTACAACGAACGGACGTATTGTACTATACGACGACTCTAATAGGCCGCTACAATAGACAGCGTATTACCCCTCAAATCTCTCGCTCTCACTCATACTCATACCAAACGTTAAGGGTTAAAGGAAGATGAG
The DNA here is from genome assembly GCA_963924505.1 of Agonopterix alstromeriana. NCBI lineage: Eukaryota > Metazoa > Arthropoda > Insecta > Lepidoptera > Depressariidae > Agonopterix > Agonopterix alstromeriana. The sequence goes on along the minus strand of OZ004680.1, from coordinate 10,905,290 downwards.
AGATGAAGCGGGGGAATCAGAGTGGCCCATTAGCTTTGCCACGTTATAAACTACAGGTTAAATCGTATTTTATGACGCAAGCGCAGCTAAGCGCGGACATTAACTGAATCTTGTAATTGATGCACGCAACCATTCAATTGGATATGAGATATTATATACTGGCCGTAGATAACACCGTAGTGAATTTTATTGGAAGGTTCGTGACTTGATCACCTTTAGAATCGGGGTGGAAATTGTAACTGTCAGACAATCGTGATAAGGTAGCTTGTTGAAGTACTTAAATGAATAAGGTCTGACTCTTGTTACATTTTTCTATAATTTTCTTTGCGATACACTTTTTAAAATTTTACATATGACTGATTCATGTATGAAATATTGCATTCTCATGGGCAGATTTCAAAGCTCTAAACTAAACCACTGTTTGCCACAGACCTGAAACTGTACCGCAACAAGATTTTGAAGTTTATGTCCCTTTAAAATGATAATGACAAAATTTACATAACTTTTCCGTTCATCTAATCATTTTTATTTTCAGCTAGAATGGAAGACCACAGGTGGCATGCATATGTAAGAATAGTGACCAAAGGGATAGGCAGAGAGTTCATTACCACCGTGACAACAAAAGTGAAGGCTTATATGATCTACAGATGGGTCGATGTGGGTTATATCTCATTACGTTACACATACTCATACGACTTATACTTATTCGTACGCATAGATTCGGCACTGTCGACTCAATAATCCTCGGCGATAGCTAATGATATAATAGATATAGTCCAATTATGTGTTTACACACTATTTAGATAGGTGTACTGAGTCGTTGTGACACAAGATACATCAGTCTGACATACAGGCCTTGCCGGTCACCGCGACCGATCAGGATAAGACTACTTTTTTTTTCTACTATGCTCTATTTAGAGGGACGATCTCAACCCAAATTCTGTTTTATTGCTAGTAATGCATAGATCGCAAGTATTTTACAACCAATGGTAATGTTAAATACATACTTTACTCCATTGACGTAAAATACCTACTATGGACGCCGGGTCTAGTACAAAATGCTCGAAAAAAGTGTCCGAGACTAAATTACACAAACCGAAGAACGTGTTGTAATATAAACCAACTAAAAACATTGAAAATGCTGAAATTATTTTTCATCCCACTCCACCATCATCGCGGTACGGTGCGTGCGCATAGCCGATCAAACGAAGACTGTCGCGTAGTTGGTTCTCTTTTTACGTTTTGGTGCTCTTTTGGTTCGGACACTTGAGCGCCGACAATTCGTCCAGTAGTTGGTAAGTCAAAATCAAATAGGCATAAAGGTAAATGACGTTACGAAACGGTGTAAAAGCATCCCAATATAATGTTGAACCGTGCACGCGAAGTGATATCCAGTAAATGAAGTAACCAATATCGTGATAGTGTAAAACACGGCTAGTTAGTATGATTTAGTATAGTAAAGGAAAAGCGATCTCGTAAGCGCGATCATTCGTGATCGGCAAGTGGCCTAGATTCCAAAATCAAAGTTCAATTAGTCAATTAATTTTCCTTTCTACCCATTGAGGAGATTTATTCTTGGTTGTGTTCACGTTTTATGGTCTTAGGATAGAATTGTGTAAAGTTAAACGGACCACGTTTTTTAGGGGAGGAGGTGGGAACATTCCTCCATTGAAAAGGGAAGATTTTCCGCCAGGCTAGCATTGCTAATTTTCAGAGCTTTGTCTACATTTTAGTTCTCTGACGTATCACCTCATTCCTGATGTGATCTTTCAGAAAAAATAATACTAACAGATCAATATATCGCCAAAGAGCCATAGAGTGATAACTTTTGTTGCCATAATTTTGTCATGGTGAACATTTTGTTCAGGTATTAATCTAAAATATTATAAAATTGTAACACAAAGTGTCTGTACGTTGAAGATAATTAGAAGAAAAAGATTACGATATAGTTTTTAGGTGTCCTTAACTCCAAATCAACCTTCTTCTTTTTTATATTTTGTCTGTCTGTTTGTTTGTTCGAGCATCACGCAAAAACTACAGTATCGAGATTTATGAAACTTTTTTGTTTGTTAGCTTATGATGTGACTTAAATCTGGTTTATAATTTTTGGGGACGAAGTCGCGGGTAAACCTTAGTAATGATATATGAATAAATAAATAGTATTCGGGAAACCATCAGTCAAATTACAAATGAATGGGTACAAACTATGGACCTTGACCAATTACAGGAATCTAATTTAAGATTAAATGAAAAGTGCTTTCAAAGCTTTTACAATGATAGCTAGGGTAGATTTTTTTTTGTTCTGACAGGTTTGCTCCCATAGTAAATGTTGTTCAGTTTTATGGGTAGAGTATGTGGTTTAAAGGTTAATGATACTTTTCCTTACACCCTGTATAAGTTTGGCTAACATAACAATAAATGATAAGAAGTAAAAAGAAAGTTAATTGCCAAGTAAAGACACAGTCTAAAGTAATTTTCGAAGTATACCCTTCTTATACTACGCCAAATATAAACAAAATGAATCCAAATCAAGGTATTTAAGGTCAATACAGTTAGGCGGTTGTATATCTGAAGCAACATATCACGTATGTCACATGAACCTTCTAAAAATTATCATCAGTGCTGTCCAGTTCTCACGATACTGTCCTATTTACTAGTAAGTGTGAATACTCGTTAGCATTATTAGAGACGATGCTTTTCATTCTTCACACGTTAATCAACTGTTTGTACATAAAAAGGACTTGAATTAGGCCTTAGCCCTCATATAGGAAAGTAATTAGTTGACTAAATTTTTCGTTAGAATTCTACAATTAAAGTTATTTTCAACCATTTAAGTTGTGGGAGATGTGCTTCCGTGCAGCGAGTGGTTCCATCATCCTAACCTGGATAGACTTATACAGGATGAAATTGATGGCATAAGCATCATTTTAAACTATCTTATCTTATCTTGTTGTGGGAAAAGCAAGCCAGCAGCACTTTGACCCACTGGGATCTTTTGTATTAGCCCCAATACTTTTTTGCTTTCTTCACCCTTCAAATACATGGTCAATAAAGGAGGCAATACCATTGAGATGAAAAACCTAAGGTCTCCTGGTTTTGGGAGATGGCTCCAAGGAGGCACATGCGTTTTGCCGCCAAGACATCACAGTCATAAAGGATATGTTCCATGGTTCCTTCATCCTCTCCACATGCTTGGCACCTGGGATCTAGGGTGAGTTTCATTTTGTGCATCATCGTGCCTGTAACGTAGTGCGCAGTGAGGGCTCCGACGATGGCACGAGCCTTGCTCCATTTTAAAGTAAGACTCTATCCATCAAACTGAACAACATTTACTATGGGAGCAAACCGATCAGAGCAGCAAAAAGATCTGCTGTTTCATGCTAAACTGCAATGCCTACTCGACTCAAATGTATGCAACAGCAGATTATTTTTTTTGCTCCGATCGGTTAGCTCCCATAGTAAAAGTTGTTCAGTTTGATGGGTAGACTCTTAGTTTAAAAGGATGCTAATGATACCAATTTCCCCCTGTATATTTGTCTGTAGAACCTTATAGACGAGCCAGTGGTATCAGGAACTGTACAATTCACATTGTAGAATCTATGAAGGAAAACATCGCTACACACGCTGAAGAAGAAATTTTAATGCGTATTTGTAGTCAACCAAACAAATTCACCCTGGGCAAGCCTGGTGGACAAAATGCCTCCCTCATTATGAGGTATTGGTAAAGGACGTACACACGTAACATCGGAAGGAACTTAAATAATTAAAAAGAGATTTATTCATCAGAAAGATAAGCAATACAAGGATTATATACCTACTCTATAGACAAAAATGTGATGAGGAAGTGAAATTGTAAAGTCACCAATCACCATTGGAGAGCACGTATTTGTATTTTGCATTTTTGTATTTTGTGTTTTGTATTACTCGTATATTTATTAATGAAAGAAACGATACAATAAATTGACAAGAAAGTGCAATAAAAACCAGTTTAGTTTTATCTATACACTATCGACTCGTCTAGGACGACTTAATTAACATTTAGGATACGTGGTCGACTAATGCCCGCATACTCACCATAAGTGTATAAGGTTTGATGTGATCATTCATCAGATCAGAAGAAGTCAGAAGCATAGGCAACAAAATGAAATGCTACTAACACGGTCACCCATCCAAAGATGTGTATCGGTTGTCTAAGCTATGTTAAGTTCGCATACGCCTTTGTTTTAAAACGGTTTCGTAATACCAGCTTTCATGGCGTGGGACATAAACGTCTGTCTAAACGCTAATAAATGTTGATTGATTATAAAATTACACCACACGTTTACCAGCATCAATCCAGATAAAACAGAGAAGGGTAATCAAGAAACAAGTATAAGGTACTAATTAAAACGGTTAGAGAACAAATCTAATGAAAAACACGTTAACTCTCACTGCTCTGTCGTTTTCTATTGTACTGTCAAGATTTATGTCTAATAATTAATGGATAGGAATAGAAAACTGAACGCAAAAACTGGAGGTACGAGTTTTCTAACATGTCGTTTAGTAAAATGCGTTAAAAGATTTTATTTCATGATTTCAGCAACGCCTCTTAGATCGTAGATTGAACTTTGGTAGCTTTTAGTCTGACGCATTTTTTTCTAATAATCTAATCTTAGCCCTTGGAAGCTTATACAGGGTGTACCAAAACATTCTAGTAATATTTAAAGGGATGGTTAAGATTAGACCACCAAACTGAACAAATTTCACTATATAGACGTGGAATTATTTTTAATCTGTTGTTCTATCTGTATTTTAGTCACGTACATAGTACGTAGTAAAGTGTACGTAGGTACTGTCGTTTTTCATGAAACATCAAATTTTTATAAATTTTTTCTCGATCTTGGCTCTATAGGTTCAGTTTGTCTTTTCAGGTCTAAACCGCCGCCCCGTTAAATATTACTAGGATATTTTGTTACACCCTGTATCTCTCTTGCCGCTAATAAAACAGTTTTTTTTATTAAATTGAGTGTACAATATCGATACCAAAATTTTGTGCAATTTTCGTTCTACAGTTACATACTACAGGGATGTTTTTGAACACGATAATTTGCTTGAAATTTCCGCTACCTTTCAGATCTATAGTCCCTTTCAGAAAGGATAAAATTAATGACCTGGTCTCTCGTGATAAACGGCTTTACTGTCCATGACATAAAAATTCTATAAAATGACTCCTAATGACCGATAATTATAGCAGCGCATGCATTGCATTTTGTTTCGCGAATTTTCCAGTCATTTGTTCCTAGGAAACCTTGTTTTTATACCAAAGAAATTGCATTTACCTAGAAACCCTCCACGTTCACTACCCGGAGCTAAATTATTAATATTCAGCTATAAATATAGTTTAAATCGAACTCAAAGTACATTCTATCATTAGAACAAGGCAATATAAATTCCTACTCAGTTGTCCTTTGGTTACCAGCTGTTTACGATTTGAATGAAAATATGAGAGAGAATTTAGTGAGTAAAATATTGCTTCATTGAAAAACTAAAAAATTAAATACCATTAGCGGTCGTAGTATGTTGCGCGCGATAAAGCTATATCACGCCTTTAATTCGTTCAAGCATAGTAACAGAGCTATGGCGCGATAGAGCTATATCGTGCTGTCATGCTACGGCTGCTGATGCTGCTATAATTATTAAAAGGAAAGATAATTCTAATTTACCTTTATGAAACACAAATGTTTTTTTTAGATATGTATTAAATTTACCCTCCTAGATTTTAATACGAAAATTCTGTAATTCAAAATAGCCTTAAAATTACGTTGCTGTTTGGAATGGAGTATAGTATTATGTTATTGCGAATAAGCGGCGGCAGATAAATCGTACGCGGTTTTCGTTCGCTGTCTATATCTAGATTATATTCTTGTATCTATTTTGTTGAAAAAAATTTTTTTAATTGTTTTACGTTTACTTTTTTAAGTACTGTTTTATGTAGCCTATTTTGTTAAATTAATTTTCACTTTTAAATGTAACTATGTCTAAAAACATCTACAACGTGTTAATGAATAAACGCAAAACTAGGAAGTAGTGTGTTTAGAATCGAGAACAGAATCGAATTGTTATGTTTTCAACAAAGGTTTATTTTTTCAAAATAATAAATAATTTGTTTGTAAAATTTTAAATTTCCTGAACTCGAAGTCAACCCACCTCACGCGCACACTCACCCTACTTACTACCAAAACAAGATTCTTAAAATGTATCCAAGAGCACGTTAGCGCTTTCATTAATTGCTGCAATGATAGCAAATCATTTTTGCGTGAAAACTTAAAATGCGAATAACTTTGAATTTTAACTATCAAAATAATGAAATTATTGAGTGAATCTAATTATTTTGTTATAAATCAGTTGGGGTGTATGAGGTTTTGCGCTTATTCATTAACACGTTGTATATGTCAAAAACAACATGTATCTACAACCTACTATAAGTTTTGTCTAAGTGTAACCGATCATGCTGTGCACATTGTTTTGGGTCACGTCTAGAATTTCAACCATATCCTGTATTTTATAATCTTTACGACTGTGATCTGTTTCAAAAATCAAATAAAATAAATGCTTTTCTGTCATCGTTAGATAAATAAATAAATTAATTAAAGACATAAACGTCCAAAGCTAGACCTTAGGTGCTACGTTTTGCCATAATTCGTACGTCATTCCAACAGAGCATCTTCAACTGGTCGCCACTCACACAGCTTTATTACTAGTTCTTGGAGAATACGCTTACTCAGCTGCCCTTTCAGTGTCCAATAAGTCACTTATAACTCATCTCGACGTCCAACTATCGTCCCAAAAAAAACGTCGAGTTGTCATAGTACCGATTCTATTGAATATTCATGTGGTAGCGGACTTCAATGGCCCATTGTATTGTCTATGACAAATGGAGACCTTATTCCCATAGTCTGTCTGTATGTCCGTGCGTCCGATTGTTCGGTAAAGCAATTTGTACGCTGTGTCATTGGGTAGATTAGGACAGCAAGGTCATAGGTTTTGTGGTATTAACATTACGAAGACCTACAATCTTTTAAAAAACAAGAATTTGAGGTTCTGAATCTAGTTTTCCGAAAGTAAAGGTCTAGAAGAAGATAATTGTTGTTGAAGAAGAAATAAGATTTGACAGTCTCAAAGCCCTGCATATTTTATTCTGACAGGTTTGCTCCCATAGTTAAAGTTGTTCAGTTTGATGGGTAGAGTATGTGGTTTAAAGGTTAAAGATACTTTTCCTTCATCATCATCATTTTCAGCCCGTATCCATATTTTGCCATCATTCTCGGTCCTGAGCCAGTCGCATACTTTTCCTTACACCCTGAAAAAAATTGTTCGCTTTGACTTTAGTGGTCCGCTTCTTTCTCATACTTATTCTTGTAATTGTAACTATCTGGTTATTGCAACTATGGAGCAATTACACTCATAAGAATCACGATTCAGTTCTTCTCTCAATAGACACATGTCCAGTCATCTAGAAGGCAGGTGTTGGTATAAAGAGAAGAACTGAGTCGTGATTCTTAAGGGCCGTGTCGAAAAATAATTGAAGCGAAATGGGCGTGTGATAGCTTAATATTACTGCATGATGCGAGAGAAAGAGATGGGGCGGCGTGCGCGCCTGAAACGACGCAAGCGTAAAACAAACTTTATTTAATTGTGATTCTACTATTTATGTAAGTTCATTTCTGCTCTAATCAAACTTTATAAAATACCAATCTCTTTTTTAAAATCAAGTCTCGTGTTTCTATTATTCACCGTTTAGCAGTTCCAAGCGTTTATCGATAAAGACGGAGGCTACTTTGGCTTATTTTTCGATCGAGAAAATATATCTTAATCGTGTTTTGGCTCTAATCAAAACTTAAATTATATGTTCAATTTACACATATCCGCAAATCATACTCCTACTGTTAGTACTTCATGATATATGATGCTTTGAAGAATCCTATCTTTTTCACATATCCTCTTAAAAGTGCAATTGCTCCATAGTTGCAATTACCAGATAGTTGCAATAAGAAAACTCCACGTAGGTTTGTGCCCTACAGTAGGCCATACCTATAAATCATGCCGAAAGATCTTCAAAATTTAGTTTAGCATTTTCTATAGTTTGCCCCCTACCTTAAGCTGCGTCCACAACGAGTATGAATTTATCATTCACTGCATGAGCTTATTACTATGCGGCAAGATTCAGATTGGGGTGTCATAGTCTTACCCAAACTTAAGTGACGTGTCCCGTACTTAAGATACAAATCGAAGACATACCTGGAAGAAAAGAAAGAAAATTTAGTAAGTACAAAATTTACGACGAAAATACATATACCCTATATGTATATATACTTACAAATAGTACTTACATACATATCAAATATAAATAAAGTACATAGATAAATAATAAAAAATATATAATATATACGAGTATCATATAGGGTCCTTCTTAATATGTTGAAACTTTTTTAAGGGGATGATCAGACCGTCAAAATTAAAAACTTTCTCTATGGCACCAACATCGAAATCGCGAAAATAAATCAGGTTTTCCATACAAAACTGCAAACCTACTCGAGCCAAGTGTATGGTACAGCAGATATTATTTTCTCGATTTCGATGTTGGTCCCATAGAAAAAGTTGTTCAGTTAGCTGGTCTGATCATCTCCTTCAAAAAGTGTAAGCATATTAAGAAGGACTCTGTATTTATTCTGATTGGTAACCATAATAAAGATACATAGAAAAACGTTTTAAGAAAAAACAAAGTATGAACATGTCCTAACAGCTAGACGACAAGAAGTTTCATGTAAAACAAGAATAAAATGATTATTCAAAAGTTAAATAAAAACATAAAAGTCTCCGGTTGCGGCACAGCAGTTTTATACGTTTTATGAAGCCCTTACCATGATGCCACATTGACAAGTTATAAATAGTTACTATTTTGCCACAGATTCGTAGAGTACTTAGTATTGATACAATGATACTGTAAAATTTAAGACTTGAGCCTTAAATATCTTTGACCACAATGATTCTGGATGCATGATTTATTTCTGAAAATGTCAATAACATCCGCAAATTTCATAAATTTCGAAGCTATACATTAAGAAATAGCTAACACTATAAAAAGTAAGTAAGTAAGTAAGTCAATTGACGAAGCGTGTAGCAGATTTAGAGTCTATAAGTTTAAGATTTTGACGAAGCATGTCGCGGATTGATTTCCTGTTTATTTATTTTTGTTTAACTTATGACGAACCATGTTGTAGATACGAAGATTTTGCCATTTTGACGAATTAAGTAAGTACTATTACTTAAAATAAATAATAATACCTTGAACAACATATGTTTATTCAAGTTCTCTTCTTTTAATTTAAAAATTTAATGCCCAAACAATGTTCATAAAATTGAAATATTGTATGAGTAGGTACAACACCTATTTTATTGTGGAAACCAGTAAAGTATTGACTATTAAAAGTAAAAACTCATCGAATTTTGATATGTATTGTGGTTGTCTTAAAAATATATTTTATTTGTGAGACATGTTTACATGAAACGTTTCAATTAAAAGTATGACCCATGCGTTGCGATTGCGATTAGAACTCGAACAAAACTCAATTCAATTCAATTTTTGTTTAGTGGCATCCGATGTGTTATCACAATTCAGCCAATGTCTCGTTATGTGGAGAGTATACGAAAGAAAAAGATCAGTAGTGATAATTAAGTCTAGCGTGGCAGTTTTGCCAATGTAAGTAGTTTATAATCTCAAGTGATTGTTTTAAGGTTAAAACACAAAAGAGTTCACAAAATGGTGGAGCCACGTGCAAGCCCAACGCGCCGATACGCACGCGTCCGTACTCCGCCAGACTTGCAGCGCGACTCGAACTAAACTCACTCTCGCTCCAAACCACTAGTATTAAACACGATGACAGATAACCCACCCAGTATTACAGACATCGCTAGCACGTGGTGCGTGATTATTTTACAAATCAACACCGGCTGCCGGCACTACCTGTTATTCTGTCTCCCTCTGTTTATTGTCGTTCGGTCTTCAGCACAGAGAAATTACACGATCCGTCTTCAGCTAGCAGATTCTGAATATAGCGTTTTCCAAGATAAAAAATCTGTAGATAACTAAATATGATTAGCGGTCTAGATTGATTCATAGTATAAGAGATAAGAGAAATTTTGGTAACCATCAGCTGCAAGGCTGATTCAGTATTCATAGGGTGTAGAGCATCTCTGGGATGGGGATGGACCAGGTCTGCCTGCATAACTCCAGTCGCTTTAGGAGTTACAGCCGTTCAAAGGTCTGGTATGGTTACTAAAAATGAATATGCAGGTATTATTGTAATATGCACTGTAGCTATGCGAACAGCACAAAAACTGACATGGTCTACACCCTATGCACAGAATCAGCCTTGCAGCTGATGATTACCAAAATTCCTCTTATCTCTTAAACTATCAGTGTCGTTTAAAATATGCTATCTTATTTCTTTTTCGGCAAACAATACTAATACTATATTTATTTTCAAAAATCATATTCATCGTATTATTATAACCTCTCTTAATTTAGATTGTCATCGTATTTATTCATAACTTCAAGTAAAAAAGTGTCTGAATTCAAAACATTTAGAAAATTTTTTTTTTCTTAAATGTTTCGATTTTAACTATAGTTTTTGAAGGGCAATGAATCCGATCACTGGATTATTCGTCATCTAGACTCCCCATTTAATTCGAAATAAACCTGTCACATTTTAGGTAAGAAAGTATACACTCTCTCGTCTTTACCCTCCTGAATCTGAACTGAATGGAACAGGAAACCACTAAGTTCAGATGGAGGGGTCACATATCTAGCGAATCAAAAACGCTGTGGGCATCAGATATGAAGATGTCAAACGCTTGAAATCCATCCTCCTTCATAATAAAAGCCTCCCTAATAAGGAGCCTTTTTGAGCAGGCCAAATCCCCTCTGTGTTATAGGGAGTCCCTATAATAAAGAGGGAATTTGGCCTAATTGCTCCGCTCGGCAGGCGAATTGGTATAGTTTGAGGTAGTATGTTAGTACTTCCCCAGCGAATGCTGCACAGTTAAATCTAGACTCCTAATTGCCTCGTAAACCACCCGGGAGTAAGCTAGGAGCTTACTATATTGCTTCTAAGTGCTATATTCCCAAACGAACATTCAAAACAAACCTAAACCCGTCTACTACAAAAACCAGTTGTTGCCAAGCAAAAACCATCCATAAAACATTGACGTAATCAAAATAGACCATACACCTAGTTCTCATACAAACTGGAAACTCTGGATTAAGGCTGAAACAAGTCCTGTTATAGTCCTTTCTACAAAACAAGTCTCACCAATCAAACAATTTTCATCTTTATTGCGTAGGCTTAAGAGGTTATAAACATGATTTGTTATGGACAATAGTAAAAAATAAGTCACATTAAAGTAACGGGTTAATCTAGTACAAACGGGTATCTTTTAACCTGTTGGCACTCACTTTCCGATAAATGTATCACTCATTAAAATAATTTGTATTAAAATAATCGTGAGAATTGATATGAGAAGGTAACTTTGGCCACAGGCTCATATACAATCGATTGTCATAATTTTATGAATGTTGTTTTGATAAACAAGGATAAATTTAGAGTCACGTTGCAGGTTTTAACACGAGCACTTGTATCGCGTGGTGTTTGTGCGGTTCGCGTTTTTACCTGCCACGAGGCTCCGCGATCCGCAATCTCTTCTTGTTCTTGAATAAAAAACAAGAAGTATCTATCCCAATCTCACAAACTACTTGACACTGGTGGAAATGCAGTGCTAACGCAAAAACAAAAGTACATTAATAAAAAAAAAGATTAAATTTATAGAAACCCTAATCTATCATAGGTAGATCAATATTTTGATAAATTATACTTTTTGGAATTACAAATTCTTTCCACCTTTTCAAAGTTTCAAAAGAGCAATTTCCTTCTTTAATATGTAAGTACCATACAATGTGTACTTACTTATATTGTAGTGTTAAACTTACGTAAAAAAAATTACGTTTTGTTTGTTAAATTATGGTCTTACATTGAAAGATGTTACGTAACGATTTATTAAAAATTATAATTAATTAAGAAAAGCTCCGATTGTTGAAATGTTAATGAACGTGACTCTACTTTCCAACATAATCGTTTCGTCACCCAACGCATTACGCTAAATTAAGCTTAATCGATTCCCAATAAAAAAACCTTGGAGCAAAAACCCAATCTAATCAAAATTCCGTTAAAAGTACGGTACACAATTTTCCAATGATTTGCGCGTAGAAAGTTAAAACAAAAAGTAACTGATAGGCGTATAACAAGACTACTCAAGTTACTGGCTTTGGTATAGCATAGCGACCGCTAAACGAGTGAAAGCGGTCCAAATCATAGCGTATAACATTGCTACTTCAAAACTGACGCTTATTCGGAATTTTTCACAACTTATGGTGTTAACTGTAGTATCCGTATGCCATTTTGGCACATGAGTTCCACCTTAGGTGGCATCTAAATATACTGTAAAAATTATCAAGAAGTGTCACAATTGCATAGACCTTTGGTACTACTGTAATACCAAAGTCTGTGTTGTCTATCAATTAGTCTTATATCGAAGTTCTATTCTCATCCAATTTCAATTCAAATCACATTGCAATCCAATTGCTATTCAACTGTGCTAAATTCTGCAACGCGCTAAAATCTATGTAACTGACAGCCTTTAACGTCTGAGCGATCTGTCAAAACGGCTCTAACGGCTGTCATGGGCTGTACCGCGATTAGCGCAATACCAAATGTGTCAAAAGTTATGGTTCGTACATAGTCCAGTTACGATTGAATCACCGAATATTTACCTGATGTTATGTTATAAGCCTGATGTTATTTAAATGTGTTTTTTTTTGTTTTGTTTTTGTTTAGTGGCATCCGATGTGTTATCACAATTCAGCCAATGTCTCGTTATGTGGATAGTATATGAAGGAAAATGATCAGTAGTATTTATTAAGTCTAGAGTGGCAGTTTTGCCAATGTAAGTAGTTTATAATCTCAAGTGATTGTTTTAAGGTTAAAACACAAAAGAGTTCACAAAATGGTGGAGCCACGTGCAATCCTAACGCACCGATACGCAAGCGTCCGTACTCCGCCAGAATTGCAGCGCGACTCTAAAAATTGTCCATTGCAGAATGAAGCGACAAACGTCAATGGCTGCAGCAACCGTGACCATCAAGCAATGTAATCAGGTAACTAACAGACGTTAAAAATTGCAGACAGTCACAGACTGCGTCCACCATTGTCATGATAAAATTGTCTGCTCTTTTGTTATATACATTACTAGCTTTAGCCCGCGACTTTGTCCGCGTATCATAGGTAATTTGCCTGTTACTCAGGAATAGTGTATTAATGGAGGAATTTTTGCAATCGGTTCAGTAGTGAGAGATTATTCCAAACATACAAACAAACAAATACCTCATTATAATATTAGTATCTAGATATTGATTTGTGAAATAGCCTCTTTATCTTAATAGTTTTTAGGGTTCCGTACCCAAAGGGTGAAAACGGGACCCTATTACTAAGCCTACGTTGTCCGTCCGTCCGTCCGTCCTACTTATTTAAGGCTGCAACTTTTGAACCTTAATAGCTAGACAGTTGACATTTTCACAGAATATGCGTTATTACGACGGATTTGTTAACAAATAATAAAAATGTCAAAAAGGCACAAATTAAGGGGGGGCCTCATAGAAGAAACTAGTTTTATAATTTAATATGTTGTGTGGTACGGAACCCTCGGTGCGCGAGTAGCCCGACTCGCACTTGACCGTTTTTATTTAGTATCTGATAAAATTATAATCTCAAAATATGTTTATTACCTACTTGTAATTCTCGCCTCTCTATTGTAAAAAATATACCAACAAAATTGTGATTTATAGGGGTGGTCAGAAGCATTGATATAACTACCAACTATGTTTTCAAAACGTGCAGTTCTAGCACTGCTCACTTTTAGCATAATCGAAGGTTTTTAGATTGGAATGACGTGTGAATTGGGCCTAAGCCTATCGCCCTCAACACTGCATGAATAAATAAATAAAAATAAACTAGAAAGTTGTTCAGTTTGATGGTCTGAAAGACCCTCCAAAATATACAGGGTATAAGGGAAAGAATCATTAACCTTTAAACTCCACACTCTACCCATCAAACTGAACAGCTTTTATTATGGAAGCAAACCGATCAGAACAACAAAAAAGTCAGCTGTCCCATACAATTGAGTCGTGTACGCGCTGCAGTTTAGTGTACAGGGTGTAAGGAAAAGTATCATTAACCTTTAAACCACATAATCTACCTATCAAACTTTTACTATGGGAGCAAACATGTCAAATTGTCAGAACAAAAAAAATATCAGCTGTCCCATACGTTTGAATCGAGTAGGTATTGCAGTTTAGTATGGGACAGCAGATTTTTTTTGTTCTGACAGGTTTGCTCCCATAGTAAAAGTTGTTCAGTTTGATGGGTAGAGTATGTGGTTTAAAGGTTAATGATACTTTTCCTTACACCCTGTATAACGCATTTAAGTTTACCCTGTATTACTGTTAACCAATAATAGTTATAGGTAGGTACCGAGAACAAAAGGATTATATTGAAAAAAACGATAAAGCACTGTTTTACACGTAACGTAGATATTTATATATGCATTGTTATACTTAATTTAATAATTTTACATACATAAACTCACGCCTTATTCCCAGAGGGGTAGGCATAAACTATAGATCTCCACTTTGGGCGGTTCTGACACACCTTTCTTGCTAATATTTCTAATTTGTTTTTATTAACTTTATGTTTGTGGTGATGAAAATAAAGATATTTGTATTTTGTTTCTAACTATGTCAAGCATTTCAAAATATCAAATACGTCAAAACAAATAAAAAAGTATTTCAAAGTTTCCTTCCCAACTCTAGCGTAATTGTCAGACATTTCTGAAAAATTATCATCATTTCAAAACCAAAGAAACATGCAAATTTTTGCAAACAAGAGAAAAATGGTAATACGAGTGAGAAATATGAATTAGTCACTCACTTAGTCATACTTTGTTTATCGTGTGTAAATCAAAAACACAACAATACACAAACGATGTAAAAATGAAACAATAAATATTTAAAAAAATGAAGCAGTCGTTGAACTCTTTTGTTCGAAGTTTTGTAAACGGTGCATTATAATTCTGCGTATGCGCACTTTAGCACAGAATGCATTGATGGTATTGATAGTAAAACACTTAAGAACAAAATCAGGTACCTATAGGGCACCCGAGTAAAAAAATTACATAAAATGACGGTTTTTAAGGGTTGTGATCAGACCATCAAACTGGACAACTTTCTCTGTGTGACCAACAAAGTAAGTGAACAAAATTCTACGGTCCCATATACAGGGTCCTTCTTAATATGCTGACACTTTTTTAAGAGCAGGACCAGACCATCAATCTGAACAACTTTCTCTATGGCACTAACATCGAAATCACGAGCAAATATTGAAATCGCGAATAAAATCAGCTGTTCCACACATTTAGGTCAAGTAGCTATTGATATTTGATATAGAGCAACACATTTTTTTCGCATTTTCGATGTGTTGGCTCAATCCATACCATAATGAAAGTTGTCCAGTTTGATGCACCCCTTTAAATATGACCACACCTTTCTGTTACTCTCTGTCATCATCGCACTAATATATACTTCCCACTGCAGGTCACAGGCATCAAGGAAGAGTATATGAATTAGTCCACCATACATACCCAATACGGATTGGTGGACTAAGCATACGCATCAGAATTTCTTCTTCAGCGTATTCTCTGTGTATGGATTACAAAAGGTTGATCCGATCCAAGAATGGATAAGATATAGGCTATGTGTTTATATCACAACATATATATTCATTCATTTAAAGGTTAATGATACTTTTCCTTACACCATGTATAACGCATTTAAGTTTACTCTGTATTACTGTTAACCAATAATAGTTATAGGTAGGTACCGAGAACAAAAGGATTATATTGAAAAAAAAAACGATAAAGCACTGGTTTACACGTAACGTAGATATTTATGTATGCATTGTTAAACTTAATTTAATAATTTTACACACATAAACTCACGCCTTATTCCCAGAGGGGTAGGCATAAACTATAGATCTCCAATTTGGGCGGTTCTGACCACCTCTCTTGCTAATATTTCTAATTTGTTTTTATTAACTTTGTGTTTGTGGTGATGAAAATAAAGAATTTTGTATTTTGTTTCTACCTAAGCATTTCAAAATATCAAACACGTCAAACAAATAAAAAAGTATTTCAAAGTTTCCTTCCCACCTCTAGCGTAATTGTCAGACATTTCTGAAAAATTATCATCATTTCAAAACCAAAGAAACATGCAAGTTTTTTCAAACAAGAGAAAAATGGTAATACGAGTGAGTGAAATATGAATTAGTCACTCACTTAGTCATACTTTGTTTATCGTGTGTAAATCAAAAACACAACAATACACAAACGATGTAAAATGAAACAATAAATATTTAAAAAATGAAGCAGTCGTTGAACTCTTTTGTTCGAAGTTTTGAAAACGGTGCATTATAATTCTGCGTATGCGCACTTTAGCGAAGAATACATTGATGGTATTAATAGTAAAACACTTAAGAACAAAATCAGGTACCTATAGGGCACCCGGGTACATATAACGTTTTTAAGGGTTGTGATCAGACCATCAAACTGGACAACTATCTCAGTGGGACCAACAAAGTAAGTGAAAAAAATTCTGCGCTACATTTGCGTTCAGGTTTTCAGTTTTGTGTGGAATAGCTGTTTTTTCCCCGATTTAAATGTTGGTTCCTGTAGAAAAAGTTGTTCAGTTTGCTGGTCTGATCATCCACTTAAAAACCGTCAGCATTTTAAGAAGGGTCCTATACTGGATGGAACGTAACGAGGGGCTTTCCTTTTAAGGGTGCATTCAGACAATGAAACTAAACAACTTTTCCTAAGGAACTTGGGTCGACAAACGAAAAAAATTGTGGAATCCAAAAGTGCGGATCAGCCGATTTATTTTACATGAGAGATTCAAAAAAAATTTTCTTTTTTCAACCCATGTTCCTCAGGGAAAGTTGTTAAGTTTCATCCGTTTCAGTCGAAGGAAAGCACTGCTCGTTACATTCCACCCAGTATAATAAAACAAAAATAAAGTATCATCTTCCTAGACCATCAAAATCTTTCTTTTAACGTAAAATCCAAACTCAAAAACCCTATTCACGACTCGTTAACACCATCGCAACATTTAGTGTGCAGGTGAACGACCTGACAAATTATGATCGACGCACGCGCACCTCCATTGTTAGATAGTGTACTAACTAATGGCACTTGAATATAAAGTAGTATTTCTTCCACAAAAGCCCGGGAATCTAGCCATTTTGATGCTTATGACGCAGTCGATAGGGTCCATAACCATAGGGTAGTGGCATAACGGAACATGTGTGTATAGGATCTTTATGAAAATATAACTTAAGGTGATTTAGTAAATTGATACTGTAAATACTTTAGCATAACTTTGATGTGTTCTTCACCAGCAAGGCAACCGTGAAACGCACAATTGCACAAGCTTACTTTGGCAACTTTGGCAACACCAGTGACCGTTAGTTTTTAAAACTTTTTTTAAGGGGATGATCAGACCGTCAACCTGAAATACTTTTTCTATCGGACCAACATCCAAATCGCGAAAAAAATGCTGCTGCTCCATACAAAACTGCAAACCTACTAGAGCCAAATTTACGGTCCAGCTGATTTTTTTTCGCGATTTCAATGTTGGTCCGTTTTGCCTCAAAACTTAAATGCGAATAACTTTAAATTTTAACTATCAGAATATTGAAATTATTGTTTCAATACAATTACTTTGTTACAAATCAGTTGGGGTGTATGAGGTTTTGCGCTTATTCATTAACACGTTGTATACTAGATACAGACAGGTTTGTTCCATTGACCTAATGGTTATGTTGTCAAAGCTGTTCTGCTTCATCGACTCGTTGCTTCTGTATTTTGTATGTAATAAGGTTCACCTTTTTACCAAAAGTCAAAAAAATGTCAAAATTGTTTATACAATAACTTAGACAACTACGCACATAGATAACTTTTTGACGTCATGCTTTTGAATCTACCACCGCGTCGGAAGGTGTTCCGTTGTAGAGAAGATGCGGCCAGAAACTCTACGACACACTTCTTTTAAACAAAACAAAATATACAAAGTACAATTACATAAATTCAATATTAAATTACATAGAGTAACATTGTCAAGACCAGACATTTTGGTCATTCAAATAATCATCGAGTTTATAGTAACCTTTTTTACAGACGACTTGTTTAACATGGGACTTAAACTTTTTGTCCGTCAAGTTAAGAATATTCTCTGGTATCTTATTATAATAACGTATACAGTGCCCCATGAAAGATGTGTTGACCTTACTAAGTCGAAAATGTGTACCTGTCGTGTCGATGGCATGCCATTGACTTTAACCTGCCATCGTGGTGATGGATGACATTTATTAATCAGCATTAGAGGTTTGCTGATTGCTCAGGGTAGGTCGAACGTATCAGCATCAGTAGGCACGTCACTCGAGGAGGTTTTCTTTTTTGTGATAATAGGTTAAGCTATAAGTAGGTTAATTTTATCAATTACATGTCAAGTGCTTCTTCATCTTCTTTTTGTAACGTTATAAATGATTACGTATCCATATTATACTTTCGATTCTATTTTAATTGAAAACATTTGGCTTTTTGGGGATTTTGCCAATGTCTAGAAAAAATAGCACATACTGGGTCCTTTGTTATAATGCTGACACACTGAACAACTTTCTCTATGGAACCAACATCGAAATCGCGAAAAAAAATCAGTTGTCTCATACATTTGCCTCAAGTAGGTTTACAGTTTTGTATGGAGCAGCAGATTTTTTTTTCGCGATTTCGATGTTGGTGCCATAGAGAAAGTTGTTCAGTTTGACGGTCTGATCATCACCTTAAAAAAGTGTCAGCATATTAAGAAGTACCCTGTATACCCTTATTTTGAAAATATTAAATAATATGTTTGTAAAATTTAAAATTTACTGTACTCGATCTCAACCCACCGCTCGGGCACACTCACCCTACTTACTACCACAACAAGATTCTTAAACTGTATCCATGAGCACGTTAGCGCTTTCATTCATTGTTGAAATGATAACAAATCATTTTTGCCTCAAAACTTAAAACGAAATTATTATTTCAACGTAATTAATTTTTTATATATGAAATTTTGCGCTTATTCATTAACACGTTGTATAAGTAGTAAAATTTCCACGGAAAAGCCGGCCTCGGCCATTCTAGGAAACACCGCATGAAACTGAACAATAGTGTTCTGTAGCCATTCAAATTAGTTTTCACTCCAGCGATCGTACAAATGGTCGTCTTCGGACCGAGACAAAAGACATCCGGCTTCAAACCACGGAATTTGAAGATAGAGTCAAAATCCTTTGAATTATAGGGCATTGGCTCAGACACCAAAAATTATCTAAGCAATAAGTAAAATTAGAGGTCCAAATCAGAGCCTCCCCGAACAACGAACTGCCTGCTGTGCCCATAGGGTCGCGGGTTCAAATCCAGTAAAGGTATGCCGTATTTGTATTATAAATAAGAATGTTTTTACCCGACGAGTCACGGACTTTTGTGTGTATATATGTATTCTATATCGTTGTCTAGTCATTATAATACAAGTCCAGACTAAATTCTGGTACTTTAAATGTGACTAGGTACTTTGTGTGATAATATCCAAGATATTTATTTAATGTACAAGGGCTGCGTCATGCTCTTGGCTGATTTTTAGGCACGCCATTTCACTTGTAGAGTTTTTGACGGGCGAAAAGCTTTGACTAATTATTATAAGGACTAGCCTTGCGGTAGCATTTCCCCTCTGCCACGGTTTAAGCACAATTGATCTTGTGCATTTACATTCAATTTTACACCTTATCACTAAACGAGACAGCCTATAATTGCGAAATAATAACTTCGAACTTAGAACGTTTGGGGTTCACACGAGACTACTTTTCATGATTTTTTACATTCAAAATTAGAATCTGAAGTTATGGGGAATAAAATCCAAAGTTGCGGATTTCATGTTACCTCGCCCCCCGCAAAAATGGCAGAAATGTTTGTTAGTAGAATTACACGCGTAACCAGTCCACATATAAATAGTCAAAGGCGAAAAGCTAACCACCTAGTGGCACGTAATTTTATTGTGAAACCTTTCGATTCTAAGAGTGAATACGTTCGCAGTTTGTAGGCAGTCATAGCAAAGTTTCTAACACCCTGAAGGGGAAAGGGGTCTTGAATTTATTCACGTAAAATATAAGAAAAACGCTCGGCTCCACCCTTCGAATCAAATCGAATAACAGCATACCTTGTTGTATAAAGAGCAATAAAGTCGTGTTTCCCATCGCCATGGTCCGTGACCATGATGATTGGCGTCTGAAGGTACATTATGGCAGTTATGGCCGTGAAACTTATGGGGGAATAATCTGCGGTTGCCACCTGTTGCTTTTATCTCCGATGGGATTTTAATCTTTAACAAAATACACTCGAGAGCAATGAATACGGGTCATTAACAAAATTAACCTTAATATCTCGGAAACTACGAATGATAGCTTATTCAAATAAAAAGTATTTTATAGACTATTTATAATACTTGTACGTAAATTAATAAAATATCTGGTTGCTGTAAAATTTATGCCAATAAATAAGCTGTAACTCAACATTTATTATTAATGTAGTAATGATATCACTCACACACACTGAAATGTGAGGAAATGTTATATCTGTGACAAAAATTTTTATTTTTAAATTTTTGCTCTGTGATTGAATTGACGAATTTGTATTTATGTATTTTAATTAAGTAAAACAAATGAAAACTAAGAGATGTTAGTCATTTAAATTAAGAAGTATTAAATAGCCTATAAACTACTTTTATTTGAAAAAGCTATCTATTTAAGTTTCTGAGATATTAAGGTATGTTAGTGACCCGTATTCATTGCTCTCGAGAACACTCTCTTTCAGAAAAACTCCTACTTCAAAATGGAACTCTACTAAAATAGAAGCAAGTGAAGTATTTTCTTAAATTTAGAAGAGACTGATCAGTCCCCTCATTCGATACTATTTAGACACAAATATCATACTTGAGCTACTGGTTACTAATTGGCTATGTAATAGAAGGAATGTTACAATGTACCATATAAGGCACAGAGCCAAATATGGATCACAAAAATTATACAGTTACAAAATGTTCAGATATGGTACATGACCACAAAGTTACATTATTTCGTTATATAATTGCGTCACGCATAGTTTTATTGTTCGCGTTTCTATTGTAGTTACAAGCCGCTGCTAGTTGATTATTCTGGCATCCCCATCTCAAACCCATTAGTTGACTTCATCAGGCGTACCCTCAAGGAAGGTGTGTACAGGGTGAAATTGAAGTCATTAGCATCCATTTAAACAAAGAGTCTACCCATCAAACTGAACAACTTTTACTAAGGGAGCAAACCAATGGAAGCAAAGAAATCTGCTGTTGCATACATTTGAGTCGAGTAGGCATTGCAGTTTAGTATGGAAGAGCTGATTTTTTTTGCTCTGATCGGTTTGCTCCAATAGTAAAAGTTGTTCAGTTTAATGGGTAGACTCTTAGTTTAAAAGGATGCTAATGATATCAATTTCACCCTGTAGGCGTTAGTCCACCACGCGTACCCAATGCGGATTAGTAGACTTCTCATACGCATCAGAATGCAAGTTTCCTCACAATGCTTTCTTTCACCGTTTGAGATCTTTCCAGCGATCTTCGCGATGTCATCCTTGGCTACAAGACGACCCATATCTCTCTTCAACAATCAAAGGGAGTGACTATCTCATATCATCTCATCTTATCTCACTAATATTATAAATGCTAATATTAAAAAGTTTGCGCCAATGTTTAGATGTTTGGATGTTTGTGACTCAATCACGCATAAACAGCTGAATGGATTTGAATAAAATTTTGAACACAGATAGAATATATTCTGGATTAACACAGCATACTTTTTTAAGGCCCACGCAGACGGAGTTGCGCGCAACAGCTAGTATTGTAAATAAATAAATAATTAAATATCTTGGACATTGTCTTTGTATTGTGACATCTTGAAACGACCAGAATTGAGCCCGGATGTGTATTATGATGATTAGATAACGATATAGAATATGTTATATACAAATAAGTATTAATATTCATCGTTTTTGCCGCTAGCGGGATTCGAACCTGCGACCCTGGATCAGCAGGCAGGTTCACTATTAACGGAACCATCGAGCCGTCGAATTGTAAATTAGTACTCATTCTTATGCCATGTTAAGTATAGCTACTAACTTACCACAATAGGTTATAATTTAAAACATTAAAACAGAACATTATTGTTATCGTAAGCATCTAGTAAAATCAGTGCTCCACATTATAGGCCCTCCTACCCTAACTCCATTCAAATATAAACTTTATTACCCACAAGTAAGGTGCCCTGGGCGGTTACTTTTAAGGCTATAATTTCCCGATTGTTCGTAGCGTGACAGAATGCAAGATAATCCTGAGGGCACAACGGGATTCGTAACAATTAAGCTCGATACATACTGGACACGCAAAGAGTTTTACGTTACGCAGATTATTTAGGTCAGCATCTGTTTTCATGCTTCAGGGGACCCTCCCTGGCATAGGCAAATAAAGTGAGTGGAACTTAACAATTTTTCGTGCAATTATAACTACCTTTATTTATTTTTTAGTGGAACTTACTTCGAATAAGTAATCAGCTTACTTTAACAGTATTTATCAAGCCGTCAGTAAACAAGCCTCTCTGACTTATCTTGATGAAAATATCTTTAGTAATAAGTTACAAATGGATTATTGAATGTTACTGTTAACCAGCCAAATTAGAATGTTAGTTTAACTCTATCACTGTGATAGAGTTAATCTAACATTCTAATTTGGTGATAGTATCACATATCCACACCACACAAACATTAAACGAGATGTGTCTAATAGTCACATAATTATTTATTGTAAATAATAATTATTATCATAATCAATTAAAGCTCTTTCAAACTAAAGATTTCTTGAAGATTTCGTCGTGATATTACGGCGATGTAATATCGCCTTGTTTGAAATCGATGATCAAAGTTGTAAGGCTACCACCACTGCGTTGCGATCTCGCGACCACTCGCGACTCTGTCGCCTCGCCTCGGCTATAGGAAATCGCAACTACTAATAATTACTGTAAAAAGGCTGCATAATATTGCTTCATTATCATGCATTGCCGTGTGGTTCCGGCTTAGAATGGACCACCTCGATTCTTCCCGCGGGTGTCGTACGAGGTGACTAAGGGATTAAAGGTTTCTTGTGCAGTATTTATGAGGGCGAAAGCCTAGCCATCTCTCAACTTGACGCGTTATTCCATACTGAAACTTTTATTGCTAAATGTTAGCAATGTTACAACTACGTTCTTATACAGACAGCTGGTATTTGCAGCATTGCTTCTAACCGCCCCGAAAGGGAAAAACGGTCATGAGTTTATGTATGTGCCGGATAAAGGTAAGGTTACCCATGCTCCAACTGTCTTTCAAAAACTCGCACTCGAGCTTATGTTATAAAAGGCTTTGTGAATTTGAATAAAATTTCACATGTCTGTAGCCACCTCAATAATCCTGAGGGCACAACGGGATTGTAACAATTAACTGCTAAAGGCTTTAGGTCGAGAGAAAGTATGATTCATTTAATGTAAACGTCGCGTGACAGAGTGTTTGCCCCCATGAAATAAGTGTGATTATGGTTTGATTTGCGTGACTTAAATAAACTATGATATGGCTCAGATTCAGAATTCATACGTCAGTTTTAACATGTAATCGAGGAGTAACATTTGCGCATCAGCAGACTTTTAACAAACCTACATACATAAACTCTCAACCATGATTTTGGGGTAGTCAGAAACCTACTATAACTACACAACTAACCTTTACAAGTGTGCAATTTTATAGAGTTTCACTGAAACTCTTCTTTGAATAACCTCGTACGAATCTCACGAAAAAATGTGCCACCCTATTTTTGAAAACCACACGTTTTACTAAGAAGCGATAAAAATTTGTCTGTAAAGAATCTGCATCAGGAGTGCGATTTTTGAAAGTCACACACTGAAATCAGCAGTAGAAAATGCCCTAAATGGTATGGAATTTGTGTATTCATTTTGACATGATTTCGAATCTCACGATTCACAAATAGCACTTCGTTCCATCCCATTCTCACACATTTAAAAGTAAACTTGTTAGAAAGTGACACACCACTGAAACGAATTTTAGGTCTTAGCATTATACACTCCAAATTAAACCTTATTGCTTTGAATTCGGGCAAAGTCCAATATTGTAACTCCTATAAACTAGGATCAACAGCGGCGACTACTCACAACATTAGACAATGAAGTCCAGCGAGCCCGGGCGATGACTCTGTTAGCAAGTAATCATGGAATTAGGTATGAGTAGGGTTGTGATTTTTAATTAAATTTTTATTTTATTTGCTTTAATATTTCACCACAGCAACACCGATTAATAACGGATGCCACTGTTAAAAAATTAATTTTTCATTCCCCATCTCGGAACGAGTATTTCTGCTCTTCGATATCTGAGTGCAAAAGCCGTTTTTATCCGCTAGAGGATGAAGTAAATTGAATTTAGAACATCATGTGCACTAAGTTTGTGAATTCAAAACATCATTAAACCTATTTACTTCTCTCCATGGTGCCGAATTTATCATACAACTTTTTTTTTTGTGCATTTAGTCATTTCCTCGCTGAGGTGGGATGAAAAGTTACGTGTTGCACTCGAGTGCAAAGGTTTTTCACCTCGTGCTCTTTTGATTCCCTCGCTGACGCTCAGGATTCTAATTTTTTAATCCTTCGCTTGCTCGGTCATCAAAATTGAGCATGCGGTTAAAAAGTAGCTTTGCACTCTTGTATAAGAAACTATTAAATAATTATTGTATTGACTTGCGAGTTGTCTATTGAATGAAGTTCGTTACAATCAATGCAGTGGTGGGGCTCAATCTAAGTCTAGAATTCAGTGTTAGACTTTAGTCTTGCTGTTACTGTGTTAGGAAGAGGTTGAAGAAAATACAAGTGATAATTATATATTAGAAGTTTTATTATAGTAGGAAAAACAAATCTACTTGCTTGTAATTTACTTTGACTTCGTGTCAGGCATCAGTTGATGTTTATGTCGACGCCGGCGCCAGCGCATGAATTTTATTTATTTCGCCCTCGGCTCGGCACGTGTTGGTATAATTTTCTTCTTAATTTTTAAATTAGGTTACTTATTTCGTAATTGTCTCTAAATTATCCTATTTAATGTATAGTCTTGTTTTGTTTATTTCTCGACAGCTTATTTTGATCCTTTTCCAACTCTCTCTATAGGTTGTAAATGAAGCATAGGTAGCTACATAAAGGGAAAAGGGAAATTTAATGTGGTTTAAAAATTGTCTACTACTAATTTTTTACCCCAAATAAAACAAAATGCCTATACATTTTTACAGTAAATAATTTTTGACCTCCAAAAACATTTAGCAGTATGGACGAAAAACCATTTAAAATCGTAAAACCATTGAAAAATCGTAGGCATTATTACTAAAGTGTCTGAGATTACGAAATGGTGTTTAGGTATCCCAGACCAGTTTTGTTCCATCATCACTCAAAAACTACTGGACAGATTTCAATCAATCTTTTTAAGTTTAAAAGCTTATGATTCAATTTAAAAACTGGTAAGTATTATATATTTAATCTCGCTGCGATGTGATGTCAGATGCCGGTGCGGATGAAGTAGCGGGATAAATCTAGTTAATTAATAATACATGTTTTATCAAATTCACTTCCTACATCCTATTAATTAACCAACTGTTACGAAGCCCTAAAAACCGTTACAATGATAAAAAAAAAGATTAAAAAGCTATCCCCGAGGTTCGCGAGTGGGGCCGGGGCTTCACGGACCGGCGCGCGCGCATCTGACGTCACATCCGGCCCTGCTTCCTGCGGAACATAATAAGCTGTCATCGGCTGGTCTCTGAATTAGAATTAACATTCAAATGGTAGTAGAGAGTGAATAGTGGCATTGAACCTGTGGTTATTCATTTTTTGTACTTATAAGGCGCTGCGCGGGTGATGGTTAAGCCGCGGTTAAGTTTAAGTTCGAGGAAAACAATTCAAATTCAAGTTTGAACATTTTTTTTATCGGATGGGTCTTGAACCCGCATCCCGCCAATTCTGGGCTGCATTTACTTTCGTCCAATTTGAGCTACCGGTACTATCTATACCAATAGTTCTTATAAAATCCTCAATCTCTCGCGCTTTTTTAAGGGAGCAAAACCTCTAAGTTTTGAACTGAACCCTAGAAATAGAAAAAAAATAAAGGTACATGTATATAGGGTCCTTCTTAATATGCTGACACTTTTTTAAGAGGATAATCGGACCGTCAAACTGAAGAACGTTCTATAGAGGGCACCAACATCGAACTCTATACAAAACTGACAACCTACTCGAGCCAAATGTATGGGACAGCAGATTTTTTTTTCCGCGATTTCGATCTTGTCCCATAGAGAACGTTTTTCAGGTTGGTGGTCTGATCAACCCCTTAAAAAAGTGTCAGCGTATTAAGAAGGACCCTGTATCTTACTCACGCTCATTATCTCTGATGAGGAGAGCAGGTACTCCAATGTACACCAGAGCGAACACTGAAATTACTTTTTTTTAAATAGTCACTAGCAGCCCGTCCCGGCTTCGCACGGGGTAGACAATTATGGATTTTTGGAAATTTGTATATAAAACACAAAATTTTTCTACACCTTCGGTTACATTGCTCAAATTTTACCAAGGATCCCTAATTTTTTTCAAAATGAAATGTAGCCTATGTCAAATTGGAAGAATGTAGCATTCTATTGGTGAAAGAATTTTTTAAATCGGTTCAGTACTTTTTGAGCCTATTCATTACAAACATACAAAAATAGGTACAAATCTTTCCTCTTTATAATATTAGTGTAGATAAAGCAGCTAAAGAAAAAAAGGTAGCATGTCTAGACTGTCGTAGGTAACTAACCATTTCATTGCCCTTACAATACTTTCGCAGTGCAATACTAAACATTATTAATAGTAGTTGGAAACGTAGTATGTTGCCAACAATTCAAAACTAGCCTGTATTGCGAAGTAGAAAGGAATGAGTTTTTTAATTTATTAATAGATAGCAGTACATGACAATACCGTGTGAACTAAGGGAGAGGGTAGGCAAGGTGTCGTGTCGACACGCGTCAGTGACTCCTGCGCAGGTGTTAACAACGGTATTGCATCAGGTGCGAGCTTTCAACCCTAGACACTTATTGTTAAAACTTATGTTATCCGTGGTTAAAATGAACTTAAAGACATAAGCTTTTTGTTTATTGCCCATAATGCATTACCTTGCTCATGCATTTGGTTCTTGGGTATGCAGGTTAGATACTCGTGATGTTTTCCTTCACCGTAAAGCGTTACAAATCGAACGTAAGTTCCTTAAAACTACGAGACTGGTCGAACCAGGAATCATTCTTTTCCATAAACCGTAGGTACAAAGTACAGACGGTGGGTCATTTTATCATAGGACCAATACAGTTTGCACGCCAGTTGCGTTTGCGTTTGTAGTTTTGAAATTAACATAACAATTACACATTATGCAAGTAGAACTGGATTGGG
Organism: Agonopterix alstromeriana; assembly: GCA_963924505.1. Lineage (NCBI taxonomy): Eukaryota > Metazoa > Arthropoda > Insecta > Lepidoptera > Depressariidae > Agonopterix > Agonopterix alstromeriana. Next base: position 10,877,475 of record OZ004680.1, on the reverse strand, counting down.
CACACGCTTTGAAGAGAAGAGGACATCTCCGCCAGAGTCGCCTTCACGTCTGCACTCCTGCACTCACGTGGCGGCGTACCGTCGAAGCTGAGCTACGAGCAGCCGGGTTGAGTTGGCGCAATATAGAACACCAGAGGTGGCGGCGTCTCACGATGGCCCTCTGTACCATCAGGGTACCATAGGACAAGAACAACAACAACATTATACAAAAAATAATTAAAGTTATGCATGACGGCAACGTGGTCCTCGACGATAGGACTGGTCACTCAACGAGCTATAGAAAGAGATATAATATGATCGGTGTATCACCGGGAGACCACAAGTAATAAGTTAAACATCAGAGAACTAAAGTAGTTGACATAGCTCTTAAAGTTAGCAAGCTTTTGTGGCAATGGGTTGGTCATATCTGTCGAAGATCTGACAAACTTTGGCGTGCCCGTGTGGAGATCACAAACTATAAGATGCCTTCCGTCCCGTAAATCGATGACCTAAGAAAGGTAACGGGGAGCGACTGGATTCGGAAGACAATGTTGATATAGAGCATTTTTCGCGATTTATGAGAGGCGAGAAGTTAACGGTGACAGGCTGATGAAATTAAAGGCGAAAGAATACAATGATTCAGGCTCTATCTGCTGAAGGAACACAAACCCGGTAATTGTAGCAAAATCTCTGATCACTACAAAAGGGTAATGCGGTCGTGGCGAGTTAAAGTATTAGTCTACGTATGTACTTTTGACTCAGCGCCTATGAATCATCACCAGGCATGAAGTTAAGTAATAAAACTAAAGAACAGTCGAAAATCTAGCAATTTTTCAACACAACAGCATAGTAACATGCATATTTTTTGGAATCGATAAGTTACGCCTTCGCTGTAATTGTCCAAAATTACAGATTCGTTCCTTTTAGAAACGCTAGACTCTATGGAATTGTAATGCACACGCGATGGAGGTGCTATTGTTATTGTAATCATTCTTAACTTGCAATACTTCTTTGTTAGTTACTTTATTTTTTTGATAGAAATTACTTTAATCTCAATTAAGTTTTTACTTTTTATTTATTAACATAAAACAAATAAAAGTAGGTAAATGAATATTTTTATATTAAGGACTTATAACGAACTTAACCTAAAATATGGTGCCGGTTTGGGTCTCGCGCGAGGGTAGCCAAATGCTGGCAGCGTTTCCTCGCTGAACGGCTAAACTGATCCGTTGAGCGAGGTAAGCGCCAGCCCTTGGATCCCCGTTGAGTCTACCAGGCGCTTTGCCAGATCTTTCGTCCAAGGGTATCGACACCAAGCTTGAGTCCAGGATTTTAGGGAAGACCGGATGTTTTAGATTGGTTCAAGTTGTGTTTTTAATTTAGTGTCTATGGAATAAACAGAATTTTGAAATTTCCAAATAGGAGATAAGTAAATTTAGGAACGAAAAGGCAAAATTTTAGAAGAAAGATGGCCGTGTGTCTATTAAGATTATTTTTGATAGATACATTTGTTGTAACTGTAACTTAGTGGATAGGTACGACATCCGTGGGTCAATCACTAGTTTAATAGCTTGTCTAGGTCCTATTATTGTATAATAATAAATATATAGGTATCTAGTTTTAGACAGTGCCATTAAGTCTCTGTTCGAATTAGTCATATTGAAATCGTTTTCTTGTTGACAGTATTCAAAAGTATAAGAATATTTATCTTATCTTAAAAGTGTAAAGTGGCGACGGGCTCACCCCCCGTGACACAGGATGGAGTTTCGGTACTACTGGTGAAACGTGGATGTTCTGAGGTTTCAGAATATCTCTGATTTCCCCCTCGGGGAATATAGTCGTGAGCATATGCTATGGAAAAGTATAAGCCCTGAAAGGTTATTGGTCGTATTTTTGGTGTTTAAGGGATTTGAAGATTTGTTCATGAAAAGTAACCTATGACTTGATGTTGTTCTAAGTAAGCTGTCCCACCTTGAAACTTTTGTAAATTTTAAATTAAAAAAATTAAGTATCTGTAAATTTTTACACCCACGTCCAGAGCCTGACAGCTCTAGTATGATACCAAAGCTGGTCAACTAAAACTATAAGCCCATATACAGGAGGTGCTGCAGACCATCAAACTGAACAACTTTCACTATGGAGCCAACATCGAAATCTCGAACAAAAAACACCAGTTTCACACAAAGCTGCAGTATCAACTTGACTCAAATGTACAGCAGATTTTTTTTTCGCGATTACGAAATTGGCTCCATAATTAAAGTTGTTCAGTTTGTTGGTCTGAAGCACCCCCTAAAGCGCGTCGGTGACCAAATCCACATCCTGTATAACCACCAGTCAATAAAATTGCAATCACACAAACTACCAACTTCATTTTGAAACCTAAACCCAACGAAATGCATTCACATAATGAATCGTGACATTTCACAAAATGCCCATAAGATTGCCGTAATATCGCATTAGTGGCTTTGTACTTCGTTCTAGAATTGTGCTATTGTGGAATTTCGCCGTTATTCCGACTGCAATAGATGAAATGTGGTAAATAATGGATTATATTTTTAATGACCCTATAGCCTGGTCGGTAGTACTGCTAAACCTGCCTGTGAAGCACTCCCAGGTTCAGTCCCGTGTGGTAAATACGAATACTTGTAAGCAAGTCTTGTAAGTAAGTTGGTAGTATCTATTTATAGGTAACCTGAACAATTATACTTTATATCACACCAAAACAGAACACCATACTACACCACATTACTTCTCCAGAATCCATAGGTAACTAAATAACATTCGATACCTACGTCTTATCATCATCATCAGCCCATCAGAAGCCCATATTCAGCAGGGAACCATAATGTTCCCTGCTGAATATGGGCTTCTCAAAAGGCACGCCACAAACTTTTAAGTAAGTACCTTCTTAAGGTCCTTCTTAATATGCTGACGGTTTTCTAAAGGGATGATCAGACCATCAAAATGAACAACTTTCTCAACAGGAGCACCGTCAAAATGCGAAGAAAAGCTGCTGTTCCTTAAAAACCTGCAGTCCTACAAATGTATGGGACAGCTGGTTTTTTTTTGGCGATATTTGTCGAGAAAGAAGAGAACGTTGTTCAGTTTGATGGTCTGATCACCCCATTAAAAAAACCGTCAGGATATTAAGTTAGACACTGTATACAACGTGTTAATGAATAAGCGCAAAACCTCATACCCCAACTGATTTATATCAAAATAATTTCATTATTTTGATACTCAAAATTTAAAGTTACTCGCATTTTAAGTTTTGAGGCATAAATGATTTGTTATCATTTCAGCAATGAATGAAACTAGCGTGCTCATGGATACATTTTAAGAATCTTGTTTTGGTAGTAAGTATGAGTGTGCCTGTGCTGTGGGTTGAGATCGATTTCAGTATATTTAAAATATTACAAACTAATTATTTAATATTTTTTTTAAACTTACCTATGTTGAAACCATGATAATTCGATTCTACTCTCGATTCTACTCAAACTACTTTCTAATTTTGCGTTAATTCATTAACACGTTGTATAATTTTTTGAAATTTTCAAATTCTTTGTGAGTTTATATGTAGATTTAATTTATAAACTTCATTGAATTTGTAAAATAACATTATCTCTTGCCTAGTATGTTAATCATCATGAATATTAATTTTATTTCATTCTCGTATAATTATACAGGGTGTTACAAAAGTAAAAATAAAAATTTTAAACTTTTTAGGGGATTGTTTAGACCATCAAACTGAACAACTTTCACTATGGGACCAACATCGAAATCGCGAAAAAAAAAATCACCCGTCCCATACATTTGGCTCGAGTAGATTTGTAGTTTAGTATGGAACATCAGATTTTTTTTTCGTGATTTCGATGTTGGTCCCATAGTGAAAGTTGTTCAGTTTGATGGTCTAAACCACCCCCTTAAATGTTTATTTGTATTTTTGTAACACCTTGTATAGTAGAACATGCGTATAGTATGACATTAATGTAATGCACATTTCGATATCTAGGTTTAACTAGTTACTAAAATTCGTTCATAAAACTGATTCATGTTATCAATTTCTTAATATCACCAATACCCATTTTTTGCTGGGCAAAGGCTATTTCATCCTCCAACCATCTCTGTCCTGGGCATGCTGTGGCCTCGCGTCATTGCAAGCATCCCGATCTTGCCGCCACCTCTTTCTAGGACGACCTGAGTAACTACAATATAATTTTTCATAAACCATTTTAAAGCCATTTATGTCAAAACGGCTCTAATAGTCGGGGAAATCTACGGATTTTTGTATGGAGAAGGTTGCATTAATTGCACTTTTGGTGATAATTTGGAATATAGTAGATAAATACCTGAAAAACATAAATTCTCAATAATCCCCAATTTTTATTGTGCATTATTGAATAATTAAGACATTTACAAAGCATTAAATTTAGTTATGAACAAAAAATGGAAAATTGGTGATCGTGTACAGGATGGCTTCGTTAATACGTTTTACTTATAACAATAATAACCCCCGGTTAATATCGTAAATTTGAGTAGATATTTAATATTTTGTATGTCTTCAAAAATCAAAACCTCAAAACTAAATTATTCACTATTTGTTGGTACACATTAAACTTGCCTTCTGATAATTAACTGTCTCTTTTGATATACTAGATGCTGGAAGAAATGTCTTTCGAAATAAGCTTGCCCTTTGTACATGTATATAGATTTTAAGGTATTTATCAGGTTCCTGAGCCAAGATAACCACGAAATCCCGACAAAAGTGTTATAAACTAACAGTAATATTAGTTCAAACACAATTTACTCGCAATTCTTTAATGCAATCGCAAACCTTATTGTTCATAGACTATAACGGCTGTCATGTGCAGTACCGCGATTAGCGAAATACCAAATGAGCTAAAAGCTAAGCTTTTGTAAGTGGTCCAATCATGGTTTGGTTACCGAATATTTACCACGATTGCCCTCAAAAAAATAAAAAAAAATGTATTGATAGGACGAAAGAAAAGAGATAGGTAGTTTACCGAGATAGTCTGATCTCCTACTTTTAATAGTGATAACGTTATTAAAAACAAAAGCACTATTTTATTATTTACGAACTCAGAAGACATACCAACATACAAATTTAGAATTTTCAAAAATATGTGTCAGTAGTACTTATTTCAATGATCTGCAGGGTGAAATTGATATCATTAACTTTAAACTAAGAGTCTACCCATCAAACTGAACAACTTTTACTATGGGAGCAAACCGATCGGAGCAAAAACAGCTGTTCCATAGTAAACTGCAAAGCCTACTCTACTCAAATTTACCTATGAAACAGCAGATTTTTACGTTTATCTATGAACCGCGACGTCGCCAACGTCGTTACGAGTTTATAAGTAAGAAATTATGATCTACTTATTCTTAGCTTATTCTAATCATAACTATTCCTAATATAAGGATCGAATAAGTAAGTTTTTATTTATACCACAGTTTAGTTTAAAATGATGCTAATGACATCAATTTTACTCTGTATATTGGTATAGCGTTCAGCACGCTATTTTATTTACAAACGATTTCAGTTTGTATGTTCATCACCTTTAAACTTAACATTCCACTTTTATCATGCTAATGGGAAAACCTAAGCTTCGAGTACTAGCTGTTTACAAAATATGCAATACAAAGTTGCAAATTGAACGAAGTATTAATGCTAACGGTAAGTATAGTAAATGTTTATAAATTCTAATAACTAATGGGTCGATACGGTAATGTGGGAGGTTGTATGAATTAGGAATAATAAAAGTGCAGTAACTTTGAAGGAACCTTGGTTTGTTAGTGTTTTATACGTTACAATGTGAGTTACAATAATAGTGATCCTGTAAAGTGTTTCTGCGGAGTTGATTTCAGAACAGCATTTGATAATTATGATTTTAAACATTGAAATGGCCCGATTTTCAGCAATAGTGCGAGAACGCCCAGCATAGGTAGCATGCCACCGTGATACAGCGCTATCACACCTTCGCTCTCTTTCTATTTGCGCGCGAACGAACGAGATATAAGACGTGATATAACCGTATCACGTGTAGCATGCTACGCATGCTGGTGTCGTAGGTTTTGGATCAACGTGGCTGATTGGTGTGTCAAAAGACATACATTGCATATACCATCCTGTATTTCGACTAGTTACATACAAACTTGAAACTTTTGTATCGATTTCAATGTATTAAGAGGTCTTTTACAGTTCAGTGGCGCCCTCATCACAGTATTAATAAAGATTTCTCCAATAAAGAAAGCCTAAATTATAAATGTGCTACTCCAATAAATTACAAAAGCAAAAGTGATAAAAACTTCACCTGTTCTTACACGTAGTGTTGAAGAAAATTTCCCCACTTTTTAGTTTATTTTTAAACTAATATGACCTAGAAACTAGGTTAAGCAATAACAAGGTACAAACCTATTAAAGGTTTCGCAGAAAGAGTCGTTCAATACGTGCCAGGCATGAGGGTAACGTACTGAAATTGTTCACAAATTATAAGTTAAGACAGTCATCTGGCTTATTTAGGCTTATTTTTTAGCGGATCGAATCATCGCTTCCTGCACGGCAAGCATGGTTACTTGCTTACACCATGGCTTGCAAAAAGAACATTTATTATCAATATACTTATACAACGTGTTAATGAATAAACGCAAACCTAGAAAATAGTTTGTTTAGAATCGAGAGCAGAATCGAATTATCAAGGTTTCCATATAGATATTAAATAATTTGTTCTTATAATTGAAAATTTACTGAACTCGATGTCAACCGACACTCCATATAGGTTACAGTACTTTCAAAATATTAAATAATTTGTTCTTATAATTTAAAATTTACTACTTACTATCAAATAAAAATTCTTAAAATGAATCCTACGCACGCTAGCGCTTTCATTCATTGCTGAAATTATTTTTGCATGAAAATTTAAGATGCGAATAACTTTCAATTTTAATTACTAAAATAATTAAATTATTGTTTCAATGCAATTATTTCGTTGTAAATAATTTGGGTTGTATAAGGTTTTGCACTTATTTATTAACACGTTGTACAGAAAAAAAATGCATTGTGGTATTTATTGTCAGTGTACTCCAAACATGCGTTATGTACTTTCTGGGTGGTCAGGAACTTTGTTACAAACTACCAAAAACCTTTTTAGCGTGTAGCAAGAATCACATTTAGCATTATACAGGGTGTAACGAAAAGTATAATTAACCTTTAATCAGTTTAATGGGTAGAGTATCTGGTTTAAACTTTAATGATACTTTTCCTTACACCCTGTACCTATAGATACAATAAAATCTATCAAAACAGCGATATCAATTATTTAATTTGTACATTACCGATATCGAATGCGAATCTTTGACATTTAGGAACCTGAAATACCTGTAGATACATACAGTTATGATTATTTGATAGCTATGATTGGTTGTAATTTGTTTTTCTGTTAAGACCTCCCAGGATATTCATACGTTTTTAGTTTACGATAATTTTAGTTCAGTTGCATTTTGCAAGTTCTGGTATTTGCATGTACAAATACCTACATGATATCAAGACCTTTTTATTGTATTTGGGAGTAACCAGAAACTATTATAAGAACTATTTTAAGCTGAACGAACTGTCTCCTTTCATGTCATTTTTGTGTTTTTCGATCAGAATACATCAACATACATTTTTCAATTTGGAAGTGAAAGGCCTATTTTTTTTTAAATAATTTTTTTAACATTTCATATAGGGTCCTTCTTAATATGCTGACTCTTTTGGGGATGATCAGACCATCAAACTGAACAATTTTCTCTACGGCACCAACATCGAATTCGCGAAAAAAAATCAGCTGTTCTATACAAAACTGCAAACCTACTCGAGCCAAATGTATGGGATAGCTGATTATTTATTCGCGATTTCGATGTTGGTCTCATAGAGAAAGTTGTTCAGTTTGATGGTCTGATCATCCCCTTAAATAAGTGTCAGTATATTAAGAAGGACCCTGTGTATATATTTTTAGTTAAGTACCTATTTATTCTGTATTTAAACAGTTTTCCTAGTTACCAAATATTTTGTTGTTTCGAATGTTATTCATAAAATGTCATCCAAGTAAAACGTGTAATGAGCAATAAAAATATGTATTTAAGTACATTTCTACATCAACATACTACTGACACAATTTCCTTATTAAAAAGTAAGAAATTCAATGCACTGTCTTCAACATACAAGTTAGCATTAAACTCTATTGAAATAAAGGTCATTTTGCAAACCAATTTAATCTAACGTGTCAGCCCTTTGCAAATTATCTATTCATGAAGTACTGTCAGCAGCAAAAGTAGTAGATTAAAGATTAGAAATTTAGTCATGACTTTTAGCTGTGCTATTAGTAAATATCGCTTTGCAGTAGCTATAATAAGTAACTGTTTATAAAAAAATCTTAAAGGTGTCATATTTTATCATTGTTAAACTATTTATTTTTAAATTAAGTTACTCAGATTCACTAAACTGGAAATCGGAAATACGACGACCAATTTTGACGTTAATTATGAATAAACCGGAATGAACTGTGAATGGTTCCATTCATAAATTACGCCGAAGATGGTCGTCGAATTATGAAATTTAGTTTAGATGTACAATAAATAATTAAAAGGAGCTATAAATAATTATTAAATTTTAAAAATCATATCTCGACAAGTTGTGTTTTTTTTACAAAACTGGCATGGGTATGGACATAGCAACTTACCATCCTATGCCAATTTGGTATTGACAAGATTTAAGATTATTTATAATTACAAGTTGAACCAAACCTATCTCAATCAACTCAAATAACGTAACACCTTCCGATGCGGTTGTAGAGTCAAAATATGTCATAAAAAAAGCTGTTTTGATATTATTTTGAATAATTTATTTTATTTTGAGTAAGTGAATGTAGCATGTAGGCTCTGGCACTCTTAATTGCGTGAAGTCTACCAATTCGTATTAGATACATATTGTGGACTAACGCTCATCTCCTCTCCTTGTGTACCCCGATACAGTTATAAGTAAGTATACAGGGTATAAGGAAAAATATTATTAATCTTTAAACCACACCACACCGATCAGAACAAAAAAATCAGCTTTCCCATAATAAACTGTAATACCTACTCGATTCCAACGTATGGGACAGCTGATATTTTTTCTGTACTGACCGGTTTGCTCCCATAGTAAAAGTTGTTCAGTTTGATGGGTAGAGTACGTGGTTTGAAGGTTAATGATACTTTTCCTTACACCCTGTATACGCTGATGCTGATAGCAATCGCAGCCTGCTCCTAACTTGATTATTAGTTTTAATTAAATGTTAAGCACTTTATTTGCGGACCGTACTAAACATTAGCATTATCAAGTTAACTAGGAATCTCTCGTTCAATTTGTAAACGTAACCATTTCATTGTGAATCTATTTGACAGGGCCTTTCTGTTTGACGTATCTAACTGTATTTTACTTTGTCTGTAAGTATGTTGTGAAACTGTACACCGCAAGGTCCTTAATGTGTGGATAGATTAGATCCGTATGGTTTTAAGATAACCATGAATGAGTTATAAAACATACCAAACTTTTAAAAACTTCCAGTTACCTTCTTTGTATCTTAAACAGAAAGTTGGTGGTTGTAGCAATGTTTCTGACCACCCGAAAGGGATTATGGTAATGTATTTATGTACCTTCTTTGACCATGACATCAAGACCTAACCATGAGCTAATAGATCGCAACCATTACGTAAATTACAATGATTGTACAAATTAAAAATAATGTTATATTGATTCTGGAGTCTATGAATGTGAAGAGCTTCTTTTTATTGAAAGTGCGAGACCGCATTTTTGTTTTCCCCCTCCTGAAGTATTGTTCCTAGAGTACCTATTACATAAGAACTGAATAGGACCTTAATCTAATGTAATATTTACAATTATCATCCTATCCCACGGTCACTACCCATACTCGGGGATTTTTGGTTGTTACCCGAAATATCGACAAAAATAATTAACAAATTTAATAAACTACGCGAATTATTTCGGGAATAATAACCTATACATTTTTAGCAAATTCCTGGTATATAATCTTTGCATTGTTATAAACTCGTGCTCTCTGGTAAACCACCAAATAAATTAGGTTAAATAGCTAACCTTAAGTAATTCAGGCCATTTTAGAGCTAAGCTCGTCCTTTGTACATGTCTGCTTTAAAAGTTTTTTCTGTAATGTTCTAGTCTCGAGTTCGAGTTCGATGAAGCGCTCGTTGGCGTAGTGGAGCTTCGGTATTGGAAACAATCACAGAAGTTAAGCAACGTCAGGTTCGGTCAGTCTTTGGATGGGTGATCGTTTAGTGGTATTTCATCTCGAGCGTTTCCGTGCTTCGGAAGGCACGTTAAGCAGTTGGTCTCAGATAGTTCCATCAGATGGCGTTGTAATTATTCGTTAAGCCAGGTCAGAGGCCTATTAAGGCGGCTTGAAAATTCTCTGACAGCAAGTTGACCACTAACTTGCCTCGTTATGCGTGCTGGAGTTTGTCCCACTCCCTCTCACCCTTATTCGTGAGAGGAGGCCTTTGCCCTGCAGTGGAATTCTACAGGCTATAACTTACTTACTTATGTAATGTTATGTGTACAATAAAGTGTTAAATAAATAAGGTACCTAACCGCAATTTAATAATAAACAGCATGTTAGTTGCACATTCAATGACAGTTTTATAATATGAACCTATATCATTAACGTCAACAAATAAATCAAACATTGACAGCCGAGTGTTCAGTTATTTTGGGCTCAGTTTCATTAATGTTGTTTTTCTAAATGTCGATTAATGGTTCCCTGCTCACAATATCACTCCATAATAATTTTCCTACGCGGTAAGAAATGCATGCATGCATGCATATACTCACGACTATATTCCCTGAAGAGGTAGTCAGAGATATTCTGAAAACTCAGAACATCCACGTTTCACTAGCAGTACCGAAACTCTGTCCAGTGTGACGGGGAGTAACCTGTCGCCACTTGTAATGGACAGTGGGTGCAATACATTCCTCGTAATTGATGCATGCAGGTTTCCTCACGATGTTTTCCTTCACTGAAAAGCCAGTGGTGTGACAAATCGTACATAAATTCGGAAAAACTCATTAGTACGAGTCGGCCTGGAACCCCATCGAACGATCGCGATATCGCCTCCTGCACGGCGGGCAAGATTACTCGACCACCACGGCGGCGGTAAGAAATAACATCCATCCATCCAACCACCATCAAATTGAACAACTTTTACTATGGAGCCTACCTCAGGAAACGCGAAAAAAAGCCGTCATTTTTTACATGATGCTTTCAACTGTCTACTGACCAAGGCGAAGACTTAGATACGACTAAAAAGGATGGTGAAATCAGGAGTAAGCATGAGCAGATGGGCTGTTTATAATAATGATGAGGATATTCATAACTTTACAAATAACTTAGAAAGGGCACCATAACCGACAAGTCTTAACGACGCTTTAACCAGCCGTTAGCCCTAACAAAACGTGTTGATAAGAGCCCTGACAGCTTCATATCATAAGCAACAATGTTAGCGAGTGGCAACGTGCTAAAAATATTTATGTTCTTACGGCGCAGTGTCACAGTAAATACAAGTTTTTGTACATAAGGCAAGTGCTCAAGGTAACGTGCGTTTAAGGGACTGTTCAGGCTCGGATAGTGACAACTAGCCTGTCAAATCATGCATGTTACTCCGGTAGATTTAGTGTAGAGAGCGACGCGGTTTAACTACGGAAATAAGATCATGAGGAAACCTGTACATGCTAAAGACAAATTTGTTAGCATTAGGAGGTCTTCTTCTGAACATTCAGTCTACATCTCGTAAAGAGAGTACTTGCTATGATCTCCACTCTAAAAAGATAGGTTAGCGATTGCAGGTGTTGCTCTTTTCTTCCTCAAAACAACACTAGTCTTCTATCTTCTATATCATGTAAAAAGCAGATCTCTAAAACTATAAAGGCCAAAGACTTGAGTCACGTATTATTTTTCTTTTGACTTTTAGGGTCAATTCCCACCAAAAGAGGCGTGAAGCGCAGCGGCCACAGGAGCATTTTCGGAGAAAATGTTAACTATGAAGTAAAGACGGGCAGCGAGGCGCCGCGCGCTTCCTGTTCAAAGAGGCGCGCATCGCAGCTTAGCGCGACGCAGCTCGGCGCGGCGCCCCGCTCGACCGCAGTAGGAAACCTCTTTTGGTGGGAATTGACCCTTAGACACTTGCTACGAATATATTTTTCAAATGCCATCCCCTCGGAACGTGAAAACGGTGGTGAGCTGCCCACGCGTAGGTTGAATCACGTATAAGGCCGCGAGGCCAGCTTATGCTGGTTATGTATAGCTGCCCCGTGTGTAACAACGACTCTGTGCGGACACTAAGTTGACAATGTAAGTATCTATGTGTACCTAAGCTGTCCTATATTTTACTTATCACTACATACATTCATACTGATACAAAGCTGGTATGCAGAGACTAGAAGTCGTTAAAATTAATTGAATTATATAGGTATTTGTATTATGTACTGTATTATTTTTGATTAGGGTTTATATAAAAATTATCCTCTATCTGTAGTAAATTTCCTTAATTTGTACAAGTAATTGCGATTCGAAAACTTGTTAAAAAGTATGTAACAAGTGAAAATTATATGAAAATACCTCGAAATGTTTTTCCTGTAAACCTGAAGTTTGTAAAGTAATGAAGACAGTCAGTACCTGAAAATGTAAGGAAAAGGGGATTAGTATCGAAAATTTCTGTCATCTAGATTTCGACCCGCGTAGCACAGAACAAACACGTCCTCTCTCATAACATAATAGTCAGTTCCATTTTTAGTGCTTAATATCCTTTGCCCAGTAGTGGGATACAAAAATGGCTAAATAACAAATAAAAACTAGGCCAGTCTTGTATTATGATAACTACACAACGATATGGTACAAATATCTGTCGTATTTACCATACAAATATTTGCCCCATACGGGATTCAAACCCGCAACCTTCGGTTCAACGGGCAGATTCACTCAACTGAGCTATCGGGCTGTCAAAATAAGGTAATTCTATTCGGTATGCTTAAAAACTGCTCCAACTTCCAACTATCTTTATCTTAGAAAACTGCTTTTTAACATTTTAAGATTAAATGAAAACGCAGTAAGAGAATATAGCGTACTCCATATAAACGAAGTTTAGTTCTATACAGGGTGTAAGGCAAAGTCTGATTGTGAAGACACGGTCTGATTGTGTTTAAACAATTTAATTGGTTATTTTTTAAAATAGGATCGCTTTTAGTGATAAGACCGCATTTGTACCCTTACGTTCTTTTTATTTAGTTTTTATTGCTGTATGTTTTTATGTATATAATATATATATATATATATATATATATATATATATATATATATATATATATATACATATATATATATCTATATATTAATTAAACAAACGTTACAATACATTGACAAGATAGTGTAATAAAAACCAATTTAGGTTTATATATACACTATCGACTTATGTTATGTTATAGGATCAAACTCCGTTTAAATTCAGCTTGATCGGGTGCGCTCACAGGTTTATCATCTTAAATGCATTTAACAAACTCCATACTGTCTAATAACGGTAGATCGTGGGTAGTATAGAATCGTGAATTCACATCGTCTCTTAAAAACGATACCATCTCTACTCAACTCTACAAATGTTACATATCTCTAGCACGTGTTTAGTATCACTCGAGTTTTGTACTGTTATGTTTGCTCTACCATTTCGGATACAGTGAATAGAGAGATGGGATTGCGAGTTCTTGCTTGGAATTCAACAAAAAAGAATTTACCATTGCTTGATTTCGACCAAAGCGACAGTGACTACTATTATCAATATTTAATTTGATAAATTTATAGGAATTGTTCGAAGTTCTTGACAACCGCTTTTCTTCCTATTCCTGATTCTACACAACATAGATTCCGCACAACTGCCATTGAACACATACTCTGTTACATATAGTCTTCAATAATAACATATACCTAGGGGCTTTTTCAATATGCGGGTGGTTTTTTCAGGGAATGATTAGACGATCAAACTGAACAACTTTCTATAAGACACCAACATCTAAAACATAAAAAATGTATAATCAACAAAATTACTACATCAACATCATCTAGCCACTAGGCTAAACGTCCACTGCTGGACAATATTTCCCCATATACAGGGTCCTTCTTAATATGCTGACACTTTTTAAGGAGATGATCAGACCATCAAACTGAACAACTTTCGCTATGTGTCCTAATACATTTGGCTCAAGTAGGTTTGCAGTTTTGTGTGGAACATCAGATTTTTTTTTCACGATTTCGATGTTGGTCCCATAGAGAAAGTTGTTCAGTTTGATGGTCTGATCATCCCCTTAAAAAAGTGTCAGCGATTAACGAATTATCAAATGTGAATATAAATTCCTTTCATTTTGACGTCAATACTAAGTAATGTTGAGTCAATCTCAAGTCACTACCATATTCGAAACAACCAACAAAGTAACACAAGCAGTAAGTAAACAGATACAACTTAACACTTTTCCTACTTAGTTGTAACTTAAACAAATGACAGTTAAGTTGGACAAGACAAGCACTTACTATATCTTCAATATACATAGTCCCTTGAAGGAATACTTCAGTCCAAGGCAGAAGAACGAGTATATCTCGATAGACAAGACTTCGTAAGTTGAATGGACTATAAATACACAAGGCTACCATTAGTTGTGAACCATAAATCTTGTTAAGTACACAAGAGTTTTGCTTTTACAAGATATACTTAGATGACGTCATTTTGAAAAGTGTTTTTGGATTCCGTAGTCCAAAAAGTATGCCTGGTAGAATAAGGTCTTCCTGGCAAAACCTATGTGAATGGTTCGATACTAACACTACCACACTGTTCAGGGCTGCAATCTCCAGGGTCCTAATAACCCTAATGATAGCAAACAAACAGACTTTATTTTTAAATGTTTTACCTTAATGTATTATGTACCCATTTCTATGAATAAAGTTTCTGATTTCTGACAAACCAAAAGAAAAAAAAATAGAAGAAAAAATAATAAAAAA
The DNA here is from genome assembly GCA_963924505.1 of Agonopterix alstromeriana. Taxonomy (NCBI): domain Eukaryota; kingdom Metazoa; phylum Arthropoda; class Insecta; order Lepidoptera; family Depressariidae; genus Agonopterix; species Agonopterix alstromeriana. The sequence goes on along the minus strand of OZ004680.1, from coordinate 10,862,386 downwards.
TAAAAACGTCGGCTTCTCCTCCAATTACATATAAGTAAAATAAGATAGCAATAAGTGAATCAGCTCGTCATTTCAACCCTGTATTCCCAAAAAGAGTCTGAGAGTTGTCTTGCCTATAAATGCAAACTAAAAAGTGCATTTAGTAGCCGAGACACGACCTCAAATTGGTATATTATATTTATTTTTGATGCATTTATCTTGTTATTATGTATTTATCTATATGTAATCATATTTCATTATTCTATTCTCGTCTCAATAAATAAAATAAAAAAGACAATACAAAAAAAATCTTAACAAATGGCACGGACCTAGAGTTCGTGGATAAAATTGTTACTAATATAGAGAAAAAAAAACTTCCGATAGGAGACGACACCACAAGAAGATGCTCAAAAAGAAAGCCGCAAGGAAATAAATAACACACTCACAGGCACATACATTGTAATGATTCCAAACGTAAGCTAGGCTTTTTATTAAGGAAACCATACAACGACGGCACGAACATATAACATCCATGATCGAACCTGGAATTGACAAAACAAACAAAACAAAAATTATAATTACTAAACTGAATTCAATATAGGGAACTCAAGGTATGTTACTAGTGTATCTTAAAATCAAAATTAAGGTTTTTTAAGTGACTGTTTGTTTCTTCAATAAATAAATAAAAAATAAAAAAAATTGAACCCAGGACCCTGGTTTGGCAGTACGGTGTGGTAACCTTACGACAACCGGGTCGTCAAATCTGCTATGTCACTGATACCATACATAGGATCTTTCTTAATGTGTTGACGATTTTTAAGGATATTATCAGACTATTAATCTGAACAACTTACTCGATGACACTAATATCTGAATCGCGAAAAAATATCAGCTGCTCCATTCAAAACGGCAATCCTGTACTTATTTGACTCAAATCTTATCTCAAAAAATGTCAGCATATTATAGATTATTGATATTGTATAGAACTACAAAATTATCTATTTAAGCTGATTTGGTTCTGGACTATACTTCATTCGAAATAAGGACGACGAGATTTTCCGATCACTATTTATCTTTCTGGCCAATTCTGATTACCAAATGTAATTAATTTATTGGATGCATATACTATCCGACATAATTATCTTGGACACTACTAAAGCTGTTCTAAGAGTAAGTGAGAGGAAGTGTTTCAAATTTCTGTTTCTGTAATGCAAAATAGCCTTAAAATTTCGTTGCTATTATGAATGGAGTATAGATGGATCGACAAAGCGAAACTATTAGCAGTCTTGTTTTGAACTACGTAAACTCGACCTAAATGTATGGAACTGAAGATTTTATTTTTTCCGTGAGATTTTTGCTTCCACAGAAACAAGAAAAGTGAAATATGATTCCTGCATTTTGATTATTAAATCAATTTACATAGAGTCGTTTTTGTCCGTCTTAATTTCAAAGATGGTAATGATGTGAAATGTACTCCATATAACGGATGTATTTGTCGAGCGTTTACGATGAAGATAAAGTTTACTGTTTGTCTGTTTGTACTGATGGTTTAATGGGCCGATTGTAAACATATCAATATGTTTAGCTTTGGTTTAGATTACACATTGATTTGTGTTTACAAATAGAGTTGCTTTGTCGCATACCTAGTTGCGGCAAAGCAACCTCGTAAATCAACTCGAAATCATACTCTTAATTCTTAATTTCGCTGACCACATTCTTCGTCATCGCCTGTATCCAACAAAATTAGCTAATATTATTTTAAGGGGATGATCAGACAATTTTCTCTAACGCCTGCTGTTCCATAGAAAACTGAAATCCTACTCGACCGTAATGTTTAGGACGAAAAAGTATTTAAGCTTAAACATGTTTAAATATGATGCTGTCAGTGTTATCAGTATGAGTAGCGGGAGCAAAGATTTCCTCTGAGGGGAGCAAGGAGATTATACCTAGCGGGAGAGACAGAGCTATCGTTAAATACGTTTAGGCCTAAATACCTTTTGATGCAAGCCAGCCTTAATGTTCAAAGTACACCTAAGATTTATGCACTATGTTTAAATTTTATTCATTTCCGAATTATACGGTCGTAAAAATAAAAAAGTAAAAATCTTAACCACCCACTCAAGGTATGAAAAATTTTTATTTTCAAATTAAGTACGTTTAATTTATGGCTTTCGCTTTGACGGTCGCTTTTGTTTTGGTAATAAAAATAATTGAGTTCTAAATTAAAATTATGTTACGTGATCGATAAGCTACAAGCTTTCCTCATTCTCTCCTCTTTTGTACACGTTTTAAAGAATATTTTTAACGTAATCTGAACTGAGTAAATCCGACAAAACAATTTGACTGTTTGTCTGAACATATTAAGTTTAATTTTCGAAGAGGAAAGGCCACATCTAATCTACAACGGAAAACCTTCCGATGTAGAGTCGAAAAAAGACGTTAATTTTTAGTTTTAGGAGTTTTGATATAGGTGTTAAAGTATTACGAAAGTATATCACGCTAATATAAGAGAGATGTACATTACCTACAACTTAAAGATATTAGAAGAAAGAAAAAATAGTATCGGTCTTAAATCACTGTAGACAAAGCTTTATTTACAAAACAGTAACACACAAGCAAAGATTGCTAGCACAATAGAGATATTACCAACTCAAAATAGACCAAAAATACTCACAAAACTCTTAGGATGGACGCATATCTATCCGCGGCGAAGGAACCGAAGGAGGCGAACGAAACGAATTTAGTTTTTAGTTCTTCTGTGATGTGATGATGTTGGTGTTGATGTGTCATACAATTTCATACAAAGAATTCTAAAATTCTATTCTTTCGTCTCCTTCAGCTCGTTCGCCGCGGATAAATATGCGTCCACCTTAAAAATCCTACACGGTAAACAGAGAAGCAATAACACGTTATCTTCTAAGAAAAACAAAGACAAAACACATCAAAATATTCACACGAATAACTCTACCATACTAAATCCAAACATTCAAGGCTGACTATTACACAATGACGGTAGCTTAGATGACTCACGAGTCAGGTCAACGGAACCGCGACCTCTGCGCGCGCGCATGCCTCACACAACACAAGGATTTATTACTATCAAAAAGATGACATGGAGAAAAAAAGAAGAATGTAGGTTTTTAGGGTTGTTAGGTTGGTATTCAATTTAAATCGATTCAAAATTATTTATTGTGTTACATAGGTAAATAATCTAAGGGTAATATGATGTTACATGGTGAGCGTATTAGTCAAAATAGAAAAGGTCATGGACATGGTAGCCACTATAGAATGCCGGAAGTGGAGATGGGCAGTCAATGGAGACTCGACCCAAATATTTGGAAAAACTGATGTTTTTTTTACCATTTCAAATAAAAGTTGTTCAGTAAGATTGTCTGAAACACCCCTTAAAGTATTGTAACGCATTTATGTTTAAACACTGTAGACAGGGTCCTTCTTAATATGCTGGCACTTTTTTAAGGACATGATCAGACCACAGTCAAACTGAACAAATTTCTCTATGGCACCAACATCGAAATAGCGAAAAAAATCTGCTGTTCCATACTAAACTGCAAAACATGTATGGGACTGCTGTTTTTTTTTCGCGATTTCGATATTGGTGCTATAGAAAAAGTTGTTCAGTTTGACGGTCTGATCATCCCCTTAAAAAGTATCAGCATATTAACAAGGAGCCTATATATTGCTTTAGATAGAACACCCAGTCAAAAACAAACGAGATCTCAAAGAAGAGATAAATGTAAGAGCTCATATTCACAACATAAATATAACATATGGGCAGCGAGACTTCGTGCGGCCTACTGACCCTACGGCCATAGAGTAGTGACATAAAACTGTCTAGTTTATGCCTACACTCATTTCGTCTTTTAAGGGAATTAGTATTATTTTGTTGCAACATACAGTGAATTATTTTATGACTTTAAGGACTAATGGATGGATGAAGAAAGAGATAACTAAGGTCTGAATACATATGCAATTTATCTGAACTAAAGTCTAACTCAGGAAACGTGAAAAAAAATCTGCTGTCCCATACATTTCAGTTTTGTATGGGACAGCTGATTTTTTTTAGCGTTTCCTGAGGTAGTCTCCATAGTGAAAGTTGTTCAGTTTGATGGTCTGAGTTCACCGTTTCAGTATTTGCTAGGCTGCCACTTACACCCTGTATAGGATGATTGATTATCGGTAAAAATAAACTAAAATTATATAGAGAAAAGATGAATGGATCGTGTGAAATATAGGATATGTGTAAAAAGGAGATAATACTAAAAGTATGGTTACTAATAGAGATTAATATGTCACAAGCCCAGCAGTGGGAAATTGAACAGGTTAATGTGAGGAGGATGATTGAAGGCAAACTAAAATTTCAGATTTTGAAATGCTGTTGCAGTAGTGAACATGTTTTACTATAAATAAAACACTTTTATACAGGGTGGTCCAAAATGTGACGTCCAAAAATTTTTTTTAGATTCCTTACACCTGGGTGTATCCGAAAATACCCCATGTATGTTCCGCGATTTTTTGTAGTTTAGAAGTTATGATTTTTTAAATGTATATTTCGAATTTTCTGCCGGAGCGACTTAAAATAATCGTAACTTGTTTAATAGTAAGGTTTTTTTATTTATTTTTTCTCGAAAGTGATCGTCTTGAATCACCCTTTCTACTTTATTATCAACTACACAACGTTATTCATTACAAGTTACCGACAAAAGGGACGAAAGTAAAAATTTTAGGTTTGAGTTGAACGGAGCAAAATTTTCAAAAATTTCTTAATAATACAAAATTAATGTTTCATTGGTTCAAACTAATTTTAAAAACTCCAGCAGTTTGTCAGCTTACCAAATAATAAAAAAAAAGTTGTTCTTAATAGGCGATTTTACGACGAAATTGGCTTCAGAACTTAGTTAGGTGAGAATGCATTAAAAAAAATGTTGTCGTAAAAAATGTTTAAGCTTATTTTTTTTTTCATTTTTATGGCCTACATTAGCAAGGCATCAAAAGCATTCAAATAATCTCAAATTGAACGATCAGTGACACATTTCATTTTCTGTTTTTAGACATGAAATTATGAAAGCTAGAATTAAACCAAAATCTACTTCAAGGCCAATCACACACAATGACACAAAGCAATAAATAACACGTTTCAAAGGCGCCAGGCCAGTAAGGTCTTTCTCTTTCGCACTGTTATGGTTGCGTAGAAGTACGAAAGAGAAAGACCTACTGTCTTGGCCACAAAAGTCAGCCGTGCGCACTAGGGGTTTTTTACCTGCACTTCCCTCTCCCCCCTCTCCCCATACATTCTCCGTAGCATCTCACTGTATCGTCCGTCCGCTAGTCGTTCACTCACTTCCATCGCGTGTGATACTACTTGACGTTGCTTCTTTCCGATACCGATATTTTGAACCTACTTTCGCTTTGTTACTGGACTCCGATTTGCCTTACGACTGACTTGTGCTTGTGTTACGGACTCCGATTTGCCTTACGACTGACTTGTGCTTGTGTTACTGACGGCAACATGAGTAATTTTAGTCTAAGCCAGTACGCAGAAATGCACTTTTACTATGGTATGGCCAAAGGAAACGGTCATTTAGCCGCAAGGCTATATCGTCAACAACTGGACCGGCGAGGAGAAATACTGGACCATTACCCGGACCATAGGGTATTTATTAATACTCATAATACGCTGATGGCCGGGCGTATCCCCGGTCGTAGCCAAAGGCACGAAGGAGTACCCAGAGTAGATCCGGACAGAAGAGATGAAGTCATCGCAGCTGTAGAAAGAGACTCTTCTACGAGTTCCAGAGCAATAACCAGAAGGACTGGAATACCACGGACCTCAGTTCTAAGGATATTGAAAAATGGTATGTCGTTTTGTTTTTTATTTACACAAAACATAAATCACAGATACAATGCCAGGTATTAGACTTCTTCCTGCCTAGGTGGTGAGTAATAGTCCTTTTCTTTTTTCAGAAGGCTACCACGCTTACCACATTCAGCGCGTTCAGGAGCTACAAGCTTCAGATTACCCTAGAAGAGTTGCTTTCTGCGAAACAATGATACAAAGGTGTCAGGAAGACCCAGATTTTTTTAATAAGATCTTATGGACCGATGAATCCCGTTTTGAAAACACTGGAGTATTTAATATCCATAACTATCACAGCTGGGAAATTGAAAACCTACACCTTGCAAGAGCATCAAATTTTCAACATCGATACAGCGTAAACATGTGGTCGGGAATTGTAAATGGAGAACTGATTGGGCCTTTCGAGCTGCCGTCTAGGTTGAATGGAGACACATATCTAAACTTTTTGCAGAACAACCTTTTTGAATTGCTGGAAGATGTAAACTTGGAAACAAGAAGGCACATGATATTCCAAAATGATGGTGCTCCTTGCCATTACGCACGCCAAGTGAGGGGGCACCTTAATGAAACATACCCGGGCAGATGGATTGGGCGTGGCGGCCCAATCGAATGGCCTGCACGTTCACCGGACTTGAACCCAATAGATTTTTTCATTTGGGGTTACTACAAAGAAGTTGTCTATGCTCAGCAAACTAACTCCGAAGAAGAACTGAGACGAAAATTGAGAGAAGCAGCGACGAAAGTCAGACAAAATTCAAGCGCTTTCCGCAGACTAAAAGATAACTTTTTAAGACGTTGCCGATTGTGTATCGAAGTTGAAGGGCGTCATTTTGAAAATCTTCTTTAATAAAGTAGTTGAACTTAATTTGTGTTTTCTTTTATTGATGCTAAAAATAAACCAAAATAACCGTATTAATAAAAACTAAACTAAGCTTTTTTAAAATAAAATGTTTTCTAATGTGTCACTGATCGTTCAATTTGAAATTATTTGAATGCTTTTGATGATGCCTTGCTAATGTAGGCCATAAAAATGAAAACAAAATAAGCTTAATATTTTTTTTTGACAAAATTTTTTCTTTATGAATTCTCACCTTACTAAGTTCTGAAGCCAATTTCGTCGTAAAATCGCCTATTAAGAACAACTTTTTTTTTATTATTTGGTAAGCTGACAAACTGCTGGAGTTTTTAAAATTAGTTTGAACCAATGAAACATTAATTTTGTATTATTAAGAAATTTTTGAAAATTTTGCTCCGTTCAACTCAAACCTAAAATTTTTACTTTCGTCCCTTTTGTCGGTAACTTGTAATGAATAACGTTGTGTAGTTGATAATAAAGTAGAAAGGGTGATTCAAGACGATCACTTTCGAGAAAAAATAAATAAAAAAACCTTACTATTAAACAAGTTACGATTATTTTAAGTCGCTCCGGCAGAAAATTCGAAATATACATTTAAAAAATCATAACTTCTAAACTACAAAAAATCGCGGAACATACATGGGGTATTTTCGGATACACCCAGGTGTAAGGAATCTAAAAAAAATTTTTGGACGTCACATTTTGGACCACCCTGTATAGGTAGGGTTCTTCTTTTGACTTTGCTATGATCAGGAACAGAAGTGCTATTTTTAAATCCCATGCATTACATTTCAGTTTCAAGAAACAAAGTTTATGCCATTTCCGTAGGTACATCTAATATTAAATAAAGAAATATTATGTTTAAGATTAATAAAAAAATAAAGTCCGTCTGCTACAATTTGTCCAAAAACTAATAATCTCCCGATTCTAAACGTTTCATGATATCGCAACTACATCATTATACAGTGCAGTTGAGCACTAACAGTTAGTATTTAGGTTACAAACAGGCACTCTAGATATTGAATAGAAGGTCACAGCCCTTCGGCCATAGAGTCTAACTTATGTAAATATGTTGTAAATCATGTAACAGTTATTATGAACATTGTATTGACGTGTACACCTTTTGACTTTATATGATTCTAATCTTAGATAGCAATATAGATTGGGGTTTGTTGACAATTATTATTTAATACTATACAATAATGTTAACTTGGTAACCTATGTATGGACTTTGAAAATGGTTATGTTTGGTCATTTTGGATAACGCTTTTACTTTTATGTTTCATGCATACATAATGCATGCATTTAATTTATAAAAAAATACTTAGCATGGCGATCTTTGGGCGAGGCATATGTCCAGCAGTGAACGTCCATGGGCTGAGATGATGATGATATCATGACTTAACTTGCCTTCCTGGTACCCAAAGCGTCAAAACAATGGGAGGTATCAACCTACTAAGCACTAAAAGGCTAAAACTCGATTATAAAAACAAATAATGGTAGTAAAAATGGGAGGTGGTTTATACTCAGCATTTTGTGGATAAAGGTTGTCGTGTTATGTATTTATCACCATTATTATTTAAGAACATTCTTTTCCATTTTTGTATGCAATTAGGGTTATTATAAAAACAGTAATTACGAAATTATCACCTCTGTCATCCCGTCTACTCTACACACGGTGTCGGGTCGATGAGGGTGCTTGGGGGCATCTCTCACCCACGATCCGCTCCGAGCCAATTCCTTTCTGACTCGTCCCAAATTTCATTATTAACTTCGAGGACTTGATGAAAGGCGCCGAAGAATTAGCTTGGGGGTAGAAATTTTAAGGATACGTTCGGATTTTTGTGAGCAGGAAGGAATGCACTAATTTCTTTACAAATAACGAGAAAAGCTCGAACTCTTTTAGGCTGACTCATGCTGTTGAAGTTATAGTCTTGAGCAAATGTTTGAAGTAGATTCCATTGTAACTTGTTTACTAAAAGTTATTATTTTTCTGAATTGATTCTTCATATACATTTTAAAGGGGTTGTCTGTCAATTCAGCATGCCTCATGTCATGGCCTTCTCAAGTGTTTCCCGTTGATATCTATTACGAGCCACTCTCCTCCAGTTAGAACACACGTTTTTCGTACATCCGATAAAGTCTATTTCATTTCTCATAGTAGCCAGAATTGGCTATTTTATACCAAATATCATTGAAATCTATATTTCAGGCGTGAAAACTTTTAAAAATACAAGCACAAAATCTACAAACATTATAAAAAATAGTGACACTGCTTGGTTTTAAACAAACTGTTTAGTCATTTAAATTCCAGACTTATCACAAGCAAAAAGGCCTACTTTTAACAATGACCAGCAATTTTCAACTCAACCAGGCAACATAACAGAAAAATTAAAAAGGAAAGCTAATTCTGGCAAACTTTCACCTTCCTAAGTGCAATATCAAACACGACGGTGACTCACTCCGCCCACGATAGTAACCGACTTGTTTCATACGTTTTGTGGACTAGAGGCCCTTACCAGCATTGTTGTGGCGTGTACTGACGTGGGATGGAGTGGAATTAGGAGGTGGGTCTGTAAATTTAGCGGCGATATCGAAACTAAGCCTCGGAGTCGCGTTGTAGATCTGTTATTGGGTAGTAGCGTGTCGGTTACTCCTCCTCGGCCTACAACAAAGCTCCAATTGTGGTGGCACAAGATAGTTTTTTTCCGAAAAACCACTCCTTGACCTTGACAAAATCATCATCACTAAGATAGACGACATTTTTATTAATTATAATAGAAACTAAACTTATGGAGTGCGATTTTTGAAAGTCAGACGTTCAAATAAGCAGTAGAAAATATCAAAATTATTATGGAGATTAATTCATGATTTCATCAAGATTTTGAAAGCGTGACATTCAAAAATCTAAAATCCAGATACAGGTCTGGGGTCGGCGCAATATATCGTCTTGTATATTTGAATAAGATTTTGGCACCAATTTACGGCCAGCTGCCAATCCTCTTTGGAAATACAGAATATTGGTAATAACCTTGCAAATAGAGGACATTATATCGCGTTATCAACCAATCAATCAAATAATCCCAGGTCAACCTACTGCTAGTCACAGGCCTCGTGTTTTTATGACGCCTTTCCTCACGGTCCTGTGTCAATCTGATCCATCTCTGACCTACAACCCTTAAAATATCGTCTAACCAACGCATCGGTGGTCTATCCGCTAACCTACTTCATTCTCTTGGCCACCATTTCGATATTGCCATCATTCACAGGCCATCTTTAAAAAATACATCACGTCGGGGTCACCAGTTTGGAGATCTCTCGTGCGCGAGATAGGAGGATTGCAGTGGTGGTTAGGGTAGAAAAGTGAATGGTTTTGAGTCTCAAGTGTGTACTGATTTATTTGGGCATTTGACCCTTGTTGTATACAAATCGGCGGTTTCCCAATTCGTTGGTAAACCGCCGAGTAATACAGGGTCATTCTTAATATGTTGACACTTTTTTAAGGGGATGATGAGACCGTCAAACTGAACAACTTTCTCTATAGGACCAACATCTGATCATCCCCTTAAAAAAGTGTCAGCATATTAAGAAGGACCCTGTACGCACATGCACATGCGGGGATACCCACAGCTTTGTTGTTTATAGAAAGTCAGTAGAATTCTTTCAATAAACCATTAAATAAAAATTTTGAGTTTTATGGTCAAAAGAATAGTTAGAAATGTCATAAATAAAAGTGGACGCATTTGATACTATCGCAGTACGATTGTAAACATATCGTGACCAAAAAACCCAGGCAAGTACCTACTTAAACTGCTTCAGAAATAGCATGCAAGTTCTACTTGCTACACAAAAACCACAATAAAAGCAACTTGTCAAAGCACTCTATGGAAATAGACATAAGGATTAAAATAAACTAGTTTCGTATGAGGCTACATATATTATTGTTTTTAATGGTGGACACTCATTAACTGGATTTACGCCTAACAATCGGCCTAATTGCAGTAACACTGCCATTCTTGAACCTTGCAGGTGTGGTTATGTGCTAGTGTTTATTATTTCTCGTGTGATTTATGGTAAGGGGTTTGTTTTGCAGTGTTTTTGTGGGCTAAACGCTAACCACCTTACTTTCAATTCCCGAAACTTTATGTGTCTCTAGACTTGCCTATGACACATTGTGTTTTGTGGCAAAAAGTGACAGAAGTACTTCTTGTTCCAAGGGACAGAACACATACATGCATATGCATATGTTCACGACTATATTCCCTGTGGGGGTAGTCAAAGATATTCTGAAACCGACGGGGGGTGAGCCCGTCGCCACATAATGGACAGTGGGTACAATATATACCTCGAAATTGATGCATGCAGGTTTCCTCACGATGTTTTCCTTCACCAAAAAGTCAGTGGTGTTACAAATCGTTCATAAATTCCGAAAAACTCATTGGTACGAGTCTGCCTGGACGGGGATCGAACCATCGCATCCTGCACGGCAGGCAAGGTTACTCGCAACTGGACCACTACGGCTAATTATGTTAGAAATTATGTTTAGAATTAATCTTAATTATACAGCAAACGAAAAAGGGTTTGTAGTCAATAAAACGCCACGCTGGCTAGGCGGCTTGGCGAGTCTTCTTCAAGGAGGTCCGTGGGTAGACCACCGATGCGATGGTCAGACGACATTGTAAGGGTTGCGGGTCGTACATGGATCAGATTGGCACAGGACCGTGAGGAGTGGCGCAATAAAAAGGAGGCCTATGCCCAGCATTGATTGATTGATACAGCAATCTATAAATAAGATAGAAGAATAGACAGTCTAAGTCAATTATCTGGTTACCACGGAAGGGATTTGTACCTATAAGTTTCTGTATATATATTTTATGCATATTTACAACAATTGACAAAAGCTGGCAACAGACGCTGCATTTCTTATTATTTTCTGATAGCGACACGACTATTCTGGGAAGTCGTTGGCTTGTTAATGCATAGGCTTTAATACATGGAACTGGGAAGACGACCAATTTCCCACCAACTACTGTTGGATCACGTCCAGACCTGACACCCTAACCAGCTAAGGGTCCACATAGGTACTTACAACGCGCCGCCGCCACCGACTGTCGCCGAATCGCATTCAGTTCAGTCAGTTGCAACTTAGTTGGACAAAAATTATTAGAATATAACTAGTTACCGAAAGAAGTCTCGTCAAAATTCAAAACCCATGAAGAGCGAAAAACAAACCTCACCACCGGGTTAGATAGACCCTTAAACCGATAGAATTTTTTTATTAACTGCCTCCGTGGTCTAATGGTTAAGAGCATTGCGCTCTTGACACGGAGGTCGTGGGTTGGATTCCCATGGGGGAAACTTAGTAATATGTCAATTTTGTGCGTTTTTCCCCAGTTGGTTAGAACATTGCAGGCTGAATCACCTGATGGTCGAAAAGAACGATGATTTCGTGCTTCGGATGACACGCTAAGCCCGGCTACCATCTCTGCACGTCTAGTATGATTTCCTGTATAGAAAATAACCTGTTCCCGCGCTTTTCGGAGAGCAAACGCCGCGCTTGCCGCGAGTAGTAGTATGGGAAATAGCCGAGTCGCGCGCAAGTAGAGAAATCATGCTAGACGTGCTGTTGGTATAGTAGTAGTCGTTAAAAACACCACATCAGAGGCTGTAAGGCGGTTTGAAAAAACTCTGACACCAGGGCTGCTACCCACACGTAAAGAAGAAGAAGAAGAAGAATACGATAGGAACTGGCAGTATTTTTCAAACGATGCCAGCTGCACGATACGATATCATAGATTTTTGCAACACGGTGTTTTTCAAGTTGCGATGATGACGTCAGCGTCGTGGTATGGAACCTAACTTGGCAGAAAGTCAACCAATAGACAAGCATCCCTATTGATATAGGGAACCCTCACATCTCCATAAAACAAGTTTCTACAAGGCCTGTATTATGTTAAACATTAAAACAAACGGAATAACAAATTATCTCTATATGTAATTGGAAATAACTAATATTTTACTCATAATTTAACTTCCGTGTCCATATAATATAGTACCGTTTGCACTTAATTGTTAGCATGCCTATTAATAGCCATTAAAAGTATTTATTTACCTAGGTATACCATTACGCCTCATTATCTGAATGGACTTTTACAGGGAGATTAGAAATTTTCATTTTATTAGGAGGTCGTTGGTGTAACAGAGTTTTGGTTCCTATAGGAGACGATCACCGAAATTAAGCAATACCCAGACAGGTAAATTTTTGGATACTGTTTTTCGATGGTGTTCTATCGTAAGCACCTTTATAACATATCGTAAATCACCATTATAGTGGAACAGCACAGCGGTTGAGGCCGATCAATCGAGCGCGGTATGCGGGGGACGGGCGTACCCTAACTGAATTCGCTGTTACGGTACGCGTGGAGACAGAGGGCGCCTGGACGCGCTCCTCCCGGCACCCGCACACCGAGCTCGATTGACCTGACGCGACGCTGAGCTGTTGCTCTATAGGGTACCTATTGTTATTACGCTATGCCCATATCTTCGGAAGGTACATCAAACACGTTATCCCCCAAGCGGTGTAGCTATTAACTAAGCCAGATCTGAGGTCCATTGAGACGGTTTTTAAATACTCTTCACATCAAGTTGACTACTAACTTACCTCCGCCAAGATTACAGACTGCAGATGCACTGGGTAGAGTATCTGCTCCGTTTTTAGTCTCATCTGAATGACTCCAACAATGTATACAGGGTCCTTCTTAATATGCTTACACTTTTTTAAGAGGATGATCAGACCGTCAAACTGAACAGCTTTCTCTATGGGATCAACATAGAAATCGCGAAAAAAAAATCTGCTCTTCCATACATTTGGGTCGAATAGGTTTGCAGTTTTGTGTGGAAAAGCTCTTTTTTTTCGCGATTTTCATATTAAGAAGGACCCTATATAAAACATTAAATCTACAAGAAGTATGCACAATGGACCTTGGCTTTGTTTGAGCATCGGCGGTGACGCAGCGGTGAGACGTTGAGATCAATAAGTTCCTTTATGAAATAAGGAATGATTCATCGATTCCAGTATTTTTTCTAACTTAAATTAAACATGCAATGTAAATTATGAGCGAAACTTGTTTTATAATGATCACCTTGCAGTAATTATGCAGTAAAATGACTGTGGAAGGTTATTAACATTATTAAAGTGAGACATTGGCCCCTTTTATGACTGTCACCGATGCAGCGGGTGACCTCACTCGTCATATTTGTTGGTTCTGTCAATTTTTATTATATTTTTATTGTTATTATGCTAGGTATATAAAAAATATACGAAATAAAGCTAGCTGACTTACACTGTAGTATCTTAATTAGTCAACTCGGCCACCCAGCCCAGTTCGGAGTAGGCCCAGTTGACCAAAGAGCCGAGGTGGTACTGCCCCGTTTTTGTGTGCAAAGGGCCTGTGTAACTATTTAGGTCATGTGTTTTTTTCTGTTCCTGTTTAAAGTGACCTGGAGCCCTATTCTTATCCAATTTAAGTTCTAATCACATTGTAATCCAATTACTATTCAACTGTGCTGAATTTCGCATCGCGCTAAACTCTGTGTAACTGACAGCCCTTAACGTCTGAGCGATCTGTCAAAACGGCTCTAACGGCTGTCAAGAGCAGTACCGCGATTAGCGCAATACCAAATGTGTCAAAATTTATGGTTCGTACGTAGTCCAATCACGGTTCAATCACTACTGTACCTGTACATATATTTCTGTACGTAAACGCATGTCAAACGTACTAAACAGATACAAATGAGTAAATTAAATAATCTCGTGGTATTTGCGCAACGTTTAGCGTGTTGTATCGCACTATTGCTTTCTTTGTCGTGTAACGGATGTTGTGTTTACTGTAGTTGTTATTGCTGTTTATGATCGACTCTGAATCATGTAAATGTATGTGTAGAAGTATTTTTTTCCACCCTGTGTTTTATTTAATGTTTTTTTTGCATATACAACGTGTTAATGAATAAGCGCAAAACCTCATACACCCCAACTGATTTATAGCAAAATAATTAGATTGAAACAATAATTTCATTATTTCGATCGTTAACATTTAAAGTTATTCACATTTTAAGTTTACAGGCAAAAATTATTTGTTATCATTTCAACAATTAATGAAAGCGCTAACGTGCTCATGGATACATTTTAAGAATCTTGTTTTGGTAGTAAGTAGGATGAGAGTGCCCGTGCGGTGGGTTGAGATCGAGTTCAGTAAATTTTAAATTTTACAAACAAATTATTTAAATTTTTGAAAAAAATTACCTATGTTCAAACCATGATAATTCGATTCTGCTCTCGATTCTAAACAAACTACTTTCTAGTTTTGCGTTAATTCATTAACACGTTGTATAGAATCCTTCTTAATATGCTGACACTTTTTAAGGGGATGACCAGACTATCATACTGAACAACTTTCTCTATGAGACCAACATATAAATCACGAAAAAAAAACAGCTGTCTCATACATTTGGCTCGAGTAGGTTTGCAGTTTTGTATGGAGGAGCTGATCTTTTTTTTTGCGATTTTGATGTTGGTTCCATAGCGAATGTTGTTCAGTTTGATGGTCTGATCATCCCCTTAAAAAAGTGTTAGCATATTAAGAAGGACCCTGTACAATAAAATAGTATGGAATAGCTTATTGGACGTGTCAGGTAGTGGTAGTTTCTCCCACACATTACAAGAAACCTTATCCCTTAGTCGCCTCGTACGACGTTCATGGCATAAAGATAATTTCTAAACATCCCCTAAGCGGTGTCAAATACGTTTGTAAGTATCACGTACAGCCAGCATCGAAAAGGTACACTTTAGTAACAAAAGTGTATACATATTTTTGTTGCTGACCTTACCAACAACATCCAGTAAACAAAGGTCCACTGCCAACCATACCATACAAAACAACCAACTTGTCAACTCAAAAACACAATCATAAAACAAAACCTTGACAAAGTAACTCATAGAGCACCGCTCTGCATTAGCATTCTACACACGCACACACACCGGCGTCACCCCCTGCCCTCCCCGCCCCCACTTCACCCCCCCCCCCCCCCACACTACTAAATATAGATAAGTCAAGGTATGTCGACGTTATGGTTAGTTACCCAAAAGCTTTGGGGAATTTTTCGAAATTCGTTAGTCGTTTTTTTTTCTATTTATTGTCGCTCAGTTTCTTTAATTCAAAATGCAATTTTTTTTCACGATTGATCCAGATTATTAACGTTTGAATTTTCCAAATAATTAACCTATGACGTCATCTATAGATAAATTCTTTGCCTCGATAAAAAAGTCAAATGTCATGTCAATTTGAAACTCGTATTGCCAACTCGGGTAATATTGAGATTTTAACTAACAATAGAAAAAATTGTTAAATCGAAATGGTTTTCGATTCAGTCCGAAAAAGATATTCCTTGACATACAGAATAGCTTCCTTAGCGTGTCGTCCTAAGAAAATAATACTAAATTACTGCCCTCCCTTCAAAAGACATCAACGTGTGATGCAATGATTTTATTAATTTTATTTTTACATTATGTTCACACTAAATAATACTTCGCCAGTGTCTTATGAAAATAAAATAATAATATAAGTACTAAAACTACAAACTCCTTTCTATTAATGTTTTTCACGGTTTAATACTGTCACTTTTACGAAAAAAAAATACAATATCCCTTTGTGATTTTAAAACAATAACCGTTTTGTTTTTTAATTAAGTAAATGGCTGTCGGTTACGACTTTTTCGTAATCTTTCAGCCAGTCCTCGTGAATAATTTGAATAAATTTTCTTTTAAATACATTTAATTCGCGGTGTAAAATCTCTTTGCTCAAATACTTATAAAATTTGTCATGAACAAAATCTCAATTGTGTTTTTTTTTAACTATAGAGGTACTATTTATTTGACCTAGGCACTAATTAGGAACTATTTATTGGCACTAATCATATCCTGATGCCCGCCATGTGTATACTATCTATACACCTTACTTATGACACCTTTACTTACTGCCAGTTGCATGTAAGTTCATTAAAGTTAATCCTCCGTTAAATCTCTTTCTGTCACTTTTTGTCTTATTGACGTAGTAAAAGCTAGCAAGATATTTAATGGTGGATTAACATTAATGAACGTACTTGCAACTGACCGTTAGTCGTGTAAATTATCTATCATTGTAAAACCACATTCTATTGTTAAAATTTCTCCATCGCAATAAAACTTTCGTCAATGATCGTAATCGTTCAGTTGCGAGTGAATTACATGCCATGTTTATTATATTACAGAATACACTTACACAATGCACCGTAATATTTTAGATTACAATTGTATTACATGGAAACCAATGTCTAAGTTACGTAAATATAATGCGATGATACAAAATGCTAGTGGATTGGTTTATGGTTTTCAGAGGCGATTTATGTGGTACTTAGGTGATAGTAAGCAACGTTGAGCAGCACGTCTCTTTGGACGGGTTTGGACTGCTAGTGATTTTTAGGTTTCCGTACCCAAAGGGTGCCCAGTGACGGCAAAGCGCCCTGGTAGGTCTACCGAACCAGTGAATTAAGCAACCTGCCCAAGGGGCACCCATAATGGGTACGGACCTCGGCAATGAGCGTTGCTTGGACTACGCGACGGATTGGGTAGCGGGGATCGGTGAGATTTGGGTCGATTAGGAACCTATGTAAGTTACTGTGCAGGATCCTATTGCAAGGCATAGGCCAAGGTCAATTCGTGAAAGATGAGTGAATCCCCATAAAAATCCGTCAGTATATTAACGCAAAACTAGAAAATAGTTTGTTTGGAATCGAGAGCATAATCTAAATATCATGTTTTCAACATAGGTAATCTTTTTCAAAATATTAAATAATTTGTTTGTAAAATTTTAAATTTGCTGAACTCGATCTCAACCCACCGCACGGGCACTCTCACCCTACTTACTACCAACACAAGATACTTAAAATGTATCCACGAGCACGCAAGCGCTTTCATTCATTGCTGAAATGATAACAAATCATTTTTGCCTGAAAACTTAAAAAGGTGAATAATTTTAAATTTTAACTATCAAAATAATGAAATTATTATTTCAATCGAATTATTTTGTTATAAATCAGTTGGGGTTTATGAGGTTTTGCGCTAATTCAGTAAGACGGTGTATAGTTTAGGTATATCGTAAAGGTCATTCAAGTTATTGACGCAAACAGAAGAATAAACATACAGGTTTTGTTCTTATTGAAAGTAATTTTTTATCGAATCAGAGCAATACTTGTCATACATTCAAGTTGAATTTTGAAATCACCTTCCAAAATTGGACTTTGTTTTTAAAAAACTCAACCTTTAGGATATAGCAGTCATAAATAATACGTTTTACAGTGTCAAGATAAAGAATAAAACGAAAAAAGACATTTTTTAACACTCTGTAGGTGTCAAAATTATGCAGTCACAGGTATTAATGATATTCCAAATAAATTTACCAAATTTAATTTAGTTTAAGTGTTTCGAAATCGTAAAAGTTTATAAATTCATAAAATATAAATTTATTAAAACGATTTTACTTAATCAAATTGTTTGTAATATATATTCGAAAATATATAGGTAAGTACTAAACTTATGTACAATATAGGTAGGTACTTACAATACACGTTAACTCGCATGTATTTTGGAGGTTCTTGATGTGATTTTTAAAGTTTCAAGAGAAAAATTTTTATCCTTATACAGGGTGGACCTAAACACCCTAATAACGCAATTTTTTAATGTTAGTTTAGGTTTAGTTAACGCGGTTATTAATTAAGCTAAAGACAAAACAAAAACAAAAAATCGCGGTAAAAACCCGTTAAAATGATTAACTTTACCCTTGTAACATGAGTGATATTTTTTTCGAGATTTTATAGTTGGCTCGATAGTGAATGTTGTTCAGTTTGATGGTCTAAAGCTCCCCCTTAAAATGAAAAACAACACTCTTAGGCGACAAAATGATATTATGTTTGTGACAAAAACAGTCAATTAATAAGTAAGTGAGGAAAAGTTATTGGTGCAATTTGTAGGTTATATGAAATTTGATTATTTTTTAAACGGACATCCATAGACATCAGAAAATTTTGCTGAAAATATACAAATTCCGAACCAAGTTTAGTTTTAATTTTGAATGACTCTTTTTATACACAGGGTCCTTCTTAATATGCTGACAGTTTTTAAGGGGATGACCAGACCATCAAACTGAACAACTTTCTGTATGGCACCAACATCGAAATCGCAAAAAAAATCAGCAGTCCCATACATTTGGCTCGAGTAGGTTTGCAGTTTTGTATGGAACAGCTGATTCTTTTTCGTGATTTCAATTTTGGTGCCCTAGAGAAAGTTGTATAGTTTGACGGTCTGATCATCCCCTTAAAAAGTGTCAGCATATTTAAGAACCATTTTTTTTTCTACAAACTTCTTCCCTTAATATTAAGGGTTAAAAGCCCCAATAAAAAAATAAATAAATAAAAAATAAAGAATCCGAAAAAAAAATACAACGAGTTAATGAATAAGCGCAAAACCTCATACACCCCAACTGATTTATAACAAAATAATTAGATTGAAACAAAAATTTCATTATTTTGATAGTTAAAATTTAAAGTTTATCACATTTTAAATTTTCAGGCAAACATTATTTGGGATCATTTCAGAAATTAATGAAAGCACTAGCGTGCTCGTGAATACATTTTAAGAATCTTGTCTTGGTAGTAAGTAGGGTGAGTGTGCCCGTGTGGTTGGTTGAGATAGAGTTCAGTAAATTTAAAATTTTACAAACAATTTATTTAATATTTTGAAAAAAATTACCTATGTTGAAAACATGATAATTCGATTCTGCTCTCGATTCTGAACAAACTGCTTTCTAGTTTTGCGTTAATTCATTAACACGTTGTATATCAAAACGAGTCATAAAATCTGTAGGTGTAGAATTGTTAGATGTTACGTGAATTTACCTATACGTACTATATATACTATAGTATAGTTAGAATCCTAACCGTAGGTTCCGTATAATTGAACGATTCTCTATGAACACGAGAGCTCGTAGCCTATCATTAAATGTTAAGTCGTTTCCATACTGGGCCAGTGTTACATAATATATTTGCTAAGCTCTAAGCTAAAATAAGTTAAAACTAAATTCCTACATTGTGCTGAAAGTTATGCATAAATTCAAAATTTAGTACCTACCTAGTTGGCTTAATTGTAGCATAGTTTCTGACTATTCCAAAAACGAATTCCGTCGTGAATTTATAGTTTTGATAAAACTCGTGTATAACACCATTTACATAATATTATACAGGGTGAAATTGATATCATTAGCATCCTTTTAAACTGAACAAATTTTATTATGGGAGCAAACTGTTCGGAGCAAAAATACTAAACTGCAATGCCTACTCGACTCAAAAATATTTGTATAGGTATATGCAATTTCAACGCAAATATCAAATGTATGCAACAGCTAATTTTGTTGTTGTTACTCCGATCGGTTTGCTCCCATAGTAAAAGTTGTTCAGTTTGGGTAGACTCTTAGTTTAAAAGGATACCAATGATATCAATTTTACCATGTATAAATAAATAACGTTCGCAGACATACATTATTATGATCCCAAACGTCAACTACTAGACTTTTTTTATGGAAACCATACAACAACGACACAAACATATTATAACATCCATGACTGAACCGGGATTCGAACCCAGGACCACTGGCTTAGCATTGCGGCGTGGTAACCATTACACCAACTGGGTCGTCAATATTTATTTATAACTACATAATTAAGATGTTCCAGTCATTGCTTTCATAAAAAAAATTATTGTTCATTCAAGGTAAACCAATCAGACGTAGGTAGTCATTGTATACATTTTTTTTGCAGTACGTTTAAATTAAAAGTTTTTTACGTCGATGAAAACATCCCTTTACATCGTGACCAAGTTGCCATAACAATAAAGTGCACATAGAAATAAAAACAATTAATAATAAAATACTTATTATATTATTAAAAAGATTTATACTCACCGAAAATAATTCCAAAGCAAAAAAACAACCGCAAAAAAGAAAACTCCAATCGGAAAATCCACAAAAAATATAGTTTTTCTTAAAACGTTCACTCCACTACACTATTCTACACAGTTTACTCAAATTCTACACAAACAAAGTGTAAAAAAACACTTGAAAAAAGTTACACAAACTTTTTCGAAAATCGAACGTATCACGTGATTGGTAGAGAAAACGGCGCGCGTTCTACTCCTGCGCAAGAACTTCAGAGACTGGCGCGAGCGTGCGGTGTGGCCATAGTGCATGATAAAAAACCTGCCACAGGTTAACAGGGCTGCCAGATTGTATAATGATAATGATGTTTGTATCCTGGACTCTATTGTATGATTGTATACAAAATCAAAACGATATTACTAGTAGATTCATACAATGAAGAGCTCGTTTGAATGAGAAAATCTCAGAACAGTAGGTAATATAAAACCCCCTACTGAGTCAAGTCATGTTACGATTCTCTTTCTTATGTTGTATAGATAGAATGTTTTCACTCATGGTTTAATCAATACATGCTTTAATTTAAAAAGTTGTTGAAAAAATACCTGTTGTACTTAAATCAAGAAAAAAAAACGTAAGTTTTAATTATGTGGTAAATAAAAAATAAACTATTTTATTTATTTATAATATTTTTTACCCATTTTTGTATCCTGCAAGCCAATTGACAACATTTCATTTTAAGAAAGGTACGAAAATAAGAAAACCATTTGGAGATTATGTGATTCAAAGCTGATATCAAAATTATCAGATTTTTCTATAAATTATATCTCGAGTTATTTGAAAAATACTGGAAAATATAATAGAGGTTGAATGAGATTTTATTCCTTTGCCTGCTTGGCTTTTCTACTGTATTTGAAAATTTTTTATTTTCAATGTTATTGCGGCCAAGGTATCTTAACCATAAATCCTAGGTTTTTCAAAAAATTCAAAAGTAAATTAAAAATAGAAATATCGGTCATAAATAAAATCGAAAAAATACGTATCTCTTATTTTTAACCTATTTTTATATTTTTTATTAAAAACTGGTGGTTAAAAAAATTTAATGTTGTCAATTACGTATAATTTCAGTGGCATGGCTAAATAATTATAAACAATCTACTGGCAGCCCTGCAGGTTGTTGGAACATAGTCATAAAACCACTAAGATACGTAGAAACTAGTCTATGTAATTAATTGATAACTTTTGATTGAAATTTATGATTAGAAAAAAAGATCTCTGATTTGATTCAGATATTTAATTGGTGATAAAAACTGATAGTGCACGATATGCGATTCGGTTCCAATTTATTGCTTGTTTTGTCTTCTTAATATGCTAATTATATTTTCTAATAAAAATAACATTATGATATCACATTTGACTGAACTATACTGTATACATGGTGTTTAAGATAAAAAATTATAATAAATTGATTGTTAAATGATTTTTAGGCTTTCATTTCTCAACATTATCCAGTAAATTAATTAGTGTAAACAGTTTCATTACTTTAAGGTGTGACCCATGATACTGAAAAACGATCCCTAAGAAACCTATAGGAAATTCACATAAAAATTTCGGATTTTCCATACTATATGCAATCAGCTGATCAAACGTTAATTTTATGAAAAGACGATTTTTTTTAAATTTCATATAGGTTTCTTAGGGAAATTTGTTCAATATCATCACCCTTAGAGTAATGTAACCCTAATACCCTGTATAGAATGTAAATTTAAAAACTTTACAAATTGAAGGGGGTGCTTTAGACCACCACTGAACAACTTTCAATAGTTTACACCATGTGTAATAGTGGAATATCATCATTGTTGCCTAGAGAAAATACATTAATAAGGCACCTACTACATAAAATCTAAAAATAAAACACTATGATTGAACAATCAAACATTGATGACTATATAAAACACAACATAATTGTCAAAAATGTTTACTAAATTTAGAAATTAACACAACAATAAAAAATTCTAGCTTTCAAACTGGTTTTAACCAACAGTTCGCACAATAGCAATCAAAATGCAGTTAGTCAATTATCTCAAAAAAAGGTCAAATGATTTTTTAAGATAGATTAAGATTCAGCCATTATCGGTCAGTTGCATGTACGTTCATTAAAGTTAATCCTCCATTAAATCTTCAATTTTTTTTTTGTTTAGTGGCATCCGATGTGTTATCAAAATTCAGCCAATGTCTCGTTATGTGGATAGTATATGAAGGAAAATGATCAGTAGTATTTATTAAGTCTAGAGTGGCAGTTTTGCCAATGTAAGTAGGTTATAATCTCAAGTGATTGTTTTAAGGTTAAAACACAAAAGAGTTCACAAAATGGTGGAGCCACGTGCAATCCCAACGCGTCGATACGCACGCGTCCGTACTCCGCCAGAATTGCACCGCGACTCCCCATTAAATCTTTTGCTAGCTTTTACTACGTCAACAAGACAAAAAGTGAGAGCAAGAGAATTAACGGAGGATTAACTTTAATGAACGTACATGCAACTGGCAGTATAAGTCCTTATTTTGTTTTTAGTAATTTTGAGGGTGACAGGTTCGACGTTAGATAAGATTAACACAGGACCCTAGAGACAATTTTCGCAATAAAATTGAGGGTTATTCCTAGCTTGATTGATTGATAATCATGAGAGCTTAAAACTATCACAACATTTAACGGTAATTTTATTTTAAGCATAAGCATATGCTCACGACTATATTCCCCGAGGGGGTAGTCAGAGATATTCTGAAACGTCAGAACATCCACGTTTCACCAGTAGTACTGAAACTCTGTCCAGTGTGACGAGGGATGAGTCCGACGCCACTTATAATGGACAGTGCATACAGCATACAGGTTTCCTCACAATGTCTTCCTTCACCGAAAAGCCAGTGGTGTTACAAATCGTACATAAATTCCGAAAAACTCATTGGTACGAGTCGGCCTGGAAGGGGATCGAACCATCGCCTCCTGCACGGAAGATTACTCGCCACTGGACCACCACGGCTTTTTAAACCATTTTTTTAGGCATTTAATTTTAAACTGTTAAAAAAACTACTAAATGTGGGTGAAACAGACAACTATGGCAACATTGCCCAGTACGGCACGCTCGCACCTGTCCTCTTCAAACTAAAAAACAATAGCAAACATTAAACGTAGTAGCTTCTAAGAGGAAGGATCTCCATAGAGTCCACATAAATTTACGATTGTAGTTGGTCTCTTTTGTCTTATGACATACCTTTAATAGTAGAAGGAGATGGAACTATAGATATTTATTTATGCAGCTGACCACTTTTTTTTGAGCTAGTGTGTGTGAAAAGTGACCGTAAACATAAGGCCATATGTCACTTGGTGCCTTTTGTCCATACTACTTGGCACCACACACTCAAACCTAAACGTCAAAAAAAGTGGACACTTTACAATTGGTATGGCTCACTCTAGTCTTAAAGAGAGATCCTTCCTCTTAGAGTACCTTAGAGTTTATGGACCTGAACCTTTTTTGATAGAGTCCCTACCATGGATTTATAACCATTGGATTCACAACTTCCTTACAAGTTAATTAGTTAGTGGTTAGTTAGTTATGTGAACACGAAAATTGACCCTGGCGCTCGGTAATGTTCGTCCTTCTTTCGTACGTGTCCGTCGTCGATGTTTCTGATTTTAGGTTTGTCCCTTTCTATCAGTTTTTTTCGTTGGATTAGAAAGGGACAAAGTTGACGTCAGAAACAACGATGGGAATTTACGAAAGAAGGACGGATATTAGCGGGCAGTAATGTTAAGAGGATATAATTCGGAGCGCGCTCCATACAAACGTACTATATGGTGATATTTTCAATTCTAACCAATTAATCTCAATGACATTTTTCAGAATCAATCTAAAAATAAATTTCTATGCTTGTATAGAGTCAGATTTTCGTTAAAATGTATAGTTTTAAAGTTACAGTGCCCCAAAGATTTCCATACAAATCTTAAATTAATCCTAGCATTGAAACTGTATATTTTAACGAAAATCTGACTCCATACAAGCATAGATATTTGTTTCAAGATTGTTTCAGCAAAATTTGATTGACTTTAAATGGTTAGTATTGAAAATATCACCATAGTACGTTTGTATGGAGCGCGCTCCGAATTATATCCCCTTAAGAAGGAGTATTTATCTGCTCTCCAGGTAAAGACTATACCTATTCCAACTTCGATACCTACCAGTAGGTATATTGTAACTTCATTATAGTTTACCCGCGACTTCGTCCGCACAAATTGTAATCCAGATTTTAAGTCAAATCATAAGATTTCAAAAAAAAAAAATTTCATCAAAATCGGTTCTGTAGTTTTCGGGTGATGCTCGAACAAATAAACAAACAGACTGACAAAACTCCAATTATATTTGTGATTTGGAATCAGGGACACCTAAAAACCATAACGTAACTTTTTTTTAAATATCTTCAATGACATACAAGGTGTAAGGGAATCGCTTCCGAAAACTCAAAGTGGTGAAAGTACCCATCAACATGAACAACTTTTGCTGTGGAACCAACTATGAGATCTCAAAATATCTGAATAAGTAGTTGTATAGACGGTTTCATTTCCACGCCATCTTTTAAATCTTTAAAAATAAATCTAAAACAGAAATCGAAAGGATGACGTAAAACATCACAATTCCATTGATATGCAAAACTATATAGTCTTCTAATTAGTCTTTATAAAAGAATTAGTCGTGGAACTGAAGGTCATAGCGACTCCAAAATACAATACAACAATCAAACAGGTACGACAGTACATTTGGGAATGTAACACGTTCAACTGCACGCATAGAGAATGCTCTACGCGGAGGCACACCCTAGACCCACCCTTGGACCGCATGCGAATCACAGCTTTTTACACATTCTGTATCGCGCTAATCATTTGACAGCTCGCTCAGAAGTTTCAGGCTGTCAATCACATTATAGTAAAAAAGTTAACTTTAGCGTGATACGGTATTTAGCACAGGCTTACAATTTATAAGCCGTGGTGGTCCAGTGTCGATTAACCTTGCCTGCCGTGCAGGAGGCGATGGTTCGATCCCCGTCCAGACCGACTCGTACCAATGAGTTTTTCGGAATTTATGTACGATTTGTAACACCACTGGCTTTTCGGTAAAACATCGTAAGGAAACCTGCATGCTTCAATTTCGAGGCATGTATTGTACCCACTGTCCATTATGTGGCGACGGGCTCACCCCCATCACACTGGACAGAGTTTCGGTACTACTGGTGAAATGTGGATGTTCTGAGGTTTCAGAATATCTCTGACTACCCCCTCGGGGAATATAGTCGTGAGCATATGCATGCATGCATGCTTACAATTTGATTACAACTGAAATTAAAAAATAATAAGGATTTAGCTTGGATATTTTAAATTGGTGCAATCGGGGCCCTCGAAACTTTACGTACAAACAGGCTCGCACAGTCAAGAAGAGGCTAGCATATACGTATACTGCGGGTGAGAGAGGACACCACTGCTTGCCGTCATCCACTTCCTGGGCCCCATTTAATAAACATGACAATTGTAATTTACAATGACAATTCAGCGTACATTGCTGAGAATGTTAGGCACATGCTACCTACTGCATAGCGTCACCAGTAACCAGCAATGTACTCTGAATTGTTATTGTAAAAGAGGGAGTGAGGTCATGATTGGAGAGGGGGGGGGGGGCAGGCAGGAAGTGTCTGATATGTCATAGCGTAGATAGTACTCATTTCTATACTGTAGCGTAGTATCTCGATATAATGATTTAGGATTCAGTGCATACTGCTAGTTTAGTATATTGGATCAAAGCGGAAGAGGCCCGCTATCGCAAGGGAGCATTTGCTGTGCAGCATGTTCATAGGTTTTATTTTGAATTGTATTTGAAAATTTTCGAAATTAGCTTTAATTAAATTAAAATAGGAAGATAGGTTGCGTTCATGCATTACATACTCGAAAAGTGGACCTGCTTTTCATGTCTCTTACGAGTGAAAAGTAATGCCGTGTGATTTGTGATTTTTTCTTTTTGAATGATTTGTACAACGAGTAAAAGAAAACGAAGGCACTGTGGTACCTCTTTTCTACCTAAAATAAA